>JAVXUP010000339.1:0-530504 GCA_033070095.1 Escallonia herrerae | reverse complement strand
TCCTGCATGGAATGCAGGCTAGTACCTAAATGGACTAGTAATTACTCTGGTACATCATGCATGTGTACATTCTGTTAGCGTGCCGGAATGGCATTGCAATCGCCGAGGGTCAACGTTGATTTTTTATTTTTCTCTGTTCTGTATATTGCCGTGACTATTACGGAAATGTCTGAAAAGTATTATCTGAAATGATCTGTACTTCTGTTAAAATTCTTTGGGAAAACCTTCAGTGTATTTTGGAAAGAACTATCTCAGATGATTTGTATACGTTTGAAAGATCTTGAGAAAACTCTGTTGTGTTTTGAAGATGATCTTTTATTAATTGTTTAGAAACCCATCATGGGTATTACTGTTTATTTTGGTATCTGTTTCTGTGAATTTCGATCATTTTGAGAATTATTGAGTATTTTTGACCGTTTGAAGTATTCTGGAAATCTTTGTCAGTTGGATTCTTGGAATCATTTTGTAATCCTGTTGGTAGTCCTTGTGCGACCTTACTGAGCTCTCAAAAGCTCACCCTTCGTTTGATTCCTTTCTGCAGGTTTTGATCAAATGTAGCATGTTCGGGAATGGGTTAGTGGTCTTGGGATCCCGATGATCCCATCACCCCTGTGTGGTGTGGCCTTAGTTTTGTCACCTCGTTCTATACGAACTTGAGTTTGTAAAGCGACGTCCGTCATCCTCACCAGCGACTGCGCACCGTTTGCGATGCCCGTCGTCTAAAGTCGAATGTACAGCCGAATGACCCATCGATGACGACTACGTATCATCATCCCCGAACTTTCTCATTACTGAACATCGCACTTATCTATCTTGGTATAACATGCATGCTTGGCTCATGCCCCGTGCTCCGAGACACTCGACGCGCGCTGTGCTTTGTCTCCACGACAGTCGTCGCAACGCCCATGCGCCACTTCCATGACATGTGCCCCCGGCACTAGGTATGGTCTCGAGACGGTCGTCGTCGCGCCCGTGCGCCACTTCCATGACATGTGCCCCTGGCTCCAAAACAACATCAAACCACTGGCCAAGTAGTGGACATGTCTTGCCCGCCCACTCATGCCCATATACAACTCCCACCATCAGCCCCCTGTCATATATCAACCCTCAATTGCACCGCCCACCAAGTTGCTCCGTCTGGAGGCTCACGGCGTCCCAGCCAGCCACCACCCCCTGACCGTGCATGAAGACCCATCTCCCAACTATGTCACCCATTCAGACTTGGAGGCACTCATCCATCACTTATCACAAACACTTGACACATGATCTCTCTGCCCACCTGACAGGCCATGCCCCTATGCCAATGACATTGTCATCATACCCTACCCCCCAAAGTACAAGCAGTCAGCCTTTGTGCTCTTCAAATGACGCGAGGACAACGCCCGTGAGCATTTGATGAGATTTTACAGGCTCATTAAAGCAGTATGGTCTGGGAGACAGCTTGAAGTTAAGGGAATTCCACAAGTCCCTTACAGGCTTGGCTTATACTTGGTACCACCAAATCCCTGCGGGAACTGTCCACGCATGGAACCACATGGTCCAGTTGTTCTTAGACAAGTTCTATTACGGGGCCGAAAGCGTGAATATTGTTGACATTACTGGCATTCACCAGAATCAAGGGGAAGACTTGAATAAATGCGTTCACCACTTCCATCTCAAATTCCTCGAGTGCACGGACTTTAGCAAAGACAAGACCATAGTTCCTATATGCATCAATAACATAGTGATGTGTACCGGGTGCATATCGAGAACTTACAGTTGAGCTCATGGGGACACCTCAAAGAGACAGCCCATCGTACTTACGAGTCGGTAGGTCCTGTTAAGCCATGGAAGCCACGGCTGTAAAACGCACTCCTTGCCATGATTGAAACACCCAACACTCCAAACAACAAACAACAACAACAACAACAACAACAACTACTACAGTGGCAATAAGCGTCAGTTCCAAGAAGGGGACCGACGACCCGACAAACGAAGGCAACGAGAGCCAGCCCCTGACTACCCATGTGATTTGAACACAGTGAAAGACCTTCTAGCAGATTGGGTAGAACATGATACTAACTTCCAACTACCACCGATGAGGACCAACATCACTGAGGCGGATAAAGCTAAACCCAACTATTGTCCATACCACCGAGCGGTCGCCCATCACCTCAAGCACTGCAATGGACTTCGCAATATTTTTGCACAAAAGGTTGCTTCAAGCGACCTCAAGCTACCAAAGAACAACGATGTGCATAAGAACCCTTACCCACACCATGGCAACAACAACAGGGAGTATCATGTGCTCATGGCCATTACTAACCACATCGAGCCTATCATTCCTGAAGCCCTTACAGAAGGCATTCCTACGATCACACCTTGTATACCTTCCGCTCCTCAACCAGCGTCCTCAATTAGACAAATGACAAAGATTAAAGGCTTTTTTATGAAATGGGGTTTTCACTTATGGCACGGACTTACCTCTCGAACTGTCTGATCGAGGTCACCACAGGCCTTGGTCTCGAATGTTTCGCCACCCAAGCCGAACTCAGACGCATCCCTTCTATCGCATTCATTTTCTCAGATGACGACTAGCCACCGATTGAACACCACAATTGGTCACTATTCCTCAATCAACATCATACCTCTCATCACCTTGCAACGGGCAGCATTTCCCCAAGAAAAATTATTTGCGACCCCATCAAGATTGTTGGCTTCGGGCAAAGTCCCCAGCCGAGTCTCGGCCATATCACTGTCGACCTCATGGACCGACCTGTCTGTCGTGACACTACTTTCCACTTGATAAACAGTGAGCGTGCCTTCTACCTCCTACTCAGCCAACCTTAGATTCATGTTAACAAGGTTGTTCCCTCAACGTACCACCAGCGTGTGAAACTGGTGGTCGATCCTGCAGGACATGACGTAGCAATGACAATCCCTGCAACCAAGGCCCCTTGGAATGCGCCGAATCCTACTCTCCCGAGGCCCTTTCTTCACTGAGCTGGCCGTGGATGGTGAGAATACTACTCATATACATTCCACCAAGTTGCCAAATTGGGACGAGCTATGTGGAATCAAGCCTCCCAAGTCCAAGACCAAGAAAAGTGCCAAGAACAAGGGAGCAACCTCGGCGCCTTCGCCTGCTGCCAAAACCAACTCCCCCTTCATCCTCCAAGTCCAAGATGCAAAAGATGGAACCAACCTTCCAACACATCGTCAAAGATGACAAAGTTATCTACCAATTATGACGATGTGTAGGGGCTTCAGGTGGTTCGTCATCTGACCCCCCTGAATCCTGACCCACCCATGAAAACTGAATGGTGCTGTGCGGCCGAACATTGCCCGCCAGACCCTGAACTTACCTCGGGCGCTGCCCTGCCTTGCTATAAAGATAGCCCTCAATCGCAAGCCAAAGATCTTGAAAAAATCAACCTGGCTAACCCGGGCGAGGAACCTCAACTGACATACATTGGCACAAAACTCACCCCGGGCCAAAGAGAGGAATTGGTTACCTTCCTTCGTGAATATCGTGATGTTTTGGCATGGAGTTATAACGAGATGTCTGGATTAGATCTTGCCTTGGTGACGCACCATCTCAACATTGCTACCGGGGTCCAGCCCTGTCCAACATCCTTGGCCCTTCCGTCCCGAGCTCGAATTGAAGATCAAACAAGAGATAGAACGACTTCTCCAGGCCGACTTCATTGTACCTATCACCCACCCCATATGGCTGGCTAATGTCATCCATGTACAAAAGAAGAACTATCAAGTCCGTGTTTGTATTGACTTTCAAGACTTGAACAAAATCATGCCCCAAAGACGAGTTCTCACTACCCAACATCGACATGCTTCCAGAGGCAGCTGCCGGGCACAAAACCTTATCTTTCATGGATGGTTTCACGGGCTCAACACCCTTGTACATCTCTTCCATCGTCGTTACTAGCCCAAGCACCTCCAACCCTTGCGTCCCAACATATACGCGAAGAAGGAGGGCATGGCGGGGCCGAGGACTAGGCCTGTAATTTTTATGCGGGCATGCGGGATGTTGGTCGCGATTAAGGGGCTAATGCCACGGTTTTGGGTGCTATGGACGATGGTGGCGAAGCACAGAAGAAGTCGAGGAAGAAGCAAAGTGCGTAACGCCGCGACGGAGCTGGCGCGGGCTGATGCATCGGGTGTGCCTTTGAGTTTCGACGATGGTGGAATGAGGAGCTTTGATCAGACTCCGAGCCAAAGCAACGCATTATTGACCGCGAAGGGGGCGGTGGCCGGGTGTCCACTCGAAGGGTTGTGGAAGGAGTTGGTGCGACGGGTGACTGCTAACGTGTTTTCAGTGCCTTGGAGCTCTGCATCGATGGGTGATGGCCTTATGGTCCCTTCGCCGAATGTCCGCGCACTGAGCATCGAGGTTGCTCCAGTGAAATCGCCGTGGTATGTACTGAGTTTGTTGGCTGAGCGAGAGGATATTCGGTGGTCACCCGTCATATTCAAGGGCCACAATACCATGCTGTTGGGTTGGGGCCCTTTCCCTTTTCTCCTCCTTTCTTCTTCTTCTCTCCCCCTCTCTTCCTCCTTTCTTCTTCCCTTCTTCGCCTCCTCTCATCCCTCTCTTCCTCTCTCTTCTCCCTTCCCCCTTCCTCCCTCCCCCTTCCCCACTTGCGCGCTTTTATTTTCCGAAACAACATCATTATTTTACGTTCATAATTTTAATCCGCTGCTAAAAAAAATTTCGCGCAAACCCATTTTCGGATAAAATCCTTCTTTTTGCACTGTTTCTTTTTTCACGCTAACACTAACAGAAACACATGTTCCGTCTTGTTTTTGCCACTCAATTGTGTTGTTTTTGCACGCTACCCCCTTTTTTGGGATAAAAAATCACAAATTTCAAGGAAACCCCCGCTCCCTCGTGTCCTTCTTACGATCGCGTCCGTTCCCCAAAATTCGATCCTGGCACATTATTTTCGGAGCCTGGCGTTTAAGAGTGCGGCGCTCGTTCAGGTTGCCCCTTCGCGTCCACCACACGCAGGGGGCTTATGTTCCTAACCTATCTTGGTCAGACCCAACGGCCCACTAGGGGTCCCGCTTCGTGCAAACACTTCTACACATTCAACTATCTCTTTTTCATTGCATTGAACTAGTCAGGGCATGCACGCTCAAGTCACGTGCGTTTTTCGCTCCACGTGCCTTGTGTGCAACGTGACTCACGGTAGCATGTTCGTCACACCGAAACCACCCAAGAACCTTTTCATCAAAAACATCGACCGACGGCACAACCGGAGCGACGGGGTCAAGGGGCAAAGGCCTTGGCCAACCCTATGAGGTCGGCCTCGGCCTCCATGGGGGGTTGGCCTTGGCCCTCCCCCCCCCGATTGTTCACTTTTCGAGCTTTGTTCGCTTTGTATGCTTCGTATTCACCGAAATGGGGAGTGGCCTTGGCCTCCCTTCATGGGAGTTGGCCATTGGCCTTGGCCACCCCCTAGGGTTTGCCTCGGCCTCCCTAGGGGTGGTGGCCTCGGCCTTCCCCCTATTTTTTTGGCCTATGGCCTCCCCCCCGTGAGCACTTGTTTTCTCGAGTATTTGCACCTCCGTGATGTTTACAGACGTTCGTTTATCAACCTCACGACGTCCGTCGTTCGTCGTCCGTCACCCACGACTGCGCACCGCTCCCGCAATGCTTGTCGCCCAAAGTCATGCGCTACAGCCGAATGACCCATCGACGACGACTGTGTATCATCATCCTCGACTTTATCATTATGAAACATTGTACTTATTATCTTGGTATAACATGCATGCTTGGCTCACGCCCTGTCTCTGAGACACTCGACGAGAGCCTGTGCGCCGTCTCCGCCACAGTCATCGTTGCGCCCATGCGTCACTTCCATGACATGTGCCTCTGGCACCAGGTATGGTCTGGCGATGGTCGTTGTGGTGCCTGTGCGCCACTTCCATGACATGTACCCCCGACACCAGGTATGGTCTTGCAACGATTGTCGCCGAGCCCGTGCGTTACTTCCATGACATGTGCCCCCGGTCGCAGTGCCCATGCGCCACAATCATGTCTCGTGCTGTAGGCATCGTGCCTCTGCGCCTCAATCAATGTCTGGTGTCATTGGCATCGCGCTCATACGCCACAATCATGTCTCATGCCGTTGGCATTGCGCGCCCATGCGTTTTAATCAATGTCTCATGTCGTTGGCATCGTGCCCATGCGCCACAATCATGTCTCGTGCTGTAGGCACCACGCCCATGCCCCTCGATCAATGTCTCATGCCGTTAGCATAGCGCCCATGTGCCACAATCATGTATCATGCTGTAGGCATTGCGTCCATGCGCCACAATCAATGTCTCGTGCTGGAGGCACCGCGCCCATGCGCCACAATCATGTTACATGTCTCCGGGCACCACACTCATTCACCACACCATGCGCCCCACATGGACGTGGAACATGCTTCGACCCACTCTCTGGAGTGTGCAGTATTCCGAGGGGCTCCACTCGAAGTGCTCTGGCATGGGGACCCTTCGCAGCGGGATAGGCTCGTTACCACAAAGCTATCGCCGCCTGGGGTGACTTGCATGACACTAGGCACTGAGCTGCGATCATGTCCACTCACGTTACCGGTGATCATCGACGCCCCCAGAACAATGATCCCCGGGTCATTCCGGGACGGAAGCAGGTCTTCGGATGGCATTGCGCCTAGTCCGCCTGGTTGTTGGCAACAGGGGCAACCCTCGCTGCTGTCAGGTTCTCTACGCGTCTCTTGAAGCACCTTGTGGGATTCAGTAAGGGCTTGGACCAGTGGCTGGGACAACGGGCTTACTCTGATCATGCTATCATGGTGTCTTCAGTCTTCTCAGATAGGTAGAGTGACGCTGTGTAGGGTAGGTAATGCAAATTTGGGAACCGTCAGTCCAACGGAGAACCAGTATTTTGGGGGGGCCTGGTGACGTGTCACTCCTAGGGGATGACATATGGCATTTTATGACACAGGCATACCTTTGCCTATAATTAGTGGACTTAATGACTCAAAAAAGGACTTCTGATTCATTCTCACAAAATCACTTTCTCACTCTAGAATTTGAGAGCCCTTGGATTCTAGAGAGAAACACAACTTGGACATAACTTTGGACCGTAGCATTGGACCTTAACTTGGACTGTCGACTGCCGGCCCTGTTCGTCTCAACCTTGTCTTCACAGCACTGCCACTCCTCACAGCTTGTCAAGGAAGCCTTGCTCTCTGCCCTTACTCCGCCCTCACTGTCTCTCACTTTGCATATTTGGAAGCTGACTCGGACTGCAGCCTTTGTGGTAGCTCCACGTAGGTATGAACCCACTTTCTTTGGCATCACATATAAATCAAAATTTAAACCTGAATGCCATGCCTTGATGTCAATAAACCCCAAACCTCAAGCCCACTTAAAAACATAGAGCCCAATCCCCACAGAGCCCAGGCTATGAAGCCTAAAACCTGGAAACCCTAACTATTTAACTAAAACCTAAACCTAAATACTCACAGATTCGAGATCACACAGCCACATTCACTCTCTCGTCCCTTCCCCCGTCTCACTCCTTCTCTCACACACACACACACACACACACAAGACTCACAGATCGCAAATAATCCCCACGCCTCACAGATCGCACATAGGCTTCGAACAGCTCGATACTGTCATCGCCTATCTTCGACGCCGTCATCTCCCCGTCGTCGAATTTTGCCTGTCAAAGGTCATCGTCTGTCTTCGATGCTGACATCTCCTTGTCGCTGGAGTCCTTCTATCAAAGCTAGAAAAAGCGGTCGATAGCTATAGAGGGGTTGCTGAGCACTGGGATCAAAGCTGCAAAGCTAAGGACTCAACCTCAAATACTTGTAGATGGGTTGATTTATTGTCTCTGTATTTATCGCCAATCGGTTAAGATTTTTTTCTTTCAGTGTTTTTTATTCTGCATCCCTCGTTGTATCTTTTATATATAGATTTTTGATTCTTTATAGTTTGACTGCTTGAAGGAATTTGAGAAATTTGAGCAAATTTAGGGATTGACTGGAAATTGAACATGAATACGAGCTAAGTTTCTGAACTCGAGTTCGGCTCGTATTGGTAAACGAATTGAGCAAGTCAAGCCCGAGTTTCACTGTCATGAACTCGAGCCGAGTTCGAACATGCTAAAAACTTAAACGAACCGAGTTCGAACATACCAATGTTCGGCTCGAACTCAGTTCGTATGCAACCCTACTCACCCTACACCCACCCACACACCTCGTACAAATGTACACCGTAACCCCCATCCCTTCCCCAACCCACCCACCCCCACCCCCACACGTACACCCCTCACCCCCACACACCCAATCCATGCACCCACTACCTACCTATACACACACATACACACTCCTACCCACCCCTACCTACCCCCCCACACACATAACCACACAATGATGCCCAGACAGCGAAAACAGCGAAAATCATATATATATTTTTTAGGTATAGGTAATTGTATCATTGTGCGACACTCAAATAGCGAAAAATGAAATTCGTGAAAATATTTTTCGAGAACTGCTATTTTTTGGGAAAGCATATTGCGAAAAGCATTTTCTGCGAGGCATTTTTTGTGAAACAAACATGGCCTAAATGTCTCATCTAACTATAAAAATCATTTAAAGGATTAAAGCCTCTACCTTCCTGACCTTTACTGAGAGAAGTTGATATCATCGTCATCATTTTTAGCATTAATATTTTGTCGTGATATATGTGTGTGTGCATGTGCGCGCGCGTAAATATATATATAATTGTATGCAGCAACACAGAGAATATGGGGCTCTTATTTTGGCGTGTCATTGGATTCAAGACATACATCTTAAGCATATTTAAGTTTACTCACAGTTCACTGTCTCTCAAATGTCATATGCTGGTTACAATTCGATAATGTAAACTTCGATAAGTTTTGACATTTGTCAAGCTAAGAACATACTTTTTTGGTCACATGATAGATAATTCCAAATGTAGCTAAGTCATTGGCCCCTTGCGCATGTTCTTGTTGAAGAATGAGTGCACTACTTATTCTAGTTCAATTTGTGAATCGTTGATTCACGGATTACTTGCAAGGCGATAACGTCAAAGCTTTGAATTTCTTACATTTTATTATCATTGTGAATGATACCGTGAAAACAGATAGACCTGTGTTTCACTGCCAATCCAAATGAGTATGGTTTACAAACAAATAATAGTATACGACATAAATGCTTCTATTGCAAATATCACATAGACGTGATCGTCGTGTCCTACTTTATACATCATATATTACAAGGGCGTCTTCAAGAAGATTGTTGTTTTGGTGGGTCAAAAGAAAATTATTTAGCACTTGTTGTGGGTGGGCTTGTATGAAGCGAGCACGAGTCATTCTGTGTGATAGTGTGAGCCATAAGTACCGTGGCCAACTTGGCTACAAGCACATTTTCGTAACTTGAAGCAACATTGGTTAATATATGTCTGTTTGAATAAATCTAAGTAGAGAATAGTGGAAATATTCTCATTCTTAATTGGCTTGATTACACTTGTTAGAGTTTTTTCTTTAAATAATATTGTTTGAAAACTTAATTACCAATCTATTTCATTTTGAAACTTATTTACCCGCATACCACATTTTTTAAAATCGTTCTTTGAAACCACAACTTCAAGGTAGAAATCGTTATTTTTTTTTGGAAATCGCTGTTTGAAACCACGACTTCAAGGTTTCAAGGTGAAAATCGTTTTTTTTTATTTTATAGAAATCGTTGTTTGAAATCACGACTTCAAGGTAGAAATCGTTTTTATTTATAGAAATCGTTGTTTGAAATCACGACTTCAAGGTAGAAATCATTGTTAAGTGTGTGCGCGGGTAAATAAGTTTCAAAATGGACTAGATTGGTAATTAAGTTTTAAAACAACATTATTTAGGGTAGAGGTGTCAATGGGCCGGCCTTGCCTGGGCCCATTGGGCCATCAGAGAAAACGGGCCGGGCCGGGCCAGAGAAATGGGATATCTAGGCCCAACCCAAGCCCTGGCCCTAGGCCCAATTTTTAGGGCCGGGCTTGGGTCGGGGTTGGGCCCGACATTATTTTTTTCTCCCAAAAATTCTTATTATTTATTTCCTACTTTGCGGAGAAATTAAATTTAAATTGAATATAAATTTGTTCATAAGCCCTCCTCTTTTTATCCGAGCTTGGGACCGGCTGCTTGTGAAGTTACCTATTTTTAATATATATATGAGAAAATATTTATTTTACTTGTAAATAGTGACAAATTATAGGCCTTCTAAATTGAAAATATAAGAGAGAGAGAGAGAGCCATTCAAATGTCACTTATGCTTGTAGCAACAATTTAGAAGGCCTATCGCGACAGTTTAGCGATCAAGCTCAAGTAGTGAAATATGAAACTTAAATTTCACCTCCCAAGATTATTAAAGTTAACAATATGTTTTATCACTAATTAGAAAGTTCGATTTGTACAGTAGAAAGAACATTGTGGTCTTATGCATTATCTATTTGGTGTATTTGTAACAGAAGGTGAAGTACATGGCCTTAATAGCTACTGAGGAGGCTCACAATTTCCTGGTGCAATTATAAACCAAAAAAGCATATACTTCTCTTAACCTGGAACATTATGGCGCCATTACTTCGAGACTAATAATAGGGGTGATAACTGTACCTTGGTCATTAGATTCTCTCGTTATCTGAAAAAAAAATCACTAGCTACAAAATCTCATATAGCGATAATTAATAGTCGCGATAGGCCTTCTAAATTGGCAATATTCTCAAATTTATAGCGACAAATTACTAGAAAGTATTAATCGTGAATATATCGTGATTATTTGTAAGATTCGTGAACATTTATTAAATATCGGGGTATTGACGAATTTATCGCGATATATGACCATTATATCGCGAGTTGAACTTCCCTTCTCTTGAAAAATGACAAGAGAAAAAAATCTCGCTTGGTGGGATTCGAACCCATGTATCACCAATAGTTAGCAGGCTACCATTCTTGCTTTATTTGAGCAAAAGTGTAATAAATTTTATTAAGCCACAAAGGGCAGGGCCGAAAGGCGGGCCGAGGCCGAGCCAGGCCCAAAAAAAAGGCCGATTTCGGGCCTGGATAATTTTAAAAAAAAAAGGCTTGACCTAGCCCTGGCCCAAGGCCCTACGGGTTAGGGTCAGTACTATTCATCAAATGGGCCGGGCCAGCCCGGGCCATTTGACATCTATAATTTAGGGGAAAAACTCGCACTTGTTACAAACCACACATAGTGCCAGGCCTAATAAATGTCCCATGTACATCATCATTTAAAAAGACTTTTGGACGCATAAAAATAAAAAATAAAAAGGCTCCTGGACTAAACTTGCTTCATATCTCCTTTCTCATTCTCTTACTCAAAATCTACCTCCTTCATCAGTCTCGTGATTAATGTGTGTTTAACCTATTTACAACAATACCCTCGTGTGAAACTATCTATCCAACACTGCGATTCTCGTATCTAAATCTAAACCTTTAAAAAAAGGAAGATTGATAGACGTGGCATTTTCACAATTAATCCTAGTTCAATACCATTTTTTTAACAACCAAGTACAGTCTAGTTGTCCACTTGAGGCTTGGGTTCACCTTCTCTTGATTTGTGCCCTATTTGTTTTTTGGTTTGTGTTGTGGGTGTAGCTTCAAGTTAGAGTTTATTATTTACTTTCTCTCATAGCTTGGTTCCCTCTTTCAGTAAGCGTTGGGTTGGTTGTGTTAGTGTGCACCTTGGTTTTTGTGATCATGTGTAGTGGTTCTCTCAGTCAGTGGTGATAGAGTTGGAGGTAGTGGTCTCGTGTGATGGCGCATTTTGAGTGGAACGGCCTCAGTTTGTGTTGAGAGGGGGTGGGCGTGACATAGTGACGTAGGAAGTGAGTGGTCAGGCGGTGGTGCTACAAGTAAGTGGCGCTGGTTAAGGCAGATGTAGGTGTGTCGATGGTACGTGGTGGCTATGCATCTGCCTTAACCAGCGCCAAGACCTGGCATCTTAAAGGATCTTCATACGATGACATGGAGTGAAAATCTGAAAACGGAAGTCATGCACACAACACATAGATAAACAGTCACAAACGCGCACCACACCGCAAAACACAGCCTACACTGTCACCTATTCCAGCCATTAGGCCCAAGACCTAGCCTCCACCACCTTTTCTGCATACTGGACTTTGACACCCAGTCAGGATCCTTTAAGAGCAAAACACCAAAGACACTTAACTGGTTAGTTGGATATTCGAGTGAGAGAGACTTGTTAATTTACACTGTTGTCAACCACTATTACTAGCCCGATTTCTGGCGGCAGAAGTCAAAAGTGTTGGGCGCTCGATGTCCACCTAGGCAACCCTTACTTTCAAAATCCTCGCTCGAGAATAGTAAATCCAGCCTCGCCATGGAGCTGATGTCACTGGCGACGTCAAATTCCAACGGTCCATTGACTGGGTGATGGTGGACAAATGAGGGACAAGCCCGAGTGAGGTGATGGTGGGCTGAGATAGGGCAATTAGTTGACGGTAGTGTGGCCTTGGGATTGGAGTGGTTAATGATGGTCGTGGCTTTAGGTTTGGGTTTACGATTGATTGACAATCACAAAGATGTGGTTGGAAAATGAGTGTTCCATTCACTGATGTTCCGCAAAAGAAAGAAGGGCCGAGAGCAGTCAGTTGTTTGCTTTTGCACTATAAAGCTCATTAACAGCCTCCTAGATTACGATGCCTTGTGGTCAAATGTGATAAGGGTAGTGGTGTAGATCATTTGTGAGGTGTGGCGGCTGTGACGGTTAATGGTATGTAACGGCCACACGATAGAGGCGGCGGAGGTTGGTTGTTGTCACATGTGGAATTGGATGGGGTGGGGGGCCGCAGAAGAAGAAGGAGAAATTGGCGTCTGCTTCATTAACAGTCAATACGCTTGGATTCTTGAATGGCTTTCTACTTCGGTTAACTTTCGTATTTATTGAATAAATGTTTAAGGACTGATTTAATACTTTTAAAATTATTCTAACAAAAAAATGGTTGTTCACTCGACGAGTAAAAAGAATTAACAAAATTGAACGACAATCATGGGAAGTACTTCGTCACTACAATACACCACCTAAAGTCTGACTCGCCCATTGACTGCTTGCCTGATAACAAACCATTTAGGAGGTGCCTGTGAATCGGGACCGAAAATTTACGGCCCAGTTCGGTTCTAGTCATACTCTGGATCTAAGGTTCCGTTTGACAAAATTTTTTTTTTGGTTTTAAGTTTCCAAAAAAAATAAATTAAAGAGCAGTTTAATTTTTTATTTTACAAAAACAAGTGGGTGTTTGATAACCCAATTTTTTTTTAGTTTTTCTTTGGGTGTTTGATAACCTAATTTTTTTGTGATGGTTTACGGTAGCGGTGGCCAACGGTGGTGGTGGCCGATAGTGGCCGCCAGCCAGAGGCAGTAGCCACTGCTGCCGGTGGTGGTTTCCGGCGGCCGCAATGAGAGGGTGGTGGTAGTCTGAAAAAAAAATCAACACTGAAAAAAATTAGTTTTTGAACTTTTTCAAAACAGTCTTGATTTAAAAACTGAAAAAAAAAATAGTTAACAAACATAACTTTTTTTTTTTTTTTCAGTTTTCAAAACTAAAAAATAAACTGAAAAAATAATGTGCGTCTAACGGGCCTAAACCTGCCCTTTTTTCCCGCGGTCAAACTAAGTCAATTCAAAACCCTAACTCCTCTGCGCTTAAAGCCCATAAAAATCTCTCTCTCCGTCTCTCCACCACCACCACCACCACCACCACATGGAGACGCCCAAAATCTTTCCGGCCACCAAGATGACCCGGACGACAAGCAGACGTTCGAGGAACTCGGGCTGGACCCTCGCCTAATCCGCGCGCTAGCCAAAAAAGGCATCGACAAGCCCACTCCCATCCAGCGCACCGCAATACCTCTCATTCTTGTAAGGGTCAACTTGTACTTCTATCCAGAGACTCCTTTCGGCGATACATTTTTGTGAATCCCTAATTTTCAGGAAGGCAAGGACGTGGTGGCCCGAGCGGAGACCGGCTCGGGCAAGACGTTCGCCTACCTCCTCCCTTTGCTTCAGAAGCTCTTCGTCGCGGACTCTGCCGCGGAAAAGAAGTCCGGTCCCGCTGCACTTATTCTCGTCCCCTCGCTGGAACTTGCCAAACAAGTAATTTGTTACTCCCTCCATTCCATTGAATTTTTAGTCGCTTGTTTTTAGATAGAGTTAGTAATTGTACAGTATGGCTTTACCTTTTATTTTACTTTATTTTGGCTTGTTAAACAATTTTTATTTATTTGTGATTTAGGTTTGACTTCAATTGAATGTCTATATGTACCAAAATCTATCCTAGGGCATTGCAATTTCTTTACTCCTAGAGTTAGGGTTTTGGCTTTTACTCGTTCTATGGCTTAAATTATGGGCCGGAAATTTGATTTTTGACTTCATTTTGAATTGTTAAATGTTTTCTTAGGTTTATTTGGTGGTGACGTCACTGATCGAGTTATGCAGAGTGCAATTGAAAGTGGTGCAAATCGACAAGGACATGCCTGATTCTGAATTGGTGAGTTAATTCTTATGTTCGAATGTAAATTGTGATGTATTATGTCGTGTATTTTGTGATGCAATTTATACTTTTTTTTTTCCCGAAAAAATGGTGGCAGAGGACGAAATTGGTAGGGCGGCCAGATATTCTGGTATCTACGCCCGCTCCAGTGGTGAAGTGCTTGAGGACTGGTCAACTCCAGCCAAAATTTGTTTCAGATTCGCTTTCGGTCCTCGTTCTTGATGAGGTGCGATGTTTTGCGCTAATTTTGTTATAGTTTTAACTGACATTTAAATTTGATTCATGCAGAATTTGGTAATTTATTAGCATACTGAAATAGCTAACATCATTATGAAACCTTGATTGGTGATTTTTTTTTGCGTTATCAGGCAGATCTTCTTTTGTCATATGGACACAAGGAAGATTTGAAAGCACTCCGTGCTCATGTCTCTAGAAGCTGTCAGGGACTTCTTATGTCTGCTACAATAAGGTACGTCACCACATATAAAGATGCACATAAATGGTTGAATTGCGTCTTGGACAACTTGTAGGTGTTACCTTTTAGTTTTAATTAGGATCATCTTGTCCTGCTGGCTTCTGCTGTGGTGGATCTTGGCTGTTTGAACTAGATTTCAATGGCAAATTTCATAGTTTCTTTCAGTTCAGGTCTTATGTTTCAGATACTGCAGTTTGTCTTGGAAAGTGATTAGATGCCACATGTGAAATCTTTCTTTAGAGCTTCCTTTTGTTCACATAATTATGAATTTCTCATGATCATCCTCAGTTATTCACCTTTTTTGTGAAACTTTTGCAGCGCTGATGTTGAAATATTAAACAAGCTTTTTCTACACAATCCATATGTCCTTACACTTTCTGAAGTGGGGGATGCCCTGGACGATATCATTCCCAAAAATGTCCAGCAGTTTTGGGTAAGAATTCCTTTGCAACATTGGGAATGTTACCAGATTATATGGTCTGAGAATAATAGATGTTGATGCTACTTGCTAAAGCTTTGCCATGTCTCCTTTTCTCTGGGTAGGATTAGCTTTCTTCTTGATTGTTGGATGCACACATGTATGTTGGAGATTCTTTTGCATACCTTTATTGCTGTACCCAGTAAGTGATTGTCAGCAACTTGATAGTGTATCACAAGTAAATACAGGAAAGCAAGCTTATTGTGAGTGCTGAAAGCGAAAGCAATGCATAACTTTGCGTGCCCACCATCTAAGCTTAGATCTGTTTGTTAGCAATGGTACCACTACCTTAGCCTAGACCATTTTTGTCCGTTTCTTCTCCTTCTCGTGATACCAGTAAGTTGCATAAGGTGAGATTTTGTTAAGTTTTCCTGTATTAAAGAGTTTAGTGCTCTTTTGGACCGACCTTTTCTTTTCCTTCTACATTTTTAACCTATTGGAGTTCTTTTTTGTTTGGCTTCTCTATGATTTTCCTTCTTATTGTTACTTTTTCAGATTTCATGCGTTGCTCGTGACAAGCTTGTCCATATTCTTGCCCTGTTGAAGTTGGAGCTCGTACAGAAAAAAGTTTTGATTTTTACCAATACAATTGATATGAGTTACAGATTGAGACTATTCTTTGAGCAGGTATATGAGTTCATTTATTCCTTTTAAGTTTCTAACTTGCTCTAGGTTAAGAAATTATATTTTGGTTTTGCAATATTAGCTATATTAACTTGTCATTGTAAAAGATTCTGTCAGCCATTTCTGTATTCTTGGTTTAAACCAAAAGGGAATTAGAAGATAACCTATTTCTTTCCGTTTTTGGAGTGAGGACACAGGCTGAAACTTTATTAGGTAGATAAGGGGCTGTACGTTTACGCAATTTATTTTCACATTTTGTATTCTGTTTTCTGTTTTCTAAATTTTAGTATTCAGTTCTAAAATTGGATCTTTTTTCGCTTTTTTTTGTACGTTTATTATTTTCATTTCTATTTTTATCAACTTTTTTGGATACATTCTTGTATGTTTTTTAGCATTTTCTACACTACTTTTTTCGTGGGCCCATGTCTGTTGTGTCCTCCTTCCCCTTCCATTTCCCCTTCACGAGTTTCCTTTCCCTTCCCCCTTCCCTGTTCCCACATCTGTGTCCCCATTTCCCTTTCCCCTTCCCCTTCTGCAAAATCACCACAACCACCAAAGCAAAAAGGAACACCCAGCCGGAATTAAAAGGCTTAATGGTAGTAACGGTCTTGGTAAACAGGTCAAGCATGTTACAAAGGTCCATACAGTCCAACTATTCTGTGGCTCTACTCCAATTCATCCGTCTGCCTCCTAGCTTATCATTGGGTTCAAGAATTTCATTAAAGTCTCCAAGCCAAGGTATGAGAAGCCGCCACTGTTTTTAGGTTATCCCATAGAACTCTACGACAATCACCATAGAACTCTGCAAACCCGTCCTCGACGGCCTCGCTCCGGTCATCGCAAACACGTCCTCCTCAATCTCCTCGCGCGTGAGCGCAATTGCAAACGTCCCCCTCTTCTCCTCACCGTTTGGCGTCCTCTGAGGAGACGCCTGCGCTTTGCTTTCCTGCGGAGCGGCATCCTCCGTTTTTTGAGGACCCTCTGTTCAAGGGATTTGGCTTCTGAAGGGCAATCTTCCTAGGCGGCCGAGAAAATCGTGAGAGAGAGAGAGGATGCAGGCGGCATAGAAAAGCGTGAAATCTGGAGACAGAGGAATGGTTTTCTCTGACAAGGAGAATACAAGTTGCGAAAAAAGGTGAAAACACCCTTTCGGTGTTTTCACATTTTTTGGTACTGTTTGGGTTTTTTTTTACCCAAAACGAAACTGAAAAAAAGTAAAAGTACACGAAAAAAAACATCTTTTTCATCATCATTACAAAAACGAAAACAGAATAACGTAAACGTACGCCCCCTAAATCTCTCTAGCATAAGTGTAATTGCTGATAAGTTGACTACGTTGGTGTGTCTTTAAGGTATGGTTAGCTTGGGACCTCTTAGTTGTCTTCTTTAGGCAGGCCTTTGAACTCCTCATTTATACGAGATGTAGCTAAGGTCGAAGAGGCTTGATTGGGTGTTATGGCAGCCAGCGTTTATGAGTTGTCACGCATAGATGCTTAAGGTGTATTTCTTTTAAGTTAATCAAACCCCGTTCTGTAAGTTAATATTCTCTGAGGCACATCTAAGTATTGTGTGCTCTGTTTTACATGTATCAACCATTTTGTTTCATTGAGAGCAGTTTTCATAAGTTTGTGAGCTCTTTTGAACTCTCCGAGTAAATCTTGAATTAAGGGACGCTTCCTCTCTGTCTCGATTCAGATATGTTGTTTGTGTGCAGTCTATGAGTCCTGCTTATTAATTGATTATTAGTCACATTCTTTGTGTTAGTAGCTGTTCTTTGTCTTCTTCCTGTTAGCAAATTAGTCTTTGTGATGTTATTATTGACAGTGGTTAATTGCAGTTTGGTATCAAATCTGCTCTGCTAAATGCGGAGTTGCCACAGAATTCTCGTCTACATATTCTTGAGGTATGTTACTTGGGATCCCCCCCCTTCAACTCCACACTCTCTCTCTTCCTCTCTCTTGAATACCTTAGTGCTGTGCTGTGGCTTGTATAACATCCGAAAGTTAATTCTTATTTTGGTCATGTTATTGCTTTCATCAGGAATTCAATGCTGGGCTTTTTGACTATTTGATTGCAACTGATGATAGTCACTCAAAAGAAAAGGACCAAGCTGATGGAGAAAGTCAGGTTGAGAAGAAAAAACTGAAAAAGCATTCCAAACGAAACTTGGACTCTGAATTCGGTGTAGTAAGAGGAATAGACTTCAAGAATGTGAACACGGTAAGAATTGTCTTGGTGATACATTTTTCTGTCGAATTTATTTTGATTTCCCGTATGCGGGTTATTGTCGTGCAAGCTTGGTCAAACCTCATATCGATCAGACCTGGAGTTGTTTGCTTTTCCTGGAAAACCTAATTGAGATATGTTGATAGGATTATTTCTGGATGTGCATTTGGATGGTAGACAAAGTCAAGTAAATGTGTAAGGGGTCCTCCTTTTATTGATATTGTACGGGCTTAAGTCACTTAAAGCTCGAGTACACAGACGTACCTTTCTTAAATGCACAACTAACCTCTGCTTGAAAGTTGTGTGAGAGGACAAGTTAACACAGCCTAAGAAATTAAAAATGGGGCTATTCAATGCTTAATTTAGGTTTGGATGGCCTTCGTTTTCTTTTTTAATACATTCTGCCGATTTTGTAACAAATTTATTATCAACCCTTTTTGTTCAAGACACATAAGCCAACCAGTTTGGAGCGAAGGCTATTAGGGCAGCCTGCCCAATCTGCCTGTGCATATGCTTTAAGGCATGTGGTATTAATCGAAGGAAAATGTAGTCCAGTACTAGGATGACCATCTAGATGGCGGATGATGCTTAGAACATGTGTAGAACATCAGCCATATGAAGATGCCTCGGATTAGTCATAAACTGACTAACATCTATGTTACATGGACTCGGTACGAGTGTCCGGATTACATACGTGTCCAAGTGTCGGACTCGTCTAATTTTGAAAATGCAAGACACGGGGACACGGCAAAATGCTCATATTTATTGCTTTTTAGTTATTTCGAAGGTAAAAAGGTGTTTTGTGTGATGCACTTGGTTTTCATTGACAACTTGTCTACTATCAAAGCAATAACTAATTAAAGAAAAAACTACATATAGCATTGATAATGTCATATCCTAGGAGATGTGTCGGACACATATTCCATATCCATTTCCAAGTATTGAGTGTCCGACCGGGTACTTCACGCAAACCGAAGAGTCCATGTAACATAGACTAACAATATGCATTAGAAATGATATGATGGGCTGTGTTATAGAGAGAGAAATCAAAACTAACCACCACCGAGATAGAAAGCTGGGTCACTGACAGTATTCCCCGGGTCTTTGGAGTCCTTGAAATTGAGCTTCACGAGCGTCAACTAAACGACGGTAGAGAGCCAAGCCAGTTTCACCAAATCTTGAATATATTCGTGTTGATTAACAGATATTCCAGAAGGAGAACGATGGATCCAACCCCAAGAAGTATGTTACAGGCCCTAAGTCTTTCATCTTGAAGTTATTTGGATTGTAAATGAAGTGTGCCAAACGATAGCTTCCGGTAATAAGCAATTCGGCCTAGACACGTAAAATAGTAATGGCGCGATCATACTCTGATGAAAAAGCGCAGCCATAACAGTTGAAGTAAACTTCTGGAACCATGCACAAGGAGCCTGCTTGCGCCCATATAAAGAGCGTCTTGAATGACAAACAAAACCTGAAGGATCATTGTCAAGGCCAGGTGAAGGGCGCATGTAAACGGTCTCACAGAGATTTCCACAAAGAAAAGCTCTCTTGATGTCCATTTGAAGCTATGGCCAGTTCTGGGAAGCAGCCAATAAGAGGAAAATCGAACAGTAGTCATCTTGGTCACTTGCAAATGTATCCTCGTAATCAATCCCGTACTCTTGTCGATTACCAAGAGCAACAAGTCTGGCCTTGTACTTATGTACCGTCAAAGTGAAGCTTGGTTGTGAAGACTATTTATATCCCATGTGTGATTCTCATCTAGATCATCAAGTTCTACCTGCAGAGCCTTACTGCAACAATCATATATTGTAGCTTATTTCAAGGAGCGAGGGATGGGATCAATTGAAGGGGAAAAAGAGAAATGAAGACCTTTCCGGTGGTTTCAAAATTCTAGAGGATCGACGAAGAGGCGGGGGTGGAGCCAGAGTTGGTGCAGGTTACTCATCTGGGGAAGTAGTAGGAAGCTCTAAATCTTTGGGCTGACGATGATAATCATGCCCTGGTTTGAACCTAGCAAAAGAATCATCGGAAAAAGCAGGCAATATAGATGACAGAGACGACGAGGAAGACTGAAACTGATAAACATTGTCGAGGTAGATAACATCGCGAGAGACTTGAATTTTCTTTATACATGGATCATAGCACGAGGAACCCTTTTGGTTGGTTGTGTTGCCAACGAACACACATTTGAAGACTGAGCTGACAACTTATGTCTTTCAATTGGGTGTAGCAGGACAAAAAACACACAACCAAAAGGGTAAAGAGACAAATAGGAAGGTAATTTCTAATGCAACCAAAAGATTGGATTATCGTTATCCAAATTAGGGGATGGTGGTCGATTGATGAGGTAGACAGCTGTTTGAACCATCTCAAGAAAGTTGTAGGTACAAACTTTCAATTAAGATAGTACGGACAACGTCTAAAATATGATGATTTTTTCGTTCGGCCGCCCCATTTTGTTGTGGCGTGGAACGACAAGACCTTCCCCATAATATCCGGTCCATCTGGATGATGGTAGTAACTCTTGTAAAGGGGTAAAGTTATACTCTCCCCCTGAGGTTTTGTTTTGGGTGAAAGCTGAGTATCTATCATGTGAACATATTGCTCGAAGACTGCAAATACCTCAGACTTAGCATGTAAGAAATACACCCATGTAGACTGACTAAAAACACCAATTAAGATCGCGAAGTACTTATATACACAAAGAGAAATAACTGATGGTACTGTAAAAGACATCAGTATGAACCTTAGTTGTACAAAGCCGAGGGCGGGGGAGCGTAAGCACCGAGAAGAATCTGAGGTTGGGAGCGACTTGAATAAATTAATGCGTATAGAGTATTATCATTTATTTAGTATAGTTTACATAGCCAGCAACAATTGATAAGGAGGCTTTAAGGACTTGAAGGAAGAGAGAAACAAGGAATTGAGTTGAAAAGGGCTTGATTTTCAGGTACTCTCTCACTTGTTCCATGCATCTCTATCTAGCTAACGGGATCAAGTTTCCATATTAGCTTGGGACGGATCCCATGGAGCCCCTAACTTGGGATCGCAAAAGCGAGTTTCCGAGAGAGAAACGTCACCATATTGGGAGTTCCCTGCAACTTATAAACCACATCATGACAAGAACCATAAGCTGTGTTCTGGAAATCGTAAATATGCTAAATGACATGTTTGACGATTGGAAGTCCTTTTCCATAGGGTAAATAGTAGGCAACATTAATATTCTGCATCATGAAATTGAGTCTTTGTCGATTAGGATGACTCAACCGATGATGCCACAAAGAGTACTGAGGGGAAGCATAGGAAAATGCTGAAAAATTAGTCTCTGGTGTATGTTTTTGACAGGTTGGTTATAATGACCCACTGAGCAACCCTTCCTTATGCCCATCCTGCTCACCTGTCTCGTTCCCTGGTCCCATATAAACACAACCATTTAAGAGAAAAGCACGTTGCAGTTTTTAGCAACAAGTTGTCCAACAGATAATTCAGACAATTGAGGAATATGAAGAACATTTGGCAACGTGAGAGATGGCTGAGGGGTAAATGGTCGGAGATCACCTATGGCTTGGACGGGCATAGATTGTCCGTTTGCATAGGTGTATTTGGATTCAAAGATTTAAAGGGCTTAGAATCCGAAGGCATATGATGAGAAGCTCGTGAATCAAGATACTATTTAGTTGGAAAAGGGTGAGGCTTACCTGAAAGTCGCATAGATGAAAAGGCAACGACAGTTTAGCTTGAATCATATGCTGCACTGCCTCAGGAGTGAAATTAGGTTCGTAATTGTGTGCACCAGAAGCTCTAACAGATGTCCTCATAGAAATTATCGCAACACCAGAAGTATGATGAGCCCGAGGAGTTCGATTCGTTGGATTTTTTTCGACAATCAGTTCTGATATGCCCATTTTCTTGCATTAGTTGCAGAGTTTTGCTTTCTTCTTACAATGATAGGCATAATGCCTATATTCATGGCATGAAAAACATTGTATCTTGCTCATGTCCTTCTCTTTGGGCCTAGACGTTGCTGCAAAGACAACATCAGAAGGTCTACGTCGGGAGTGAGCATCTATAGTGTGTTGTTGACAAAGGCGTTGTTCCTCCCTTAGCAACTCATTGACGCAAAGAGATGGCCTAGGTGTAGGAGACTATTAAACAAACTACCCCCTCAGAGGCTCAAATTACTGATGAAGCTTCATACGGACTTGATGTTTCATGGTTTGCTCATGTATCTCTTATTCTCTTGGATGATTGCTATGGGCTTGTTTGCATATACGAGGGAACTATACTCTTGCCATAATGTCATGAAATCAGAATAGTTGTCTTGAACAGGCCGCTCTCCTTGACTACATTCTCATATCTCGTTCTTCTATTGAAAACGACGAGCCCTCATTTTTCTTATTGATACTCTTTCTTTAGATACAAGCACATAGCAGCTGTAGTCTTCTAAGAGCATATATTTATTGCAATCTAAGGATCTATCGAGTAAAGCATCCAACTTACTACTTCGCTTTTGAATATGCCTCTTGCCATGCTGAGAAGGTTCAGTGTCTTTTGGTTCCAGCAGATTTCCATCCACAATATCCCGCAACTCCCTTCCCGTCACATACATGCTAAAACTGAACTCCTGCACACAATAATTTTTCCCGTTGAAGCAATCAATTGAAATCCTTTCCATATCCATATTCAGATTAGAGTGGAATGAAAACACTAAAAACGAAGGAGGACGTAATGTCCTGATGTATTGGAAAACTTGATGGCTACTTTCTGAAGTCTAAGAAATCTACTACTGACTACTGACTAATTTCTGTAGTAAGCAGATAAAAAAAAAGAAAACAATTGGTGGATAAAATTCAACCTAGTGCAGGCAAGAAGGATTGCACGGAACGACTAGAGTTCTATAATTTTAGGTCAGAGAACTTCTGAGTAGAAGAAAGCTCTGATACCATGACAATATGAAGAAGACACATAATTTGGCAAAAACGACCTGCCTTTCTTGCTGGGCTATTCCTCTATCTATATGTACTCTAAGCGCATGATTAGCGGGATTATACAATCTTTACTTGATTTCAGGGATTTACAATCCCCACAAATTTTCGTAAAATGTTTAACCGACCAAATCTTCAGTAATCTTCTACAGAAATAATCTGATGTTCTACTTACAGATCTCCTAGGATTTTATTCTGATTCTCTATGATATGTGCTTCAACAATATTCTGGTCACAAGTCTAACAAACCAGATTCCCTACATTTTTCTGACGGATGGCACCCTTAAGCATAGAAAGGTGGTTTTCACTTGGTAGTGTTTGGAAAATGCGTAGTCTCATGTCATTTCTTCTGCTTCGAGCTTATCAGGTTCTTTCGTTACTAGTGGCTCCTACTTACTGAGGACATGAAGGATCGCTCCGCTTGCCTTATGTTTACTTTTTCTGTGGATTTCTGGGATGTGAGAAGAGAAAGGGAAGGGAAGGGAAAAAGTGGGGGGTGGGGTGGGGGTGTTAGTGGTAACCTGTGATTTCTGTAAACTTAACAATTCTGTCTGTGGTTGAAGCTACTTAGCACTTCATGCTTATTGTTTTTGTCAGGTTATAAACTTTGATATGCCTCACACCGTTGCTGGGTACATACATCGTATTGGCCGTACTGGAAGAGCGTACACTTCTGGTGCATCTGTCTCTCTTGTAAGATGCTGAAAATGAATTGGTAAATTCAGTATGGAATACTGCAGTATTTTAGAGAATTGCTCCAATTGTTGCTTCTGAACAGGTTTCTCCTGAAGAGTTGAGTAATTTTGAAGAAATTAAATCATTTATAACGGAGAATGAAAGGAAAGACTCAAACTTTATTGCCAAGTTTCCCCTTCTCGGTCAGAATGCAGTGGAGTCTTTACGATATAGAGCTGAGGTACAGCTTTGGTGGTTATATTTATCATGCAAAATGTTTTTTTTTAAGTCATCATTTGATTAGTGACCTTTGCTGCAGATGACTATTTTTATGGTCTTACAGCATTCAAATTATGATGGGTTGACAAAAGGAGGATGTATTAGAATCTTGGAATAGTGTCGGGCGGCGTTTTCTTTCGTCATCACTGTGTCAAATTTGTGTTTTGGGTAATTGATTGCCGTCTGAATTTTTAAGTGTTTGTTTCCTGCTTTTAAAGCTGGAGAGGAGAAAAGGCAAATTTGGGTATTATGTTTTGAAAGGGTGTCCATGTTTTTGCATCTTGTTCATGTCTCCCCAGAGGTGGTTTTGGTTTGTCATTATTGAGATCATCCCACCAAATGTCACCTCTGGTCCACCACCACCACCATGCCGTAACAAATTACCAGAATATTTGTTTGACCGACTCCTGTTTGTTATGCCTATTTGGCTGTTTTTTCCGGATAAAAGTCGTCTGTCCTCCCATATTTCTTTCTATCTTTCCTCAAGGGTATTGGTCCATGTCGTTATGACCTTATCTTTTCGATTACACGGAAGATACATGGCAAACACTAAACAGGAAAAGAAATAAAGGAGTGAATAACACAATTTCTTCTCTCTTAATACACAATGAGGTCCAGCGGCCACCCACCCGTCCACCCACACATAAAACTCCTTTTGTCACCTGATTTTCGTGGCTTCATTTCTTAGTTTCTTAATGTCTCATTGGATGATTTGTTGAGAACGACGATGTTGAAGTTGAGGTGACAGGGAAAGTAGAGAGGCAGCGATTTGGTGGTCATGGTACGTGAAGGTGACAACAATGGAGGAAAATGATATGGTGACGATTTCAATGGTGATGGGTTGGATTGCAAAAACCAGTAATTCCGTAGAGCTTTTTCTCGGCCGTCAATTTTGATTGTGTCCAGTGGTTTTGGGGTGACGGAGCCAGCGTAAGGTGGCGAAATTTGGTGGTGGTGGCCGCTGCTGGCTAGTTGCGGAAGTGGGTCTTGGTGAGGAGAGAAAATCAGACGAATTTCTAATTTAATTGTTCATTTTATTGTGACAGAAGATTTTGTCATTTTTCACTGGCTGTTGATTATGGGGAACTGTGTAAGCGGTTGCATTATAGGGTGCTTAGAAGAAGAAGGCAATTAGGCATGTATTGGTACATATAATTACCCTTTCAATGATAAGTGCATCAAACTATCCTTTCATGTGTGCCTCCCTGGTGACAACATGAATAGATTTGTGAACAAGAGATAAATTGATCATGTCTTTAAATTTTCAAGGGTTAAAGTGTCTACAGAGCTTGCTTCTTGGTAAATAGTGCTTTCTGATCTGTGAAGTGATAGTTCTAGGCAATTGGGGATCGGTATACAGCTTCACCATTTTAAGAACCAAATTGAGTTTGACTATACTCCCTTGGTTCCATTGAGTATTTCCCATTGACATTTTGTGAATTCCTAGGATATATCTGTTACTCGTAAACATTGACTTCACTCATTTTTTATACCTTAGCTTGACTTGCCAAACAATACTCGTTTAAGCTGTGATTGTTACTTGAGTTCAATTTATTTCAAGTCAAATGTTTTTATTCTTGGATTTTGCAGTAAGTCAAATGGGATATTAAATTTAGAGATCAAATTGGCATGGAGATAAAACAACAGAAGAACTTATCATCGCTCAAAACATGAATGCCATGTAGATAATAATAGGTAAAGGTTAGATAAAAGTCATTGCTTTATAAATGACTGCTTTATCTGTCCCAAAAGGTATGACATTAAGGGCGGCCCCTTTAAAGTTTGAACCCTGTTAGCATAGGGCGCTGCAAGTGATAGAGAAAACCCTAACCTTTAGCATATTAGTGCAAAGTGGTTACCCCTGACCATACTTCTGAACTTGAGACTATACTATTGCACCCAGCAATGGCAGCAAGTCCATAATTCATCTGTCATGATTTCATTGTTTATATGCCCTTTTGAATGCTGTGGTGAAAAGATACCTTAAAATTAGATCCTCTTCTGTTAGTAGCACATCTTTTTGACAATTGATGATCTTGTACATATGACGTCCAGTGATTTTTTGGGATTTCATAGTGAGTCCTTTTTCCTTCATTAATTTCATTTTGTGCTACCTAACTGACGTCATTCTACATCTCAGAATACCGTTATACCAAACAATGACATGATGTTTAATTATGTGCAAGTTTGTGTTTGTAAAGAAAAAAGAACACTTTATGCGTGCATTTCAGTTTTTAAACCTGGTGCATATATCTGAACAGGATGTTGCTAGGAGTGTCACAAAAGTTGCCATTAGAGAAGCACGTGCTCAAGATCTGAGGAATGAAATCCTCAACTCTGAAAAGTGAGTTATATGAAGAGACTGGGGTTTTGTTTATTGGTAGATAGGAAGCATAGTATAGTCGTATATTTCTGCGTGGCATCCAAGTAGGTAAGTGAGGTTGGCCAACAATAAAGAAATGCTGGAAGCGCCCGTGAGAACAGTTTTACTTAATATAATCTTTTTCTTATCGATGTGGCTAAATCCTAATGCTTCCCATTCATTTTGAGAGAGGTATGTTGGATCCATTAGTAGTGATACTCTGAAAGAACTTAATATTGAAGCTTTGCCTGTAGCTTCATTTTACGCAGGATACTCTGTAGGCCATAGAAGTTACTTTCAATAAGCATCGATGACTAGAGCTGGCCATATTTAGCTAGATATTATATCCCATACCATAATTATCCGTCAAACTTTGTTAGCACCTTAAGTTGCAATACATTTTTATGACAAGAGTCACTTGTGTTTAGCTTTGGTATTATATTCTAAACAAATGCTTAGACTTAACTATTAATCACACTTCTTCCCTACCCCTTAAGCAGGCTTCGCCTTCCCATTTTTATGCCGTAGATGTTACCTGCAATAATCATCTCTGACAAGAGCTCGCCATATTTAGCTGCATATTATTTCCAAACCATAATTTTTAGTCAAACTTTGTTAACACCCTAACTTGCAAGTTGCAACACATTTTGACAAAGGACACTTGTTTTTAGCTTTAGTATTAGATTCTAAACACATGCTTAGACTCAACTAATCATCAGGCTTCCCCCTCCCCCCAGCACAGAAAGGAAAAATAAATAAATAAATAAATAAACCTTCCACATATGCAGTGTTGACCTACTTACATATGATTTTTTGTTACATTTTTTATTCTATTCAGGTTGAAGTCTCATTTTCAAGATAATCCAAAGGATTTAGGTAATGGAAGTTGATCTTTGCTGGACTTTTGAGTAATTACTTGTTGTATCTTTACGGCTAAGATCAAGATTTCATGTTTGCGCAGATCTTCTGAAACATGACAAGGTTCTGAGCAAGAAGGCTCCTGCTCCTCACCTGCGTGATGTGCCTGAGTACTTACTAGACCCAACAACAAAGGAAGCTAGCAATATAGTAAGGCTTGCTAGAGCTGCAATGGGAAGAAACATGCCAGGGCGCCACAAGGGGTTCAAAGGAAAATCTAGAAAAAGTAGAGACCCTCTTAAAACGTTCTCTTCTGAGGTATGGTTCCTTTTGTTCAGCTTCTTTTTTATCCTTCTGTTTGATCGTCACGCACACTTAATTATAGACATATAAATACACATGTGCGCGCACGTGCGCGGGGGTGTATTTTTGGGCGTATTCTCTAACGGGTTGAACTTTTGGAGCAATTTAATAACATTGTTAAGTATGTAAGAAGCAACACTCCTCCATAGAAGTCCCTGAACTATTAATCCATGGAACCGTTTTGATCTTCCAGTTTTTTCAGTTTCCGCTCTGCGATGCATGTCTACTAATATGTCAATAAGTTTTGATTTTCTCCAAATGGGTCGGGGCTGGATTGTATAGGCTTTGCAGGTTTGCCTGGTTAAAGTGGTTAAACAGATCTGTCTTGGTGCACTTCATCCTATTGCACTCATTTGTATCAGAAATTAGGACATTGAACTAGTCTCTTTTCCACGATATTGATGCCCTTGCAAGCGTCCTATTCTTTAAATTGACAGACCTGATCTCTTTTCCTCTTCACTGTCCTCTACATTAATGTCTTTAAACAATTTTGCTCTCAGCTGGTGGAGAACCAGATAACCAAGCCGTCTCTTTGACTTCAGTCGAATGAGAATTCTAACCAATCAACCAACTAATGTTTGATGACTTACTAATAATTGAGTGGACTATTACACAATAATGATCCTGTCTTTGGAAATAGGGGTGAGCACGGTTCGGTTGGTTCGGTTTGGAGGCTGAATACCAAACCGAACCGACCAACCTCGGTTTGAGAAAAAAAAAACAGAACCGTGGTTGAATGGTTTGGTTTCAACGGTTCGGTTTCTGCAGATTGGACGGATTGAATGATTCGGTTTGGACGGTTTAATCGGTTTGGGCCAAACTCAATTTTTGGCGAGTTTAGGCCCAAAAATTAATAACTTATACATACTAATAAGCTCCAAAAAAACTGAATTTTTTTTATCTTAATTATTAACACTTAGTAAAATGTAGGCGACAAATGAAAAATGTGTGTTACGTTAAGAGATTTAAGATTTATCCCATTTTATATGAGTGGTTAGATAATTAGGGTTAGTAAAAAAATAACTAGGATTAGATAAAAATATAGTATGTTATATTATTATTATTATCATTATTATTATATAGGGTTGGTTCGGTTTATGCGGTTTCAAAAAATTCCGAACCAATCCGACCGAACCAAATATACGGTTTGGGAAAAAAAAAAACCAAACCGATTGATTTTTAGATCGGTTTGGAGATAGACGGATTGGTTGGTTCGGTTTTCACGGTTAGATCGGTTTCAACAGTTTAAATGCTCACCCCTATTTGGAAAGGCTGAATGACAGCAGCGGAACAAGAGAAATTAGGGTGGGAACTGAAACAATCGATTAACAGCCAATATTTTGTTTATTTTTTGGTACCCCCTCTAGATTAGCCATATTTTCCATCCGCAACCGCTTTTCAAAGTCTATTCACCATAGTTTCTTTCAACTACACGACCTTCCGTGTTGACGATTGTGCTTGATCTTAAGACCCCAATTTCGCTGTTTGTTATTTCACAGCCACAACGAAAATGAAACGCGTAGATATGAGTGTAGAACTTGGCTCGAAATTGAGAGGATAGAATGCTGAGATAGCTTGGCAGTCTATAAGAAGGAATGTATTACAAAACAGTGACACCAATTGACATAGTTTTGATGAAGCAATGAAACACAAGAAAACATGATATTAGAGAACTCTAGGCCACCATGCGCAAGATTTATGAGCTCGTGTCTCTGTCACCAACATATAGCTATGTCTTACTTATAAAGAAAGACACCCTGTGTGACGGGTACATACACTATGTATTTTCGTAGACGAACACACTTATTTTATCTGTATGGGCATTATGTAATTGTTCATTATCTGTCACACATGCCCTGACAAATGACTAGTTAGTTTCAGGTCGACACAGGCAGAAGACAAAATTTGTTGCTTAGAGAGTGGTGAAATATCTAGATATCTTGAAAATGATTACGCTAGAACCCGGTTATCGTGGTAAAAGTAACATTTGCTTATCGTTTATGCATTTGCTCTCCTATCAGGCATCAAAGCGAGCTTTTAAAGGTCGGATGAAGAGGAGAGGGAACGACGGTGATGGTGACCGCAAATCGAAAGCCAAAAGATTTACATGATTTATATAACTTTTTATTTGTCACCAAACCAGGCGTTATCACGTCCCTCATGATTGGAAAAGTAGTTAGCAAGCTGACTTTTTACGGGGAGAATTTTTTTCAGTCTCCAAATATATTGCTATATGGTAGCGTAACTGTTGATAGAATGCGTTGGAGTTCGTGGATTTCTTCCCCTATATGGATTCTCCGCTGAAGGCAGTCATGTTCCGCTATTCTTATTCGTTTCAAATTCTCACTGGCGATAGTGTTCTTTTTTGCTTCTCTGAATGACCACTATGAATTGAATTTCTTACACATTTTCTAGGCCAGGCGTGAACAAAATGAGGATTTGAAAATGGTACTAAGTACCGCTATATGAACAAAATTGCAAGTCTTTGTATTGAAATTGGTATTTCTTCATGGTAATCATATGTGGCACAACATATATGCATTCTGGCTCATATTAATCTGGGACGAGCAATACGAAAGAATTTTTTGTTTGGAAATCATCACAGGAGTCGCCAAAAGTAGTTGCTCACACTAAGAATGTTACTGAATGACATAATTGACACTGGTTTTGTGTGGAAATGGTATTTTAGGAATGGCTCTTTAATTTTTCAATCTAGATTTTTATTGAAATTGGTATTGCTTCATGGTAATCATATGTGGCACACCTTGTATATATTGTGGGTAATATTAATCTGGATGAGGAACGCGATAGATTTTTTGTTTGGTTCGGATATCATCTCAAGGGTGGCTAAAAGTAGTTGATCACATTACTCCATAGGCTTTCGCTTTTGCGCCTCTCTAAAATTGTTGTAGTCAATTCGGGCGGATTCTTCTCTCAGCTAACGAAGAGATCATGAAAATTACTGAATGACATAATAGACACCGGTTTTGTGGGGAAATGGTATTTTAGGATTTACTACTTTTCATTTTCAATCAAATTCTGTTTTTTGAACAGGCTAAATGCGTCCTTTTCTTTCTCAGTCCCTTGCAAAAGTGAGCAAGAGCTAGAAAATAGGAATCATTGCCATCTTGTCAGGTTGTATTCCAGGTTCACGGTGGAGGATTTCATTGTATGGACTGTGTGAGTTTAGTGTTTTGTTCTGGTCTGCCATAAGATGCTCCCGAAAATTCTACAAGAGATTTGAGAAATGCTTTTGACAACCAACCCAGTGTATTCTCTCTGCACCAGACAAGCGGCACTGAGCAACACTGACAGGTACAAACTTGGGTAGGAATTGATGGATCTTTGACAGTTGAGAACTGCATTTGTGGCGCATTGAGTATGAAACCCAAGTCCTAAACAGTAGCAACCAACTCTACTACGTGGTACGAGTTCCGACCAATAAAACGAGATATTTGGATCTCCCACATTGCCTACGCTACGCTGCTTCATTTAAGAACTTTCTGGAGCTACGGTAACAAATATATTGATAATTTCATTCTCTATTTAAAACCGTAACAAATTTTAGTGACAAATATGATACCAAAAACCAAAAAAAATTCAGGAGATGAAATAATCTTAATACACACAAGATATTCTTATCTTGAATAGCGTCATTCTACTTGTTTAGGCTTAGGCCACATCATTCTCCATTTATGGATGACATTGTTCATTTATGGATTCTACCAGAAGATCAAACCATCGGTTAAACAATTGTTGTGCACCTCATTCGCTATTTTTGCAAAGTTTTCATTGCTTTACAGTACTACTACTATGATTTGCTTCTGAAGGCGAACCAGGAAAGTGAGATGCTTTGTGGTTGGCCATATTCATCATCGTCTTAACAAATTGCTGTTTATTTAAGTAATCTTACCACGTGTTACGGTCCTTTTACATGGTTGATAGAACATGACGCATCTTAAGACCAATTACGTAATTAAGTTGAGGTGTCTCGTGATTTTAGATCTTACAAGTTTATGTTAACAATTATTAACGGTTAGTAGAACTTTAGGATACTATCGGCCAAGATACCTTAGTCAAAATTTGATGAAATGACCACTTAGGCATACAATATGCATTGGCATAGTATATGAAATAAACTTGAAATTACTTGTTCCTTGTATAAAAGAGACGGTTAATTTTTTTTTCATAGATAAAACTTAATCATATATATGATGTTTAGAAATTCAAAAATAAGTCATAAGCGGCGTATTTAACGATGTTAACAAATAAGTCATAAGCGACATATTTAATGATGTTAACGGCGCCAATAGATTGTTAAAATTTTACCGCTAAAAAAAAGTAACACTTTTAGAGAGGGCCAAAGTTTAGGTACAAAATAAATGTGATTTAAGACAGGAAGTTCAAGAAGATGATCAAAAGACAGGCGCATCACCAGTCGGAGTCAGGTTGGGGGGGGGGGGGGCACCAGGTGTTGGCTATAAAATGCTCCTCGCGTCCCATTGCCACCACCCGTCTTTGCCCTTTCCAGCACCACAACACCTTTCCAACTCTCAACCGAATAACCACCAACAGAAAGAGAGGCACCTTCACCACCGTTCACGCCCAAATCAACAGCACAGAGTCAGGGAGAGAAGAGAGCAAGCCCTTCTCGTCTTCTCTTTCTCCCTCTCCGGTCACCCAGTTCTCAACGGACGTTTGCAACGCAAGGAAGAAAATGGTGACTGTTGACAAGTACATTGTGGGCACCTTCTTTGCCTCTCTTCTGGGTTCTTTTCTTCTTTACGTTTTGAGACAGAAAACGGCGGCCAAGCACAGGAAAAGGGACCAGTTTCAGTCCGGGCAACATTACCAGATACGAAACGATCCGACCACCGGAGAAGGCGGGCCCCACAGTGGCTCCGACGTGATCATCGTCGGTGCTGGCGTCGCCGGCGCCGCCCTTGCTTACACCCTCGGCAAGGTGACATAATCCCTTCGTCCTATCTGGCTTTTATTAAGAATAACGCCGTCCGTTTCACTGGATTTTCCCTCTCTTGATATTTTGCGAATTTCTAAGATTAGATTTTGCATTGAGTAAACTCGCTGTTTCAATCATTGTTTTACATGCCAAATGATATTAGTTTTTAATCTATGATTTCTGTTTGAGTTAAGTCGAAGGAAAATTTCAATGAAACATGCGGAGTATCATTTTTTGAATGTTTGCAAGAGAGAAGATAGAAGGATGTTTTCAATTCTTTACATGGGAAATGAATAAGAAGCGTAACAATTTGAGGAAAAACGAAGCTTGTTTAATCTTTCTGTTTTAATTTGTTGAATTGTATGATGATGAAAAACGATAATTTGTATTATTGGTTTGCTGTTGTCTTTCTCTTTCCCTCAAGATGTGCTATTTTTGTTTTCTCTTCTTTGCCGTAAGTGGCTACAGTACATAGTTTCAATTTTGTGACCCTTTGTCAATTTATCTTGAAACTGGACCACCACCTTGCAAACTAGTGTATGCTTGTTGGATGCCTTTATGGAATTTTAAAAGGTTTCTAAGGGCTTCACTTATTGGGGGTATGGTATTCATTGTCTAACCTATGTGACTTAATGATCTCAACTTGTTTGTTGGTGAAAACAACGAGTGGTTTGAATAGACTATTTTAGGATTAGTTGAGAATCTAAACCAATCTTAGGGGTTAGGAATGAGCTAAGCTGACAATGATTCAATAGAAGAGTATATCACGGTGATCTGATGAATGAATTTTTTTAGTATCTACTTGGATTTCGGTTTTTTAGTCATAGGGACCATGAACCTACGATTACGGATGTGTTTGGACTTTGGAGTTAGCAAGGTCATGCTCCGCATGAACAGAATATGCTTAGAAGTAACTGTCTATCACTGCCTCCGTTTCAAATTAGAATTTTGCAACTCAATGGCAAATAATAGGTTACGATCTACCTCTTTGACAAGCTTCACATCTATTCATCTCCCTACACTGAGCGTTGATTAATGCAAAGGCCTTGAATGGCGATAACACGTCCTGCCACTAATTTCAGGATGGACGACGAGTTCGTGTGATTGAAAGAGACTTGACGGAGCCTGATAGAATCGTTGGTGAACTACTACAGCCAGGGGGATACATAAAGTTAATTGAGTTGGGACTTGAAGGTTTGCATCGATGTTAGCATTCATGTTATGTCGTGTAATATATAAAAACCTCTATGAGGTAGCAATTGGGTACAGTGACAAATTGTTATGTAAGAAACACTTATGAGCTTGATATGGAAAAGGAAAAAAAAAAGGAAGTAAAGAAAAGCAAAACTTACGAATAAAGAAGTAACTACCGGGATGGGGCTTGCTAAAAGCATTCCCTTTTCTTTTGCCATAGTGACTTAAGTACAAGCTTTTTGACTGCAGATTGTGTAGAGGAAATTGATGCTCAGCGGGTGCTAGGATATGCTCTTTTCAAGGATGGGAAAAACACTAAGCTGTCATATCCTTTGGAAAAGTTCCATTCAGATGTCTCTGGGAGAAGCTTCCACAATGGCCGCTTCATACAGAGAATGAGAGAGAAAGCTGCAACTCTTCCCAAGTATGGTTCACTTCCATGCTATGTGTTGCAATTACTATTGCTATTATACTTCAAGGAATCAGTTAGAGAATATTATATTAATTATTAGGCGTTCGTTAATTCTACTAGTTGCTGTTTGAACCTTTGAATAATTCAGCTTGTGTCGGGTTTTGTAAATTTCTTAACTGCTCTTTAAGGTGAGTTAAAATTCTAAACTGATCTTGCCTCCAAATTGCCTACATGAGGAGATCCTAGTCTGATCTTGCTCTTCCAGATTGCCTGTTTGTGGAGATCTAATACTTTGTAATGAGAATTTTAACAATTTTATGTGAATCTTAGCTTAAAATGCTATGGGAATGAATTGCCATTACGCCAACAAAAATCTATGAACTTTTGATCCATGCTTAAAGTGGACTTCCTACATTTTTTTCTTTCGCAAATACTTATCAACGGAGGGTTGATATGGTTCAGTTAACAGCACTCACTGAAAATTTCGAGTCAAAGTTATTAATAGCTGTTTTATTGCTGGTCTTTGATTTTCTTGAAATGCCTTTTTAAATCAAAAATTGGAATACAATTTCAATATGTTTTTCAGTGTACATCTGGAGCAAGGAACTGTCTCCTCCCTCCTCGAAGAAAATGGAATCGTAAAGGGTGTTGAGTACAAGACTAAAGCAGGTCAAGAACTTAAAGCATATGCTCCTCTTACAATCGTATGTGATGGATGCTTCTCAAATTTGCGTCGCTCGCTCTGCAAACTTGAGGTAAACGTTTTAATAGTTTTGGAATGTTTCTCAATAATTTGGTTAACATATAACCACAATATATGCTGAAGCCTAACAAAATGCATGCTCCATGTGCTATGATATCATGCTTCTAAAGTTACCTGTCTGAAATTTGTCTTTTACTGCTCAGTTCCATACGACCACCTTTTGGTTCGTACTTCATAGAAGTTATTAGCTGTTTCATTATCACTTAAACAATTTATTCACAGGTAGAAGTGCCCTCCTGCTTTGTCGGTTTGGTCTTGGAGAACTGTGAACTTCCATATGCAAACCACGGGCATGTCATCTTGGCGGATCCTTCACCAATTTTATTTTATCCAATCAGTAGCACTGAGGTTCGTTGTTTGGTTGATGTACCTGGTCAAAAGCTTCCTTCTCTTGCTAGTGGTGAGATGGCCAACTATCTGAAGACTATGGTGGCTCCTCAGGTACCATAACTTTCATTACCTTGTCTAGAGTTTTCAGATGCCACATAAGGCTCCTTGGACATGCTTTGAACTTGTACCTTGAACTATTTTCTACATTGCATGTTTCAGATCCCAGCTGAGCTGCATGATGCCTTCATAGCTGCTATCGATAAGGGAAATATAAGAACGATGCCAAACAGAAGCTTGCCTGCTGCTCCCTGTCCTACTCCTGGAGCCCTCTTAATGGGTGATGCTTTTAATATGCGCCATCCTCTAACCGGTGGTGGGATGACAGTGGCACTCTCTGACATTGTTGTCTTGCGGAATCTTCTTAAGCCCTTACATGACATGACTGATGCAGATTCACTTTGCAGATATCTAGAGTCCTTTTACACGCTGCGTAAGGTAACCTGGTTTTTCGTCCTGATATGATACGTTAAAGAGTTGCAAATTCTCATTTACTTGACGTAAGTCTTTATCTGGTAAAACAGTGATCATAGTCCTAGCAAACATATGAAAAGTTCAGCGTACTTCTTTGGCAACATTTTCTTGATGAACTTTAGTTGCTAATGCGTGTCGTCCTCAATTTGATACACTTAATTTGCTTATATACCGATATACTATTATGGATTTTGCCAATAAAGATGTTTCTTACCTAACATGAATCACCATCAAATTGACATTCTTTAGTTGCATATAGAGTCCAAATGAATTTGCTTGATTGCCCAAGTAATGTTAACTCTCACCTTTTGACAACCTGGTGTTTGCAGCCAGTAGCGTCTACAATAAATACTTTGGCAGGGGCTCTATACAAGGTGTTTTGTGCTTCTCCTGATCAAGCAAGGAATGAAATGCGTCAAGCATGTTTTGATTATTTGAGCCTTGGAGGTTCTTGTTCAACAGGACCTGTGGCTCTACTTTCTGGCCTAAACCCTCGGCCACTTAGCTTAGTTCTCCATTTCTTTGCTGTCGCTACATATGGTGTTGGTCGTCTCTTGCTACCATTCCCTTCACCTAAACGCTTGTGGATTGGAGCTAGATTGATCTCGGTATGTAGCTACCATCCTTCTAACTTACTTCTAATTGGTGCATGGAATTAGTAGTAGTCCTGTCATACAACCTGCATAACTATTCATATAAATGCGCATCAACAAAACTTTCTGTGGATTGGTTTTGGGCTAATAATGGATATATCAATTTATGTTTGCTAACCAAGTAGAAGTATTACCAGCCAATTTAGAGTTAGCAATCGAAAACTTAACTTAGTTGGTAGATGCATATATAGAAAGTAAAAAATTGGGCGCGAGCCTTTAGGATTGATCTAATTTTGTAGAGAACGAATGGATGATTAAATAATTGTCGATTAGTTGATTGAGCTTACTTTTAACCCTTGAAAATCGACTGCCATCGAAGTAAATATCATGGTGGTTGAAAGCTGCTTCTGCTCTCCGAAAAGCTTAAATTTGTGTTCATCCGGGCAGTTTGGCATGAACCAAAAATTAAAGAATTGGCTGCACTATCCCTTCCTCGCAATCCTTGAAAAATGTGTTTTTGTATCTCAAAATCATCTCTTTCTTACTGTATTACAGGGCGCATCTGGTATCATTTTCCCCATCATAAAGGCAGAAGGAATAAGGCAAATGTTCTTTCCTGCTACAATGCCTGCATATTACAGAGCTCCTCCTGCTGATGAAATATCAGATTCAGCACCACAAGAATCAAAGTAGCTGTGGCCTCTGACACAAACTAGCTCACTAACTAGTGTGCAGAACAGAGGAAAAATAGCAGGGAGAGGAGATGTTGTATAAGGCATTATTGAGGCCACTACTGTACTTCAGATATCTGAAATGTGGAGTCTCTTTGAAGTGTATAAAGTATATCTTTTGAGAGTACTTTTTTGAAACTTCATTTATTGCCTGGTAGATTCAATCAAACCTGAGCATACTCCACTGAAGTCGTCTAGCTAATACTGAAAACTCGTACATGTTCCACTACAAGGTCCCTATGTTGGTATGCGGTTCGCATTAGAGAAATTTATGGCAAGCCCATCACATACTATATATTCCGTACGACGTACAGAGTAGGCCAAAGTTCTATTTGAATTGCCAAAGTTCTATTTGAGTGGCAATTGTCCATGAAAATCTATATCTATACTCTTTCAAAAAAAATGTGGATGAGTGTAAATTATTTTTTAGATACAAATGTCCCCTTAAACCTTTTCTAATGCTATTAGTATCCTTGGTTGTTGATTTCAATGAATTAATGGTATGGCCTCTAGAAGACTTCTCATATCCTTATAGTACATTCATGGCCCAGCTTCATTGTCAAAATATTAGATGCATGGTTTCTTTTTTTTCAAAGCATCTGTCTATATCCATATTTGGATCTATATTCATAGAAATTCTATTTATAAAACTGAAAGTTAGTCTAAAACATTCATCGAATTTAAACAGTCAAGTATTTAGAAAATGTCCCTCAAGTTTCATTTATTTTTGATTTATATGGAACATAACAATAGCACTATTGTAATACGGAGTACATTTATTGACAATGTAAGGCCAATGAATTTTTTTTCGTTTAAATTATAGTTACTTCTTTTAATTGTTCTTATATCATTCTAACTACAATAACATCAATACCTTTGATTTAACAATCAAAGATAAATGTTTATTTTTAAGTCTTTTAACTTCTTCTTTTCACTAATTCATTGCCTCATTTAGTCGTTTTTATCTGACTCGCCTGCGAACTTTATATTCTTTTAAAGAGGATGGAGAACAAGTTATCGTATCTATAAGTATACTGTATGCCTGCATTCATACTAAATACCAATGAGACATCAACGGCATAATGATGGCAATCCTTATATGGCCGGAACTTGCTATGACATAACTTGACTATATCCTTATAATGCTAAATCAATGTCTTACTTCCACCTTTACTCATAAAGGCAAAACCATATAAAAACGTTTACTTATATTAATGTTCATTAACTAAAGTAAAAATATAAAGGTAATCTAATGTGCAAGGTGAGATAGCCTAGAACTATGAAAATTTTGTTCATTTGACGACATATAATGCCCGAAGTTTACTTATGAGACAATTCTTAGAAAATGTGGCAATGGTGGTCCGGATAAAAACTGATATTGCAAAGAATTGAGAAATACACAATTTTGTTGTCTATATTGATGAATTCACATCAGTTTATATAAAACTCCTATTAATTTTTAAATACCCACCGCATAGCATCATGCTTAGCTTGTGCCAGAGTAAGTATGTATCTTTATTTTATGTTGCTCGGACATAACATGTGTTAAAAGAGGAGGCTTTTAAATTCTTTGCTGCATAGTAGATATGGCTTAAAACATAAGTTTGAAAAATGTAGCTAAAAACTAGAATGTAATGTTTTAAAGGACTCTTTAGTGACGAAAAGATACTATAATGAATCAAAGGCTAATAACAAATATTTTATCGATGATGTTAATAACAAATTACAAAATTAACGTTGTATCTAATCAGTTGCGTACTAAATCATTCTTACTCATTGCACTAAATTATAGTTATAAAAATCATAAATTTAAAAAAATTGAGGATGGACGAAGCAACACCAACATGATTTTTTTATATAATAATAACTCACGTGCCTTACCGCTAAGTGTATACGAAAAGGCTGATAGATCATCTCCACAAAAAGGCACTCCTAGCGACTTGTATTTAGGGCTGTATACGAACCAAGTTCGAGCCGAACAGAGACATCTTAAAACTCGTTTGTTTAGTTTCAGGCCACGTTCATGTTCGTGTTCGTTAAATCTTTAAAATTCGGTTGGAACTCGTTCGTGGTTCCTTTCATTAAACTCGTGTTCGGCTCGAGTTCGTTCGTTTATTTATACCAACCGAACTCGAACTTGAAAACTCGTGTTTTCATTCAAAATAGTTATTTCTAAACCAGAATTACATCTTATTTGATCCAATTATCTAACTGATTTTAGGGCTTCTAAGTTTAAACTATAATTAAGTTATATGACTTTTAGATTTGGAATATATTATAATTAAATTATTATACTAACGAGATAACACTTCCATGAATACTTTGGAATGTTCATGCTCGACTTGTTTAATAAACAAGTTCTAATATTTTGTTCATGTTCGTTTCGTATATTATACAAACGAACATGAACGAGTTCTTTGAGTAACGAACCAGACAGAATAACTCGGTTCATTTACACCCTGCCGGTATCGGTCGAAATCTCATGGAAGCACCTAATTAACTGAGATATGCATGGCTTCAAAAGATAATGACGCTTCAGTAATCACCGGACTAAAGCTTACGGCGCTGAGGAGTGAGCCAAGAAGATGAGAGAAAATTGAGCTAGAGTTGTCGCCTTCATTCCCCAGGAAAGAAATGCAGAGACTCTCCTCCAAGAAATCAGTGGCTCTAGTGAGCCAAGAAGGTGAAAGAAAATTGAGCTAAAGCCGTCGCCTTTATTCTCCAAGAAAGAAATGCAGAGACTCTCCTCCAAGAAATCAGTGGCTCTGTACACCAAATACTATATCTTCTCACTGAAGTCCCCTCAAGCAAACACTCCTTTTATCCTCACTCCCATACAATCACGACCATCAGCCTCGCTCCACAATTTCTCAAGACCCCATCAAACAAACTCACCCAAAACCCAATCAAACGAAATCCCTCGTGGGCTTGACCTAATTCTCCTTAAAAGCAATCCACAAAACCCCCCAAACGATCACAGTCACGACGAATTCGCCGCCGACGTCGAAAGAATTTACCGGATTTTACGCAAGTTCCACTCCAGGGTTCCCAAGCTCGAACTCGCTTTGCAAGAATCCGGCGTCGCAATCCGCCCCGGTTTAACGGAGCGCGTGTTGAACCGGTGCGGCGATGCGGGCAACTTGGGTTACAGATTCTTCATCTGGGCATCGAAACAAACAGGTTACAGGCATACCCACGATGTGTACAAGGCAATGATCAAAACACTAGGCAAAATGCGGCAATTCGGTGCCGTTTGGGCGCTAATTGAAGAGATGAGGAGAGAGAACTCGCAGCTGATTACGGCTGAGGTGTTTATTGTTTTAATGAGGCGATTTGCCTCGGCAAAAATGGTTAAGAAGGCAGTTGAGGTGCTTGATGAAATGCCCAAGTACGGGTGTGAGCCTGATGAGTATGTTTTTGGGTGCTTGTTAGATGCCTTGTGTAAGAATGGGAGTGTGAAGGAAGCTGCATTGCTGTTTGAGGACATGAGGTTTAGGTTTAGGCTGACGATTAGGCATTTCACGTCGCTGTTGTATGGCTGGTGTAAGGAAGGGAAGCTCATGGAGGCAAAATTCGTGCTGGTGCAGATGAGGGAGGCGGGTTTCGAGCCAGACATTGTTGTCTACAACAGTTTGCTTGGTGGGTATACGGCGGCAGGGAAGATGGCGGACGCGTTTGATCTCTTAGAGGAGATGAGGAGGAAGGGGTGTGAACCAAGTGCAACGTCATTCACGATTCTGATTCAGGCACTTTGTGGTAAGGACAGGACGGAGGAGGCAATGCGGGTTTTCTTGGATATGGAGAGGAGCGGATGCGAGGCGGATGTTGTGGCATATACTGCGTTGATAAGTGGGTTTTGTAAGTGGGGTAAGGTTGATAGGGGTTACGAGGTTTTGGATGGTATGATACAGAAAGGACATACTCCGAATCAAACTACTTACTTGCATATTATGCTGGCTCATGAGAAGAAGGAAGAGTTGGAGGAGTGTGTAGAACTTGTTGGAGAGATGCGAAAAATTGGTTGCATTCCTAATCTCAACATCTATAACGTATTAGTACGATTGACGTGCAAGTTAGGGGAGGTTAAAGAAGGTGTTAGAGTCTGGAATGAGATGGAAGTAAACGGGCTTAGTCCTGGCGTTGATACCTTTGTTATCATGGTTCATGGGTTGATAGAGCAAGGATGTTTGGTGGAAGCCTGTGACTACTTTAAAGAAATGGTTGGGAGAGGTCTTCTGTCCGCTCCTCAGTATGGTACCCTGAAGGAACTTTTGAATTCTCTTCTAAGAGCGGATAAGCTTGAGCTGTGTAAAGATGTCTGGAGTTGCATCATGACTAAAGGATGTGAGCTTAATGTGTATGCATGGACAGTCTGGATTCATGCACTTTTTTCAAATGGGCATGCAAAGGAGGCTTGTTCATACTGTTTGGACATGATGGATGCTGGTGTGATGCCTCAGCCAGATACTTTTGCCAAGCTGATGCGGGCTTTAAGGAAATTGTATAATAGACACATTGCAGCAGAGATTACAGAGAAGGTGAGGACGATGGCCGCGGAGAGACAGATGACCTTCAAGATGTATAAAAGGCGTGGTGAAAGGGATCTGAATGAGAAATTTAAAGCAAAAAAGGAGGGAAGGAAGAGAAGGGATCGTCGACGCCAGTGGGGCAGTAGTCGTAGTACAACTGACATTCTGTAATAGGATGAGGGGTTTTACGGATTAAATGTCTTGGGAGTGCAGATTGGTTGAAGGAGACTGATACACTGTAAGTTCTTGGAGATGTACTTCTGGTTATACTGAACTGCATGGTTACTCATTTGTATTCTTCTTCGATGAGGTTGCTCATAGTTCAAAAATGAAGAATGTGAATGTGGGAAAAAAACTGTTTTTCCTTTCATGTACTCTTTCTTCCACATATATGGCGTGGGTCTTACTTTGATATTTGCTTGGATTTCTAATCTCTAGATGATGACCCATGAATTATTGGTCTCAAGATTTTGCTAGGCTGGAGTTATTTATATATAGAACAGGGGAGTTCTATTGTTTTTGGCTTGAGTGTCATCATTCTAGTAATTAACTACCAACTTTTTAGACGGACCTAATCATACGCGCCTGAAAAAGTCCCACAAATAATATAGGCAATTAATCCATGCACCACCTATGCACTAACCTCTGAGAGATACTAAGGATTTCTAAGTGAAACATTTAACTTGTGATTAAGAATATGCTTCATATACTGAAAGGTTTGATAGCAGTTGTTTGTTGACCCCTGCCTCACGATCCATTTTGTATTCCTGCTTGGAAAAAGATACTCAAAGAACGTGGGGCCTTAGAAAAGGCTGGAGGAGAAATTAAGCACATCTTCTCTTTCACATGAAACATGGTAGTTGCTTGAGTAGTAAGTAGTAACCCTAAGGTGAGAACTCAAGACTTACTATTTGGCTGATATATTAGTTGCCCATTTGATGAATTTGAACCATCGCATCTTGAGGGGGAACGTAGTTTGAACCTTGCTCAATCAGTTTGGATTGTTTGTGTTATGCTATTAAACTCATCCAAAAGAGACCAACCTATCCACAATGACCTAGATGCAACTTAAAAATGTGTCCTTTTTTCTTTGATGAGGATAGTTTCATGCAATTACTTGATTGTGGAGACTGAAACGATAAATAATATGTTCCGTTCGCCCATCTGTGTGATGTCATATTATATGCAAGTTTGATTTATATAAGACTTGCCTTCTCGTTTTGGCAGTGTGCCATTGTTATGTTTTAGAACTGGACTATGCATGACCAGATGATTTCTGCGAAGGATATTAATTGTATCTCTCCAGAATACTCGAAGTATAGCTATGAAAGGAGAATTGTGCTCCAAGTGAAGCCAATCCGGCAACTATAGAGCTTGGAGTGAGAGAGTTCTCCATTTAGTTAAACATATTCGCTGTTTCCGTTTTCATATTTTTGAGTTTCTTTTTGTTATTCACCAAGTCTTTCAAACATATAATTGGAATCCATCCCACTAATTTTGACCTATAAATATGTAGAAAATGGTATTCAAACAATATAGAGGAGCTCTCTTCTTTTTTATTGTGGTATGTCATTAAATTTCATGCTTTGATGTTTTTTTGAAAAAGGCACCTTTTTCGGCACCTTTTTCATATTTTCAGAAGCATGAAAACAAATAAAGAAAATGATAACCAATGGAAGTGTGCAGTGCAGACTATTGAGAGGTTTGGTTAGCATGTGCTGAGCACACTACTGAGGTTTGGTTAGGATGTGCTGTGTGCACCTTAACTTGTGATGTAAGTGTGTGTTGTAAAGTGCAGTTCCTGCTTGATAAGTGCTGTATCATCAACCTGAGATGCAACAGGAGGATATAAGCGCATTGTTCGAGTTGTTTCTTTATCTATGTATCTTTTTTATCACTTAACCTTTGCTAGATGAGCTAATCCAATCAATTGTTATCTTATGGAATCTGAAACTAGTTACAATTATGTGGAATTTTTTAATTATTTTTTTCCCAGCAGGCTGGAGATCATGCATTAGAATACTTTACTAGATTTTAAAATGATAAATCAATATTATTCCCACAAGAAAAGTGCGTGGAGATTTTGATATGATCATGTTAGCTATATGATAACTTAACAACATTAGTTTGTAGCTTTTTCTAAGTGTAATATACCGTGAAAGGTTAGTTTCAAATTTATTCTTCAGTCTTCACTCAACCGGCACTCTTTCGTATCACCTGGGATTTCATATTAGGGCCCAAATAACATAACGCAACACATTCTTTTCCTATTACTTTGGGCATGTTAACTCTACTCATCTCTAGTAGTTCGTAGAAAATACCAAAATATCCAGCAATGTTGTATCCTGAAAGTAAGATATTTTGCACCAAAAAAACATGTATTTCAGCATTCATGCAACTTGTCTATACAAACTCATAATCATGCCATACATGAAACCTCGTCTTGCTTGTATTTGATAAAGCAGTACACAGTAGTTAATGGACATTCAGGATATGCCCATCAACCTATGTTACTTATCTAAGCACTTTTTTGCAATATTTGACAGTATTTATAGACATGCTCTTTTTTCTAGGTCGTGAATCACTTTCTGTATTGTGGAGTTGTCGGAGTAGAGGGGTGCTATTAGTGAACTACGAGGCTCCCCTTGCTATGTAAAAGCAGAGGCATTGATGGATGTCCCTGCGAAGGCAAATTGTATTATTAAAAAAGACTGAGATGGCTCATTCTGTTAATTCGATGTCAGTGGGCAATCACCCTGACTAGAGAATGTGTCTCTCAATATGCTGGTGAGTACGTCTTTAAATATATTCGTATATAGCCCCATTTATGTATCCTTTAGAGAGGTTTGATGGTGAAGAACGCCTTTCACCCCACAGTTTAGCGGGTCTCGATCCAGCAACCCACTTTCCCTGAAGCCTGACTGCCAGGAGCTGTTGTCCCCTCTCTTCTTTTCGTGGCATGAAAGAAAAATGAATAAATGCCCTGTGGATGTTTAGCATGGAACGGATATCATCCGAAGTCTTACCTTTTTTATTTCTTGTTTCTGAACTAACATGCAATCTCATTATGCTTACTCGATTGGGAGGTTCTTTCTTGGAATTTCTGAGAAAATAGTAAAAAAGCACAGAAGCTTTTCATGAAGAAAACCTGTTCCCAATACAGACTACCAACTCGTGCTTTTTTGTGGCGGCAGTTCTCTAGATAGTACTTTTCCTGCAAACCATGTTTCTCCAAGTCCTCAATGAGGTTGCTCTGCGTTCAACCTTAATGGCTCTAGCTTCTTCGACCCAATGTGATAGGGAATTCATGTATAGTGTTCTTTTGTGTAAAAGGAAAAACAGACCTTCATTTTCTATTGAATCAATAAAGTATTTGAATAACAAACTATGGCATCAAACCTTTCTATTTGGTGCCTTGCTTTCCATCAAATCAATCTTGTTCTTTTGTACATGTAGGGCCTTATGTAACTGAGATGTACTCTTGTCTGGTGCCACAAAGTTTAAGCTGAAAAATTGGCTCGGAATACTCACTGATTCATCTCGTCCTGCGTTATGATTGTGATAGGAATAAGTTAGAAACAACATAGAAGTACGTTGTACGAAAATTATAGTTTCTTACTTTTAACAGCTCCTGTATGACATCCTTCATTGTTCTTATGCCAATGGCTTCTTCATCTTGAATAAATGTGGAAAGTGTGCTATTATCTATATGCAGGATCTCTGGGTGATACTTTTCCGACCACCTCCTGCTCTTTGAGGTTTCTGATCTGCAGGAAGCACTTGCGCTTCCAGGCAAAGCTTTCAACTTCCTGAGTGATCTCCTGCTCCCTGAGCCTATATCCTGGGCATGGCTTTCGGTATGAATCTCTAGTCTTACTTCTCCTACTTGAATGATATTATCTTTAGGGGAATGCGTCAAAAATAAAAAAAGAATATGATGTAGACGATACGCTCACCATAATCAGAGAGTTTCTTGACTGAATTATCCACCATTTCTCTCCGCTGTCTTATGACAACGGCCATCTGGCTGAGTCCTTTCTGAAACTCATTCAGTATGTCATATAAAGGCATCGTCTCTGAAACTCTAGCATCACTATTAGTCCATAGGTTTCATAAGAGCTTTCCTAACGAAAGTATGAGTTCACTTGATATCAATTCCGTCTTCTGGTTCTCATCTTTCAGTCAGTTTATGAAGATGGAAAACTTGTGAAGCGGGTTATAATACCTATCTAATATTAGCGTGCATTTAAGGGTACAATATCCCTTTAAGAATGTTTTTTTTTTTGAAATAAAGAGAAGTCTTCTTATATGCCAGTACAACATTTATAGAGTTTATCACCATTCTAGACACGTAAGTGAGATGATCATTCCAGATCTTGGTTTACACTAAAATTCTACCGTTCCCAGACAAAAGCAATGCACAAAAATTCAAACGCTTACAAATAGGGTAAGATGCACGTCACACACATGCCCTCGTGTGGGAGCTCAAACATGCCAACAAGAACTAAGAACTATAAATCCGATCACCTTATAAGCCGCAATGCCCAAATGGGGTCAATTGCTATATCTATTACTGGGGACTTTCGAACCTGCGACTCAAAGGGGAGGAGTGCACTTGATTGTTGGCATATCGAATATAAGTTTGTCAGTTCCCGTTATCAGAACTGCTGGAGAATGCATTCTAGGAAATGTGATGTTATCCTTCTAAATGTTGCAGTGTAAGTTTGATAGCTGACAAAAACTTAAAACGAGCTGAATAGGGACCTTTCAGGAAGAGATCAAGTCAAGTAGAACCAGTTCAAAAAGTAAAGAAGTACAGAAGGTTTTCCAGTCGGGCTAAGTATTGGGTGAAGCAAAAGCTAGGGAAGAGATACTCAAAGAGAGAGGTCCGGTTATGGTGATCCTATTTAGATTAAGTGCATAGTTTGGCTCTCGAGCATGGAATTTAAAACCAATCAGACAGTATCAAACTTCCCTTTGCTACTTCTATACCTTGGAATCCTGTGTACAGTGACATTCTTCAGTGGTACTTTGTCACTTGCATTCAAGCTCAACAAGTTCTTCACCTGCAATTAGCAAGAGAACATCAAGCTAGGAAGGTAGGGGACATACCGGACTTATGATTGATACCTGAAGGGAGAAGGGCATAAGACATAGAAATACGCGAAACTAGTCATGATTATAGGTAGGAGTACCATACCAGACTATCTATATCTATAATCTATATCTATCTATAAATATATAAAAGCACGTATGGGCTTAAATGACTAATCTTTCTTTTCCTTAAAATACCCATCTCTAATTGATTTTTCCATAAAAGGTTAAGAGTGAGAAAGGGCGTTTTTGACTTATAAGATTTCTTTCCAATTGTATACCCTTTTTTGGAGTTGAGGCTTATTAAAACATAAGGGTGTTCTTGACTTATTATACAATATCAATCATGTTTCCTGAACTATCCTTATTGGAGCATAGTGTCTTATTAGATATAAGGGTTATTACGACTTTTACTCAAAAAAGAAAAACCAAATACTAATAATCATGCATGGTCTCCAAAACCTAGCTCACCCTGCCTCCATTCACGTCAAACCAGAGCCCCTAAAACCTCCACACGTTATTGCCTCCATTGTTGCAAATTTTAAGGAGAAAGCTATAAGGTGAAAGGTAATTTTTTATGAATAGCTTAACAGCTTCAATACCTTTTCCTTTTTTGTCTTTTCTTTTTAAGTTTTTGACCCTCTAGCCGTCTTCAACGCAATACAGCGTGAAGTTAAACTGATCCTCAAAGTAAGCTGCGCTTATCATCATGGTCATCTATGATCTAACTGGAGACGTAAGACAGGAATGATGATCCTTGAAGTTGAGGTGTCTCTATATGACCAATCATGTTGTGATCTGGGAGTTTCTGCATTGTTCTCTTGAATCTGCGGTATATTCGCAACGCTAGAGAAGTGTCTTGTAGACTATATAGACCTTTGTTATACCTCTCCGTATATGAGAACAACCGGACCGCCTGGATAATCCTATTTCGTCCAAACAGATCTTAAAGCTACAGGAATATTTGTAGCCAAAAGCCTGTTGTCTTCTACCTTAAAGAAGACTGAAACCCAAGAAACCCAATGAAAGATAAAAAATTCATCTCACTGGACCCACCAAATCTGGTCTCTTCACAGGGACGACGATCAAGGATGGTTGGTAGGCAATAATTTCTTGACTGGTGAGACGAGAGGCAGTAGGCCAGGGTCTTGCTTAGGGTAGAAAAAGTTTTTTGCAGCTGTTTGATCACGGGTTTAGGGTAAGTCAGGTGTTTTGTGTAGTAGGACTTGCTTATAGATCAATTATCTCTGGCCGGTTTTCTCAATTAAAACCATAAGTGTGTACTCTGTTTGTCAAATGCTAATACCTTGAGGGCGAAATTCGTCATATAATAGGGACAATGCATGTTTCTTCAAGGAGTATGCATGTGTTTTCTAAGGAGAAAGCCTTTGCATGCATGCGTGAATCTGCTTTGCAAGCAATTAATGGTGTTCAAAAAGCCTAAGTTAAAACAGTTGGAATAACACACTTTTTTAGCACATCAATATCAAAATAGAAAATTTTGTAGTTGTACTAGAAAAAAATCACTTTATTGCGTTAAAGAAACATTACTTATTGATGTTGTATTGTTACAAGAAACATTCAAGTCAAGGGTCAAGTAATTACTCAACAAAGAAACTACAATCAGAGGTAAACACGAAGTTGTTCAAATTCCCCCCCCTTCACTGCGCTCTTCTCTCTCTAAATTTACTACCATGGAGTTACTAAAAAGAAGAATGGTTTGATGCAGAGTTTTTAAAGTCAAGCGGTTGCATATATTTCTTAACCATTTTGCAGTTAACTCATGTACAATCAACTTCTAAAGGTACGTGTTTCACTTATTTGCTTTACTTGCTATATTTATAGTTTTTTCACTTTAGTGGATGCTTCCTTATGGCTTTGATTATCTTCTTCTATATAGCTTATCTCTAATTTTCTCTACCAAAGACAAATGAATAGGTTGTTATCTGAAAGAGGTAAGATATCTTAATAGAATAATATAAAGTAAGAAAAATAACATACGTATAGTATATTCCCACACGTATTACTAGAGTATATATCACTGTACATTTCAAAAATGAGGTAAGGCTCTGACGGTCTTAAAAAAAGAAAGAGTTGTGTCATAAGTGATGAGTAGAAGCAACGTTATAATAGAGCAAAGAGGAGCAAGGGGATAATAGAGAGCAACTCAGTTATAAGAGGACAAAATGATACTGAATATGCACATTCAGGCAACAAAATTAGAAGAAGACGTCGTTGGTTGCATTGAGCTCTATTGGTACCATAACACTTTCAAAGTCGCATGTTTTTATCATTATCATAAGTAAAAACATAATAAACAATACACAAACCCACACGTAAAATTCATAAAAACGACACTAAAATACAACAATTGTTTCTCTATAGGCCAAACATAGTATATGCCTATTTGCTCTTGTGACAAATATATGCTAAATTACATGCAAAGAATACCTATTATGTACTACTAAGATAAACAAAAAGTCATGTTAGGTAAAAACAAATGAAACAAGATAGATAATTAATGATACTAAAAGTTCTACGTGATGATATATTCAACTGATAGAGATGCTTACGAGAAAAATGACAAAAAAGAAGTGAACGATAGAAATTTGGGAAGATCTTTGAAAGTTATAGCTATTAAATTTGTTGCCTAAGTAAGTGAATTCTTATATGTGTCTTGTTACAAACTTTGTTGTACATTTATTAGTCATAACTTCTTTCTGTTAGACACCGTACTTTACTTTAGAAGATTCTTCTTGGGTTCATTTTTAAATTACGTAAATATTACGTAATTATAATTCAAACTTCTTTTCAATTTTACTTCGTAGATGTATATACATGCCATAAAATATGTTAGATGAAATTGGACAACTCCTATATATAAACTTGACATTATCTGTCTCTAGAACACTTTCTTCACTTTTATTACTGCAATGTCAAACTTATAGAGATTCGTGAGGAATTAATATTGCAAGATGTTTAAAACTGATTACAACATTATTGTACCTTGGATAACAAGATATAAATGAAATATGCAGACTTCTCTTTAATGGCAGCTTGATGTGGTCATAATTGACATTAAAAAAGTCGGGTTTGAAAGTAAGACTATATTTTGTGCAATGAACTTTCCATACTTCGAGTCTTTGATTATCCGTTAACAACTGATTTACTTATTATGATTTAATTATAATATTCTCTTAATTAATTTGAATTTCCCCCCCAAGGTTTATAACATATTAAGGGTGTTGCTGCTAAAAACATGCTCCGCGTATATTGCAGAATCCGAGCTTGGACCGATGACCTGCAAGACAGAAAACGAGTGACCGCCGGGTGGGGTTCCCGGCGGAGAACTCTCCGATGCTTAAGTCAGAGCGCAGCTACATGATAGTGACTCTGAAAAAGCATGAATTGTGTAGTTTTTTATACCTGGAGGGGTAGACCCCTTTATATAGCTGTAGGAGAAGACTCCTAGTAGGACTGGGCTTTGGGCCAGATGTGTTAGGATCGCGTTAGGATCCTCGAGGATCACGTCACAATCCCTAATAAGGTAATCATTGATCTCCCAGTTTGATTAGGATTGCCGGGTATTTCCCAATTATTGGGAGTTATATTTGAGTTATATCATAAGCCCCCCACTTCCTTAGCTAAAATGTTGCTGAGGAAGTTTATACCTGGTGTCTCGAGACATGCGTCAGATTTGTAAGTGATTCTCATCCACTTGTAGGGGTAACAATATTTCTTTCTTCCATGTGCTCCGACCTAAGCGGGAGCTTAAGCCTCAGAACTTTGCCCAAGTAGGGTGCTAGAACCCTAGCTCTCGAGAGCTAAGTCTTAGAATGTCGCCTGTGTAGGCTATTCAGAATCATCTTTAGAGAGACGAATCATGGGATCTCGAGATCCTTTAGGGGCTGTGCCCCATGGTAGCCTCTCTCGAGAGAGGACACAAAGCTGTGCATGCAAGTTGTTGCATGTGCTAAGTGTTTGAATGTCCCTCGAGGGGTCACCTCTCCTTTGGAGGGTGTTCATTTTGTGCAAGTGTGTGTTCTTGAGCTCGAGCCGACCACATCATGCTTGCGTTTTACTTTGTCGCGAACTCTTATCATCAGCTAAGAGCTGGCAAAGAAGCCTCGCACTCACGCTTGGCTGGGTTTTGAATTGACAAAGAATGGTGGGGGGATGAAGTCCCATAGTCCTTTGCCGTTTCACGGGTTAGAACTGTAGCTAAACCGTTCGGATAGAGCTCGAGCTCTATCGTATCACCCTCGGGGGTGTTCGTCCCTCGAGGGACTGATGGAGCGTGGAGCTCACGTAAATACCCTCGGGGGTTTGACGGAACTTAAGAGTTCTCGTCTTACAGGCCCTTGAGGGCGGATGGAGCCGGAGCTCATGCAATTACCCTCGAGGGTTCGACGGAATTTTAAAAGTTCTCGTCTTACACGCCCTCGTGGGTTTAACGGAACTTGGAGTTCTTGTCGTACGCTCCCTCGGGGGTTTAACAGAACTTTAGAGTCCTCGTTGTACGCGCCTTTGGGGGTTTGACAGAACTTTAGAGTTTCTCGTTGTATGCTCCCTTAGGGGTTTCTCGTCCTTGTTGCCGCGGTGCCAAATAAGAAGGCGCGGTTCATGGAGCCCATAATATGGTCGCTGTGGTGAACCTTTCTGTCTGATAAGACACAAGGCATTAAGCCTATATAAGAATGTTCTCATGAAATATAAAGCCCCCCGGCCTTTGAGAAAGCGTGGATATATAAAAGACGGCTTTTAAGCCCGTATGTAGAGTCCAGTCGCCAGAAGACCTGTGAGAGCAGTATAGAAGACCATAGTTTGCTTGCTCGACTAGATGAGCATATAAAGCTTGAGGATGCGTAATCCGTCCGAGCAAGATGCCACTGATGATCAGTAGAGTAGCTGTCTCAGTTCATCAATATACTGATAAGCAACTAGATTTAGTTTGCTGGTTGCATGAGCTTGAGCTTGCAGTTGTACCGGCATATTAGTGATGCTTATTAGCAGAGGCTGACGATATGCTCTGGTTTACTGATCGAGGTCACTGTGTGACCAAACATCACAAGATAATAAGAAATGCCGAGTTGGCAAGATGCTGCAGCAGAAAACCCTAAACGCGACTTCAAGTCACAGGGTGCTGTGAATTTTTTTCCTTGCTTATAAAGTGGTTTATATGTTACCGTTGATGTTCGCAGGCATAGTTTAAACCTTGCAAGAAATAAAAATACGTGACTGAAAAAACAGCCTTTGAAGCAATAAAGCTTATAAAAATGCAACTATGTTTTTAACACATAATTAATAGCGGTGTTTTAGTCATCGCGGCCCCATTAGGGTTTTGTCGGTTAGCCGACAGGGGTGTGTTGCACTGCATGTCGCAGGTGAGCTTAAAATGTCATATCAATCGGAAGCTTTGACATGTAATGTGCTCACGCCAATGGACGCAACTGCATAATACTAGACAAAAAATTAAAGAAGTCTAGGTAATGAAAGTGCAAAGAATGCAGCCTTTAGGAAGACTTGCTAGCGCCTAAAATCGTAGTTGCTTAATTTTTAACGACACACAGACGATGAAATGTGCTCAGCCTTTAAAGAATGTGCGACACTTGCGAATTTAAATGAGACCCTGCGGGTCTTTAATCTAAATAGGCTGTTTTGACTGTTAAAAGCTTTATACTTTTAAAAGCGTGTGGCCCAAGTCGGATAAATGAGACCCTTAGGGTCTCAAATATAAATCAACATCTTTTGTAGTCCAAAATGTCAAATAGAGAAGACCCCGTAGGTCTAAAATATGAATACACAATTTATGGGGTGACATTTAGAATGCTTTAAACGAAGTGATGTCACCTGGTCTGTTTCTCTCATGGCTAAGGGACTTTAATTGGCACAGCACTGTGTGACAACGTCTGCCGTTAAAGCAGCAGCGCGTTTTGGTGCCAATCTGTTGCTGCTAAAAACATGCTCCGCGTATATTGCAGAACCCGAGCCTGGACCGATGACCTGCAAGACAGAAAACGAGTGACCGCCGGGTGGGGTTCCCGGCGGAGAACTCTCCGATGCTTAAGTCAGAGCGCAGCTACATGATAGTGACTCTGAAAAAGCATGAATTGTGTAGTTTTTTATACCTGGAGGGGTAGACCCCTTTATATAGCTGTAGGAGAAGACTCCTAGTAGGACTGGGCTTTGGGCCAGATGTGTTAGGATCGCGTTAGGATCCTCGAGGATCACGTCACAATCCCTAATAAGGTAATCATTGATCTCCCAGTTTGACTAGGATTGCCGGGTATTTCCCGATTGTGGTTTGGAGAGGGAACTTGAGGCGGTGATGGGTTGTCTGGTGGCGGTGGGTGAATTGGACAGGTGGTGGGCTGATTGGACACAGTGATAAGCTGATTAGTCGCGGTGGAAGGCTACTCTGGTGATTGTTAATGGCGGCGGCTGCAGTGGTGTTGGGTAGTACTTTGACGCAAATAAGAAATCTTATACATCTTCTAGATTTTAAACCCCAAATTCAAAGTTTCATTTTTGTTCATTTGGTTTGTTGAATCTTAATGGTTTGTTGCAAGTGATTGGAGTGAAAAAACTGTAAAAATTGATTAGGGGAGAAGGCTAAAGAAAGGTGTGAAAGCTGAAAAATACGATAATGGTGGGATGCGATTGTTGTTGTGGCTATGCCCGATGGTGTGTGTGTGTGCATGTGTGTGTGTGTGTGAGCGTGAGCGTGCGCATGTGCGGTTTGGGGGGGGTGGAATTGGTGTGTTGTCTTTGTGTGTGTTGAAGCTGAAGAAGCATAAAGGGATGATGGTCGTGATGGGGCTGTATGGTGAGATGAAGGGATGCAGAATGACATGTGAAGAATTACATTCCTAAGTGATAGGCATTCTAATTTTTAACCTTATAATTTTCTTAACACTCAAAACCTTATTGCATAGGTAATATTTATTTTCCTTTTTATTTGATGATACAGGTCTATATATCATTAATGATTTGGGTTATAAATTATTTTTGATAAACTTTTGTTGAGTTTGTATTTATATTAAAATTACAATGCGTATGTATAAATATAGGTTGAAGAACTTAGGTTTGTGAACACTATTGAAGTTACTTAGTTCATTACTATTATCTGATATCAACTTCACACATTCATTTCGTGGTATACATGTCAAAAGGACACACACATACACACACGTACATAGATTTTTCAGATGAGTAGGTGTTGTATTATCCTATAAGTCCGTGTTAAAAATAAAAGTCTTATGACAAATATATGCTAAATTGCACGTACAACTTAATTAATAGCTTTATTGTACTACTAAGATGAACAAGGTCATGCTAGAAAAAAATAAAAAATAATTTTAGAGTACACCATCAAGAGAAATTTAGAGTACACTATAAAATTTTTAATTGAAAAGTAGAAAAAAAAAGTATAATTAAGATTAGGCATAGTTTTAGACAAATTGTACTCAAATATTGGAACTTAAGATGGAAAAAGTAGAAAGGAGGACTTGCTTTGTACTTCAATCTTAAAATAAGAGAGACATGAAAATTATACTCCTTTCGTTCCAAATTATTTGATCATATATATGTGACTGCACGCTTATTTAGGATATCTTATTTTATGAGCTTTCCATTCTATCTCCCGAGAGAGAGAGGGAGGAAGAAAGTGGTTCAGTAGAGAGAAATGGGTTGGTGGAAGATTAAATGTAGAGAGAGAGAGTAGAATAAAAAAAAAGTGTGCGAAAGGTAAACATGTAAAAACAACGATAAAAAAACTTTGAAAAGATAATTGAAAATTAGGCTACTAAATTTGTTGTTATAGTAAGATTATGTTTTTGTACAATACATTTTTCATACTTCCAGTCTTTGATTAACAGTTAACAACTAATTTATTGTTATAGTTTAATTATAATATTGGTGTTGATTAACTTTAATTGTGTTTTTCATCAAGGTTTACAATATTTTTATTTCAAATCACTATATTACGTGCAAAGGACGTGATCCTTACTAATTATACCAAATGCATGAAACCAAAGATTTAATGACTGGTAGAAACAGGGAAGTATGCTGTTTGAACTTTGAAATGTTCTTGAGGAGAACACCAAGATTACCAGGACAAGTCTGACTATGTTTCTTGGATGCTCATGATACACTAGTACTCTGCTATGCCCGCTTTCTAAAATCAAGTTCAACAGATTCCGGCCACAGCAAATTACATGTACTAGGCATTTCATCATTGATACAAAGGAAAAGTAATCATGTTTAGCTTTACAAAGATTACCACTTACCTTTGAAGTTTGGCATTAATGTCAATGGCAAAGATTTCTGCTATAGAAGTCATGGCATCGATCGCCATTTTCTCAGTAAGGTCAAGTGTTCCCGAGATGATTGTTGTCTCATCACACGACAATTCTCCTCCTTTGCCAGCCTGATTAAACGTCAAGAGGAAAAAGAACCCATAATGGGCCAAATATTAATGATTAAAAACAAAAGGAGAACAGATCACGTGATTGTAAACAATGACAAGAAGGAAAGCACGTACCTCATTCCTATGCAAATTAACTAGTGTTTTCAGCCCAGCTTGTCGAAAAAGAGCTATGTGCCCTTCTCCTAGCAAGAAGTCTAATCGCTGATACCAGAAAATTCAGATGATGATCAGAATCACTAAATATTATCCACATGGAATCAAACCTCATGGTGCCACTATTAAACCCTCAATTGTCACCTTGCTTATTGGATATGCCACAGGAAACCATACCATAGAAGAACCTGAACAACTGGAGCTAGAGCTGAGCCAATTACCAAACTATATTGGGAGCAAGCAGAGCGGGGTGTAATCTGTGCATGAAAGTGCAGAACGCAATGATTAGAAAATGCACTAAACTTATCCTATTCCTTCTCATGGTTGCGAATAAGAGGACCAACCGAGAACTGACCGATACATATAGAAACTTTTTAGTTAGGGACTGACCTCACCAAACAAAAGTATCAATGTAACTGAACTAGGGATATTAATCCACTGTGGTACTAAGTTATGAAGTGAAATCGGAAGTGCCTGAAAGCATTGAAGTCCATGTTAAGTATGTACTATTGTTTAAAGCCATCCCTTTGAAAACAGTTTTCGAGTTAGAATAATTTGTAGTGTTTATCTCCACAGCAGCGACATAGTTGATTAGAAGTGTGCAAAGTAGATGTTCTCTCTTCATAATTGGCAAAACCTTAGCTGCAATGATGCCTTGACTTCAAATTCTTGACCTTGCCATCAAAAGGATTAGCATAAATCCTTGCAATTACTGTACATAATGTTACATACCCCCCTTGTAGATATTACTTAAAAATCAATTATTCAGATATTGCGTCTGCCACTATAAAACTTGATTGAACTAAAGAAAGCATCATCCTTCTTTTACAGGTTCTTTAGCCTTATTGTTGTGGTAGTTAATGTCTACTTCTACCTAAAGCCGAAGTCTTAGATGGACGAAATCACTCCTTGCTAGTGTCATTATTCTGTTACTATTCCATCAGAGAAGTTGCCTTCAAAAAGGGGAAAATAGAAATGGACAACCCCAAGACCTTGGGTTCAGTTTGACCGGCATCTTTCAGAATATGCAAATATTAGGTCCTTTAATGTTGAATGGTCCTGGATCATTTGTTTGACCATCTCGTACTGTTGGATCAGTAAGGGGCGAAGTGACAGAAACAAGGGCAACGGGGATATGAGATGATATTCAACGATTCTAACTGGTCAACACTCAACATCTTTTAACGGTCCATCAGTCTCTTACTGCTGCAAGTTGTAACTTCCAATTCCCCCCCTTCACAATGTTTTATTGTCTTGATTTGATTGCAGAGCATCATCATGGCATGGAAATGGGATATGAGCAGTATGAACAGTAACTGTTCAAGTGATGGAGCAAAGGCCGTAGAAAAGGAAGAGAAGTGATAATACCACAACTAAAAAGGATGTCACAACAACATAGTAAGAGGAATGGTAAACCATGCACGATTTTACGTGACATCCCAAAAATCTGTCGAGCTGCGGCAACAAGCATTGCTTGAATTAATCGCGCAGCTATTTCCGGTCAGTCGCTCATATTGGGTAAATCAAATACTCATGTTGCCAAAACAGCAAAATACAAGCATGTTAGAGCAGAAACGGAAATTTACACGTACAGGCACGATGGCTGTCCTTAGTGGTTCCAGACTTGACAAGAACTTCAAGATCAACGATGCTCATGGACAAGAGGCCCATTGTAAGTCCAGATATTATCCCCTTGAATACAGCTAGCATACTGATTGTTATGATGTTTAGCAAGAACTGGGACTCGCAGCAGCATCCATCGTACTCTTTGTTTCTGTAATGGTACTCTGCTGCCATTAAGTTTTCTCTTCTATTTTCTTCTTCTGTTAATTCCTTATCTTAATCAGCATGGGTTCCAATCGTTTTGTACTAGTCCGTGTATTGCTTTGAGTAATGAAATGCCAAAACATGGTAACAGCCAAGGAGTGAAGGTTGTTTAAACCGCCTGGACTTGTTCTTCAGACTGATGTGAATTTTTCTTTTCCTTTTGGAGGCAACATTTGAGCGTAGCCGGAATAGTCGGCCCTTGTCCAAGCCCATTTCTGCTCCATTACAGAATGGGTTCCAATCCTTTTGTACTAGTCCAATTCTGCTCCGTGCGTCCTACAAAAACTGTTTCTTTATGTAAAATGATCACCAGAGTTCCTACTTTTGCAATATGTATATTTACACTTTTGTCCCTCATACGTTGACCATTTTTTAAATTAGTCAATGAACTCCTATTCTCTAGAAACTGATCCTTTACTATGTTCCGTCTTCTTTTAAGTGCACTTAGCATTTCTGCATAAACTTAGGGTACTTTGGTCGAGTTAAAAAGTGCCCTACTTCCTCCTCAGGTGCACCCACTAGCACAACCACAAGCACAAGCACAGGCACAACCGCGCACACCACCAATAACTATCGCACCCACTCACAGCTGCCGCAAAGCCCTCCACCACTACTGAGAAATCCCCAGTTCGAGCCTAACCCATGATTCGTGGTGGATACATGTTGGTAGTTATGGTGGATGCGGCGGTGGTGACGTTGTGGCATGCATTGGTGGGTTTGACAGCTAGTTGGGAGTTGTTATGAGGGGCTATGGTAATGGTGGTTGTGGGCTTTGGTGGAAATATGGTGTAGAGGTGGTGATGGTGCCCCCAAGCCGGCAGTGAAGAAGCATAAGAAGGAGATTAAGGAGGAGGAGGAGATCGTTGTGATTTGGCAGTTGTGGAGGAGATCAACAGTTTTGGGCTTGGTGATTGTGGCGATGGGTGGTTGCAATGGTGGTGTTTTGTTGGGGGTGTGGCCATGTTGGACTTTGATGGTGACGGGGCTGTTAGTGGGGTTTGTGATGGGTGCTGGTGTTGACGGTGATAGTTGAGAGGGGGTGTAGACACCCTATTTTTGTAGGCCTTATTTTATGTTTTTAGACTTTATTTTATTTGGTACGTTTTTTTTTTTTGGTTAAGAAGATAAATATATTAGGATAACAAACCGTCTAAGCCATACAAAGAGTACCAAATATATTAAAGACCATTAAGCAAAAATAAACTAGACATTGTCCAGATATTCATGAGTAGATCTAACAACATCTAATATATTAGTCCATGTTATAGAGACTGTCGATCTAGCCTTGTAAGCAAAAGTGGCAAGTTCGGGGCTGCTTCAGACAGCAACACTTTACTTCCTAGTAATATCCGACAAAAGTGAAAACTTGCACCGATCAGACATATATCATACAGAACAGGTGTCGCAATTGTGCTAATCTCCTCATGCCCTGTCATCTGTGCTGCAAGTAAGCGAGCAGAATTAGTATATACAACAATATGGTATAAGTGCTGCTGTTTGGCCCACTGTAGTGTTTTCAGCACTGTAAGAGCTTGTGAAGAAAAAAGATCTTGAGAATAATAAGTAAATGCATGTGATCCCAATCTGGACCCTGGTGGCTTAGAGAAACAAATCTCGAGGACTGAACGCTCTCTATGATGTTGAAAATAAGATCCTGTATAAACAAAGTATGTCAATTTGTGTGAGCACGGACATCGACATGGGTTAACATGTAGCTTGTAAGAATTCCTTGAACAGTGTAGCAATGCTGGAATATTCTGTTGATTCCCATTATCCATCTTTATTGTTGTGTTTTTTTTAGAAAGCGGACCATGTCGAATGAATTGGGGCCTTCACTTTCTGAATGATTGTCATTGGATTGAAAGAAACCCCTCTAAACACGACTTCCTTCCTATGAAGCCAGACTTGCCAGAGAGTCATAAAGATGGTGGTCGCTGTTTTGGATTGAATTTTTGTGGGAGCATTTCCTTTGTTAATCCAGGCTATAAGCCACTCAAAGAATGTCAGCATCGGGGTTATAAATGCAGACCTATCTCCAGCCCAAACCAGACAGCACGTATACCAGTGCATTTATAAAATAAATGCTCACACGTTTCCATTTGAAGGTTGCAAAAACTGCAATTAGAATCATTGCTAATGCGAGCATTGAAGAGTCAATTCTTGGTTGGTAATCTTCGCATTACAACTTGTCAAATAAAGACTTGAACTTTGTGTGCTAGTCTAAGTTTCCACAAACGTCCCCAAGTTTTTGATGGAATATTGATACCCAAATTGTAGTAAGGTTTTTGTTCTTCCAATTTCCAAGCTGCTCTTTCAAATAAGGCTAGATAGCCTGACTTGACAGTATAGTGGCCAGATGGAGTTTGATTCCATGTTATCTTGTCTGGAAAATTGCCTTCAGAGATGTGAATACTGCTAATATAGGTACTGATATTTTTAGGAAAATTGTCCTTCAAAGCCTGGTGATTCCACTTGTTATCCTGAATCAAATCCGCCACAAGTCCATTCGAAGAATTTACTTGACATACATCCTGTAGTACCGAAGGGGGGAAATCTTTGATCCAAAAGTCTGTCCATATCTGTATATTCTGTCCATTACCTACTTGCCACCTAAGATCCGGGTATAAGCATTGTTTCTCATGTAAAATACCTTTCCAAGCCCACGAACTATTCCTGATCAGTTTGCACTCTAGAAATTGCTTCCTTGGATAGTACTTTGCTCGAAAGACTTGACTTAGGAGTGATTGTGGTTCTTGGATTAAAGATCAACTAGTTTTTGCTAGAAGAGCAGAGTTGAACAAATCAATTTTTTTGAATCACAATCCTCCTGTAGAAGTGGGCTCGCATAGCGTGAACCGATTGACTAGATGAAGAGCCTTATCCTTGCTTCGGCCTGCCCAGAAGAATTTGCTGAATATCATCCAGCTTTTTGTAGATATATAAAGAAAATTAGAAGACTTGCATATTGTAGGTCAAGAGTGATGAGAGAACTGAATTGATAAGGGTTTTACGTCCAGCTTTAGAAAGAAGTAAACTTTTCCATCCAGCGTATCGATTCTGAACTCTTACTACTAGATCCTGAAAGAACTCTTTGCGATGTGTCACGATGTCCGAGCTAGTACCTAGGTATTTCCCAAATGTAGGAGATTCCAAATTTGAGAAGAGCAAAGGCTATCAATTCATTTGAGGTATTTGGGCTAAAATTTATATTGGATTGTTCAAATTGATCCTTTGACCTGATTGTTCATAATACTTGTCCAAAAGAATTTTTAGTAGTTCGCAACTGAGAGGAGAAAGGTTAAAGAAAAGAATTGAGTCATCGGCAAAGAAGAGATGGCTCACTGATGGACCATGAGTAACAGTTTAATTCCATCGATTCCACCCAATTCTTGAGCCCTCAAGAGGTTTGCTAATAAAACCTCTACACATAAGATGATTAAATAAAGAGATAATGGGTCTCCTTGTCGAAGACCACAAGAAGGTTGAATCCTCTGTGTTTGTTCCCCAATTACCAAGACCAAGAAAGAGGTAGTTTGAACGCATTCCATTATCAGATGGATGAAATGATCTGGGAGCCCAAATTTAAGGAGCATTCCTTTTAGGAAATCCCAACGGATTCGGCCATAAGCTTTGCTCATATCCATTTTCAGAGAACATATAGCCTCAATTCCATGCTTCTTAGTTCGGATGTGATTTGTCAGCTCTTGAGCAAAAAGAATATTGTCAGTGATTTTACCGTTCGACATGAAAGCATTATGAAAATAAGAGATTAGGGATCTCATAATTGGTCAGAGTCTATTGACTAGAATACGAGAAATGATTTTATACACTGTGTTGCAAAGGCTGATTGGCTGTAAGTCGCCTAAAGTCATGGGATTTTCAACTTTCAGAATAAGAACAATATGGGTGCTGTTTGTTTCTTTTAGCATATGTCCTGATTGCAAAAATGAGAGTATAGCCTGGATAATCTTGGTGCCAGCAATATGCTAAGTTCTCTGATAGAATAGAGCTGGAAGTCCATTTGGTCCCGTGCCTTCAACAAAGGAAGGCTGGAAGGAGCACACCAAACTTCTGAAGCTTGAAAGGGCTTACTTAGCTGGTTGAAATGTTCTTACGAGACGGTTTTGTTAAGGGCATTAATAGAGCTAAGGTTCGAATCAAGCATGATCGATGATGAGCTGCTTTGCAAGACAAATCTAAAATGATCGTAAAAGCAGGTTTTGATGGCTTCCTTATCCGACAATATTATGCCCTGTGCATCCTTGATGAGCAAGATAAGATTTTTGTTTCGATGGACCATGGTGGCCGCATGAAAAAACCTTGTATTCCGATCTCCCAATTTCATCTAATTCTCTCCTGATTTCTGTGCCCAATGTATCTCTTCACATTTAAGAAGCCAATTTAAGTGAGAATGAAGCTAATGAAATTGGTTCTGGGCATTTTGGCCTGAGACATTGTTTTGAGCCAAAAGAAGGCGTTGCTGGACATCTTCAACTGCAAGACGAAGAGTAGCAAAGGATTTCCGGTTCCAGGATCCCAGTTCTTTGGTAGGTTTTATTGTTAGGCTTTATTTAGTTAGGCTGAATAGTGTTGGCCTTATTTTAATTAGTTGAAGTCCACTTTAGTTTACTCAGTCTAGGTTATCTGGTCCAGAAGGTTAGTCTAGGTAATTTGAACTTAATTCAGGTCAAAGTCCAGATATGATATAGGGTTTAGTACTTAGTTTGGATTAAATGTGGGTGCATGATCCCGAGCTCAAAATTTTTACATGTGATTTCTTAGAAAAAAAAAAGTGGCCTTTTTTCCTCTAGAGTTGGGATAAAAGTAAACTAGGTGGGGGAAGAGAACCAACTGATCTTCGAGTGAACCGACCGAAAATCTTGTGGGATTAAATGAACCGGCTGTAAGGTCATTTTGGTCTTCTCAGTATGTTTCAGTCTTATCTCTTAGAGGTGATGAGGACAACCAAATGGTCTCCTTCTGTATTGCTATTTCCCCCAGAACTTTGTAAAGAAGGCCTCTGGCTGTCCCAAATAGACAGTCAACAACAAAAATTTTCCCCTGAAAGGCTACAATTTTTATGAAAGCTAGACTAGCAAGAGAGAAAAGAAATTATACTAAAAAAGTTCAGATTTTTTATGTTTGCTTACAGTCATACGTGGTAACTTCATCGCATTGTGGAGAATGTCGAGTCGACAGTCAAGCAATCTAAGCGAACCAAATCAAAAGGTATGAATATTCTTTTCTCGTTTTGTCTTTTCGTAGAATATCTTAAAATAGCCTAAAATTAGGTTTCTCCTTCCTCACGACCAAATTTCAGTTTATTGTAAAAAAGAAAGAACAACTTTGTAAAACTTTCCTATAGAAGAATTTGGATAGAACTAGAACTCTGTTAGGACTAGAATTCCGTTCTGATTAGAATTTTGTTTGGATTAGACTTCTTTTAAGACATTCAATTAGAAGAAGTTGAATTGAAATAAGTCTCTAAGAAACCGTAGACCAAGATTTAGGTCGCCCCTATAAGGTTGAACTTTGAGGTTATGATCCCCTCTTGTCCGGTTGGGTACGCAGGTCATTTGATTCCTATTTTCAAATTCAAACCAAACATATGTTTAACTTAGATTTTGTTTTGCTTGATTGTATCTTTGGATAAAAAAATATGAAAATCACAATAAAACAAGTTAAAGACCATTTAGGATATGACGAGGTGCCTTGGTGAAAACTTTCCAGAGGTTGAACCTATTTGGAGAGTTTCAAGTGCATGTCATGTGCCATTTTTGCCATAAAAGCAAACAAAAGACGAATATAGCCCTCAATTTGACAAGAAAAATAGCTAAAAAACTAAAATGGTGGCGACTTGTAGTACAAGGACAATTTTCAATAAAATTGGAGTTCAGGGATTGATCTAAAAAGCGGGCAAAATATGAGGGAAAAATGTGGAATTAATGCTTTGCAATATTTACAAAGGTTTTATTCAACTCTCACCCCTTGTACTTTGTTCGGATTTATAAATTAGTCCTCGAAGCCTTAACTTCTTAAAAGTAATCCTTATGCCCCTATGCCCTGTCACCATTTTAGTCACTTTGTTAGCAATTCTATTAAAAACTTGAGGTACTTTTCTCATTAGAAAAAGTGTGCCTTCTTCTTCCTCCTCTTTCTTCTTCATTTTTAGTTACCGCGCTACCACTTGCACTCGTATTAACTTTTACCCGCACCCACTTATAGCCACAACAATGTGTACGATTTAGGGTTGGATGGTAGCAACAAGGAGTGGAGGGGTATGATGAGTATGATGAAGATAGTGATGGCGTGTGCTGGTTGGCAAGGGAGGGGGATGGTGGTGTTGTCAGTGGTAGTGGCGAAGAGGAGATCAGTTGTGGCGGTTGTTAGGAGATTGAGGGGGAAGAGATCAATGATTGTGGCGATGACTATGGAGATTTGTGGTGGCAGGCAATATGTGGCGGTGAGTAGTAGATGTTTGTGGTGGACGAGGCAATTAGTGACTGTGGCTGACTGGCTGCGGACATGGCAATGGATGGTGGGTGGCTGTCGTGGTAGGCTGTCGAGGTTTGGGTCGTGGTTGATGAAGGTTGGTGGGGGCAACTTTTTAGGTTCGGCGGTCGGTGGTGATGGTGATTGTGAGTGGTGGTCTCTGAAGTGCATTCGATGGGTGATTGCTGGTGGTTGTAACGATGGTGGTTTTGTTGGGGGTGATGGCCATGCCAAGTTTTGATGGCGATGGGGCTATAAGTGGTTTTTGTAATTGGTGGCGATGTTGGTGGTGCTGATAGTGATGGTTGAGAGACAGGGGTGATAGGTATGGAGACGATGGATGGGTGGTGGTGTTAACGGTGGTGTTGGGAAAGGAAAAGGGGAAGGGGTGATAGATATGGAGGTAATGATGAAGTGCTGAGTTTTTTAGGGGGACGAGGTGTGCCACATGATGGACGGTGTCGTCGGAGGCGGTGGGGGGTTTGATTATATAATTTAATTGGAGAATGTGATGTGCTTGACACGTGTCATTTTAAAGTATGAAGTGACGTATTTAGGCCCCAATTTGACATGAACAACAAACAGATGGATTAAAAAGGGTGATGTCAGGGTACGCAAAAATGGAATACTCTCATTTACAAATCTCAAACCTTTTGTGGACTGTGGTATCTCTTAGTGGAGGTGGCTGTAGACTTTTTAGTTTTCGTGGTGCAGAGACTCCGTTATACACTTATAACTCTTGCCATCTCCACTGGCTCTGTTGCTTTCTATTACTGTAACATGTGGAAGTGGTCATCAATTTTCGTCGTTGCATTCAATCAAAAACGAATTTGGTCAACGAGAATGCAGGTTTCTTGTTATCGTGACAAGGTAGAACAATGTGCTCTCATCAATCAAAATCATGACTTTCTTTTAAACAACATTTCCCTTTAAATTTCAGCGACAAAACATTTTAAGGATAATTTTTTTTTTGTGGCAAATACATGTAGTGACATTTTTTTGCTACTAACTAGTACACTGTTTTGTGTTATTCCTTTAAGAAATTATGGATGAGGATTAGAAAGTTACTAAAATATTTTATGGCTGTTATTAAAAATTATTATATTTATTATCGCTCGAGTAATTTTAGTTACATTTTCCTATTACACTACATGTGTGCCCCAAACTACAGCAGTTTCTCTTCCTATAGTCTTCTCCCACCAGGATTGCGGCGGAACCGGAGGATTCTCGTTTTAAACCTGACATCCGGAAGTGAGGAAGAAGTCGCGATCATCTTCTTCACTGTAATTCTACAGTTTGCAAATGTACCACAAAACAAAACTGATTACTTGGACTGGACAATCAGCCTGAGATGTTCAGAGCCATTTCTACCGTCAGAGCTCAGCTCAGGCCTCTCCCCCAGACCCTTACCCTATCCCCAATCCCCTCTCCCTTCGCTCTTCCCCTCGACTCGCCACACTCAGTCCCTCCAAACCCTTCCATCTCAATCCTCTCCTCGCCGTTCACCTCTACGCCGCCTCGCCTGCGGCAGGGAGACGACGACTCGAGTTCCAGCGACTGGTCGCCGAAGCTCTTCGTCGTCCAGCCGCGTCTTCGGCCGGCCACCGCCTTGCAGGCGAAGCTCGACGAGGCTCTCAATCTAGCCAATTCGCTCGAAGAACAGCGAGATGTTTCCTACGGCACGGAATTTTTTAAGAAGGAGCTGCCTGGACACGTCGTAGTTCAAAATCCAGCCGCCCGATCAACTCATGCAGGTCGGTCACCCAAATTCAGTTCATTTCTCTGTACTAGACACTACAAGTTGCGATTAGGCTAATTGTTTATTGTTCATTGTGGCTTACATTAAGTCTGGAAACTACTACGAACAGATGCAGCAAATGTGACATTGCAATATAAATGGCACGTGATTACATGAAAACTTGACATACACATCCATGTGTAGTATTTATCCGCGGCTGTGTTAATTGCCATCTAAATACGTCGTTATGACACCTTTTGTTGGATGTTGTCTTCAATTGCATCAAGTTGCATGTTGACCAAGTAATAGGAGTTGTTCATGTGAGGCATTTAATGGTGAAGGTGTTCAAGTTTTTCAATTCTGGGCCCGTGTGTTGAATATGGTGTCAAACACCGGCACCAATTTGCCATATGGTTCTTGGCAGTATATGAACTGTTGTAACTGCGACACCACGGGGAACGCTGCTCATTTTGCTGCTTTTGACTAAAGCAATGGACCTACCTCTTCTCCTTGTATGGAAGGAGAAGTACACAGAAGGATTTGGCACATCAAGCCTTAGCCTTTAAGAGTTAAAGGCGCATTGATGCAGGGTGAGTTAGCCACACAGAGCTAAAGAGAGAGTAAGGCATTGAGATTGTGGCCTCAAATGCTACAATGTTTAGTGCTATTGTAATAGCACTAGCGAGAGAAAAAAAACCAACGAGAGTTTCTATTCACGCAAAGAAAAAATAGTAAGGTGGGAATTGGGCCTGAGCGACAGAGTGAAATACCTTTGCAACAGTAGGCAAGAGGCTGAGCCACGTTAAATATCCATGTTCATATTTTTGTGTGTGATAGTTTTTATGTTTTTCTCGTTTTCTTGTTGTACCTAATTTCAGGGGCTTAAACTAGAGTTGTCAAATGGGCTGGGCGGCCCGCTGGCTGGCCCGACCCGGCCCCTTCTTGAACAGTGCTGGCCCGGCCTGCATTTCCCAGAAAAAAGCCCGGGCTAGGCCCGGCCCTGGTTTGGCCCGGTTCTAGCCAGGTTCAGGCTCGGGTTTGGCCCGGCCCGGGTCTCGCCCGGTTCAAGCCCCCCTCTTTACTTTTGAAATTTCACTTTTCCCCCCCTTTCCTCCCAACGGATTTATTCCCCTTTTCCCCCCTAAACAGTACTGAAGATTTAAGTCATGCGAAGAATAAGAACACATCTTAAAGTCTTTGATTTTTTTTCTTTATAAATATAGTGGGTCATGGGATCGAGTAGATTTCCAACATCCTTATGTATTGAAATTGCTGACCCCAATGCATCGTGTACCCCACATTTGCTGTATTTTGTCAATTTATGTTACAATTTGAGTGGGCTGGAACTTGGAATCTGCTCTATTTCAGCACAGATATTGTTCTGTGCCCAACCACGGGCTTCAGATAATCGAACCTAATTGCAGTTCTAGTGTTCGGATTGCCCAAAATTTGGTTTAAAAGAGAGATTGCATAGAGAAGATTCAAAAGGTATTTCCTTTTAAGTGTAAGTTTTACCACGAATAGTAGCTTTGTCCTCGACTTTTAAGCTCCATCAACGGATGTGCATTGCATAGCCTCACACAATGAACCTGAAGCCAGCGGCGAAGGGGAGGGGTAGCACTGTCGCGTGCCCACCCCCATCTTTTGGCATGAAGTTTTTCTTGACAATTTGGCTTTTATCTTTATGATGATGATATTTGTTACTTCATGTCCCTTTGAGAATTTATCATTATTGAGGACCTTTTTGAAGCAAAACTTGTTGATTTAGTATATTGAATTAGTCTTACCATATACCGTAAAACATATTCTTGCACATCAATCTTTTTAACTCTTGTCGCTATAGATTTGTAGTAAAGCGTTGATTGCTGTTAGGGACGCTTTAATAAAGCGTCCCTAATAGCAAATTACCATAATTAAAAAAAATCCTTACCTTGAATAACAAGAAAATGCCAAAAAAAAATTAAAAAAAAAAAAGAAAATTGTGCCCGGGCCCGGCCCTAAATGTTGGGCCTGGGCTTGGACCGGGCCCAGATATCCCCAGAATCAGGCCCGGCCCGGCCCGTTTGGCAGCCCCTTGGCCCGGCCCCCCGGCCCCGACCAGATTTGCTGGAGGCCCGATGGGCTTGGGCTGGGCCGGCCCAAGCCCGGCCCATTTGACACCTCTAGCTTAAACTCCAAACACCTTTTACGCTGGGACAGAGTGGTAGAGCATTAAGTGCAACCTCGGAAGCATATTATATTTCCCAACAAAGGTAAATTACAAAAAGGACTAATGTGCAATTAGTCCGCAATGTATTAAATGTTTCAGTGTAGTCCTTTATCAACTGCCCCTTAATCTTTGTAGTCATTTTCGTCAATTTTGACTGTAATGTGGTGAAATTGAGGAAAAAAAGTGACAATACCGATCGTTTCTCATTTGGACCCAAAGGAACCATTTCACCCGGATTTGACTCGATTTGGACCCTGATCTTATCTACAACCATCACCCTGAACGCAAGTGTCACTACACCAACGGCCCCCATCGTACGGTGAAGAATGGCAATGGTGGCTAGGGATGGTGTTTAATAATGAGGTGGAAGGTGACAGTGATAAAAGAGGGTAGGGTTAGGGAGAATAAAGGTGATGGTGGTGGTGATGGCAATTGCCACCGCGAAGCCAACCCGAATGCCGTGTCGAGCTGGTCATCGCACTTGTCAACCTGGACCAGATCTGAAGCCGAGGGAGGTTGGCGGTGCTGGCGACTATGATGGGGGAGGGGATCGGCAGGAAGTGAGGAAGGGGTGGTAGTCGGTTGGGGACTCAAACCCAGGAAGGGGGGGGGGGCTCTGTAAGGAGTTGAGTTGCTGATCTGGGTACTAAATTTTTTTTAGTGACCTCTTTGGAAACATAAAACGTTGTTTTATGATTTTGTCCTCTATTTTGACCATTAAATAGTGAAAATCAACGAGAAGGACTAAAAAGATCACGGAACTATTGATAAAGGGCTACATTGAAACATTTGATTTGATAGATAGCGGACTCTGCACATTACCCTAATAGATAAAGGATCATTTGTGTAATTTAACCTTCCCAATAATTTGCACTGACTAGTTGGTGGCGCCATGCTTATTGGTTTTCAAACGCTTCATACTGATATGTTGATGGCCCCATCTTTCAAGTACAGCTGTGGCCAACTTCTTATAACCTTAAGGACGAATAAGGACAATTTACAAGCACATACACATCATGCATGATAACTATTTCTACCTAGCAAATGGTATGTGCGGAGATAATCGGGTAGCTAAGTGTCCACCAAAATGGCTCACTTGTACAAGCTGTGCTCAACTTGAGTAAAAAGCTTCAGGCAATACATCTTATGTGTACACGCTTACTCTATGTGGGACTATAACACAACTTACGCATGTGCCTCAGTATCGTATATCTGAGCATCTCCGGCAGTAGGCATAAGTCGTGTGTTTTTCGCACATAATTTGGAGAGAGCACATGCTACAGCAATGTTTGACTTATAACCTTGGGAGTTTTGCTACTCAAGGCAAGCATCAAGGTCATTTAAACCTTGATTGAAACATCAGTGAGCAAGTTCTTAGAGACATGATCAAGCCAGCGGCATTTTCTTTTTTTTGATTCCGTCACATTTCTAATGGTAGCCATTACCAAAGTGCTTCTTAGTAAACAAGTAAAGGATTAAGCTATTTGGGCTCTTCTTGCTTAAGATCTGAATATGCCACTTTTTTGCACCTTTTACTTGACACCTCCCCCGTTAATGATGAAGAAAAGTTTGGGATTAAAGCCTTCAATTTTTCTATACTCTCGGTGTGCATGGTCTTCCTCCCCTTGTCTTGGGTTTTGGTATGTGTCGCCAGTGGTTGTGAAAATCCAAGTTACATATGGGAGAGGAAATATCAAGTACAATCGTTTGGTGCCAAGATTCTGATAGATTTAGGCTTGTAGTAACGATTTTTATCTGTCTAAGTTGAATTTGTGAAAGACCTCGCTTGATTGATTTTGAATGAAAGAAGCTGTTACGTTGTTTATTTTTACCTTGCCTAAGATCTTGTCAAATTGTTTGACCTTGTTCTCTCAAGTGTCCTACAGATGCTGTATACTTATTTTTCTTTGTGCGTGTAAATCGGTTATTGGCTTCAATGTTCATTCTATTAGATGTACCTTGACATGTTTACATATGCTGGTAACCACTCGTTTAGCTTGTAAGGGCAACCTTTGTGTTGTGTAATACTATTTAACAAACATTCCCCAACTCTCATTGAGTGATCAGAACATAAATATGATCCCAGCTAGGGTTGATTGGTAGGATCCCACCTAGGTGTATTTAAAAACTCAGACAAAGAAAATGTTCTAGGGGGATCCCAGTCTCATACGAAGAAGAAAGATTTTCTTTGTGCAAGTTTTGGTGCACGCAGCAGAAAATAAGGATAGAAAGGTGAAGATATATGTAGAAAACAAGAACCAAAATATACAAGAAGCTGCCGAACTGTATATATGTTGAATGATGATCTGGTATTGTTTGCAGTTATGTTGTAAAGGTTGCAGTGTTACATATTCTCAATGTGCTTGTTTTCCCTAATGTGGCAGATACATATTTTGGAAAAGGGACATTGAAAACAGTCAAATGCCATCTAAATGCTGTAGAATCTGAAGTACGAAGCTCTAGATTTGACTTCTACATTTTTGTTATTTTCCTATTTGATTACAGAATTATAAACATTAATTGAATATCTAAGGCATGACCACATCACTAACAGGATGGAGTAGATGCTATATATGTAAATGCAATATTAACCGGGATTCAACAACGGAACTTAGAGGCAAGTGATCTGTTCAGTTTCTCCTCCTCCTTGTGAGATAAGACATATGTAGCTTTGCTGCCTCGGTTATCTGTTCTCAAAGAACGCAATTTCTAACTGGCAGCATGCTTGGGGCAAACCCGTTCTTGACCGCGTGGGTCTCATAATAGAGATCTTTCATGCTCATGCCCAGACAAAGGAAGGGAAGCTTCAGGTATTTGGTTAAATCTTAATTTTATTACATATCTCTTTAGTATTTCATTGAAGAAATTTATTTTGGTCATCTCTGCAATATGTTTTCAATTTTATAGGCCGAGTTAGCTGCTCTAATGTACAAGAGGACCAGGCTTGTCCGTTTACGTGTTTCTGGCGGACGTTCTACTTTTGGTGGAGAAGCAGAAGTCGTTAGTGCTAGAGGGTGAGTTGATTCCTACATACCTATTAAAATAATTTCTTGATCAAAAACTTTAGTGACGTTCATGGACACTAGTGCAGGAAGAGTTTCAGTAATTTTCTTTCACTGTCACTTGTCACTGGTATTCTTGAACATCTTGATGCAGTTGTAGTCATGCCAGTTCACACCTTTACAACCAACTGACTTTCCCAGATTACCACGGTCTGGCTTTCCTGCCTAAACAATCAACAAGCTTTGGGAAGAAGGTCAGAACCTCTTCCCCTTGTTTGATCTGAAACCATACATATCATACCACCTCGTCCCCGCGTTTGTGTGAAATGCAACACGCTGTCTCTTTCCGTGCTTACATGTGACTAAGCTTTGTGGAAAAATGTAGAATTGTTTTTACGATCTCCCATCCAAAAAAAGAGAAGTGAAAAAGAAAAAGGAATTCAGATTTCATAGACCCTCATCATGTAGCTTCATCATTCATTAGTAGCTAATATTGTCGCATTTCGGATAATTTGATTTCATTAAATTACACATGTAAGATCTCTTAGCACTTATAACGCATGGGCTTGTATAATCAGAACTTATGTGTTTTATATGCTTATGCTATGAAATGACAATTTACCCCTTCATTCAGAGTATCTTGTAATATGCATAGTTAAGCCTTACAGGAGAGGAAGCGGGGGACGTGGTTTTATCAGTGGTGCTGGCGAAACTGAACTGCAGCTTCAACGGCGAAGGTATGCCCTTGAACAATTGATCTTGAATTTACCCACATCTGAATCTTAGATGCTTCATGATTTTTCCGTTAGGGGTTCATTCTGCAAAAGATGATTGATTGTCTTTTTCTAGGTGAGTTTCATAGCATGGTCCATCCTTTTCTTCTGTTGACTAGTGTTCATTGACTACTTGATCGACTCAAATGTTTCCTTGTGGGTGACAAAGTGTTGGTTTTGATAAATGAGTGCTGCCTTTGATAAATGATTTCAATTTTTCTCAACTTATTTTTCCGTGCATGCAATTAGGACAGCCCTATAATTTCTTTGAGCTTTGATGCGCAAAATTGTGCAAGGTTAAGAGACTTTTGCTTCATAGCCAACTTTCCTTGTGGGTTTATCTTAATTTCGTATATGCTGAGCTACTGGCCCACACGTTATAAAAACTGTACCGGTACTGGGATACCGGCTGGTACGTACCATTTTCCCTTTCAACCTGTACGAAACCCAGTATCCCGTACCAGTCCAAATGCCCGCCAATACCGGTCGTACTGGCTGGTACACATCATACCGGTCAAAACTAAAGTACCGGCCTGTGATGTTCCACTTTGTACCGGGTTCTTCACAAAACCAAACATCATCCACTGTTGCCGGCGAAGGCATTAACGTCATGAGCGCCTTGTCCCTTTCCCTGTCCCGTCCCCATCACCACCTCCTCAAATCGGCCATCACCACCGACCCCTTCTTGTTCCCCAGGCCAACAATCACACCCTTCTAAAATTTTGTATCTAGATGTTCCAGATCTGAGATCCGTGACTGGCAAGACGGAGAAAACTAGGTGGTGATGGTGGCGGTGGTGGCGAGGCTGGCTTATAATCTTACTATATGGTAGAGGTAGTAGGAGAGAGGGTGCTGTTTGCAAGAAGTGTTGTCTTTGGATGGTTGCCGTCATTACAGAAGATGGAAGATGCAATATTTTTTGTTAGTGGTGGTCAAGGAGAATGGGTGTGTTTGAAACCCTTTTCATTTCAGTTTTCTTGGGCTAGTTTTTCACTTGGAAAACTAACTATTTGGGCTGTTTTATTGAGCTTGGATTGTAGAAAAGCTGGCCATAGTTTACAAAACTACTACCTTTTTCAAAAATCAGGTGCACTACAGTTTTAAAACACGTGTTTTTACCTTTCTTTTAATGAGGTCCGGTAATTGAATCTCCGTAGTGCTTTTTTTTGGTTATGTTCCTGTTCTTTTTTTTTGGGATGTAACTCTAGATTAATAACCTAGATATTCTAATGGGAAATGTTTTGTTTTTGTCATAACATCCGAGATGGTACTGAAACCGTACCGGTACTTACCATTCTACAAAGAAAATTCGTACTCCCTCCGGTACGCTATCTATAACTCTGGTCAAAATGATTCTGCCCAGGTTTCTAAATAGTGAAAATTTGGCTATACTTGGGGGTTGTTCGTTTAAATTTTCAATCATCAGTTTTTATTTCTTGCTTTTGTATTCTGAGTTTTGTTTTGAAAATAGAAACTTCATCCTGTTCGTTCACACTTTTTGTATAATTATGTTTTTTTTTCCACCTAATCTTGTTCGTTTATAGATTTTTTATTTGTTTTGAAAACGTATATGGATTCCTTTACAAAAGTTTTCACTAACTTTTTTCGGTTTCTTCCACAAATATTCTTGCTACTCATGTGGTAGTTTACCATATTGCCCTTAAAAATCCTAAAGAGTTATGAAAGTTGGCCTAATAGGACCGACTTGTCCCTCCATGTCCCTCAACGAAATTAATCTGGTTCGACCATTTTTGGCAAGAAAAAATATGGACCCTTGATTTATCACAGCATTCACCAAGCACAGCATTACCGACTCCACCAGATCCAGCAGCACCACCGCCTCCACCAACCCAGTTACCACAACCACCATCTTCTCGTATTGCTTCTATTTGGTTGCAGTAGACTGTCGAATCGAATGGGGTGTCTGGGGATTGAGGGTGGTGCTATAGTGATTTTGGTGGCTGCTGCGGATGGCGATTGGTGATACACGGTGGCGGTGCTGTATTTAAGCGGTTTTGAGGTGACTTTGTGGGTCTCGATTGGGCGGAGGAGACAAGACCAGAGGAGATTAGTGGTGGGGCATGGTTCTTAGTAGTGGCACGGCTGTGGGCTGCAGCTCGTGGTTCATTGTGGTTGTTGATATCCGTGGTGGTGGTGGAGGTAAGAAGAGAGAGAGAGAGGGGGGGGGGGGGGGGGAAGGCAGAGGGACGTTGATGATGTGATGGTGTCGGGGAGTTCGACAGAAAAAAAGGAAAAAAAAGGCTCTTTTTTTTTGGCTTTATCCTACAAGGATGAAGCCTTGTCAGAAAATTGTAAAAACACCCCTTGAGGTGTTTTCACTTTTATGCACTGTTTGGATGGAATTTATCCAAAACAAAAACGAAATATTGTAAACGAACAATAAAAAAGGGAATCTCTTTGCCATCATTATAAATATGGAAACCAAAATTTATACACGAATAGCACCTTGGTATTCAGAAATGGTTCATATATACGTAAACATGGAGTTGTAGACTTGTGGTTGTGGATGAACATACATTAGCGTTTTGCCCTAATCAAGTGTACTGGCATACGCAGAACTTGCGCCGGTTCCACAGTTCTGTCACTAGACATTTGGTTGCAAGCAATGTGCTTGCTATAAATCTGTGATTGCCGAATGCACATAACTTCCTCATTGGTTGCTGCTGTTTTTCGCTTCTTAACGTTGGGGAGAAGTTATAAAAGTGTTTGCATCAGTACCATCATAATTCCACAATTTTTTGACAAATTAATTACAGAATCTTAGAGCGGAGGAAACAACTGTTGTCCGAAATTGAAGACGTTCGTCGTACACGAGCTTTGCAACGTGCAGCTCGCAAGAGGCATGCAGGATCACGTGGTCAAGACATGGCTACTGTTGCTGTTGTTGGCTACACTAATGCTGTAGGTGAACCAAATATTTGTGAAGTGGCCTTCAGCTTGAGACTACCTGTACCAAGCTAATATAATGCTACATTATTTTCTCCAGGGGAAATCTACATTAGTCAGCACTCTCTCAGGCAGTCATCTTTATAGTGATGATAGGTATACCACTCTGTTTATACAGTTTTAGATTTTTTCCTCTTATCGAAGTCAAAATTTTGACTGTTCAACCTCTCTTTGGCCTGAAATTGTCATTTGTGCAGATTGTTTGCAACTGTCGATCCTAAACTGAGGAGTGTTGTTCTTCCATCAGGGTAACATGAATTTTGTTCTTTTTAAATAGGTGTCTCTTTACTGTAAGATCTACTTTTATTGTCTTCTTATTTTGGTGCTTAATATTCAGGAGGAAAGTGCTCCTTAGCGATACAGTAGGTTTTATATCAGAGTTGCCTGTGCAGGTAACAAAAACCTTGTGCAATTGATTATTCCTTGACTAGAATATCTCATGGTTATATGTCACCAAGATGATTCATTTCTGTAGTTGGTGGTAGCATTTCATGCAACCTTGGAAGAAGTGGCGGAGGCTGACCTCCTTGTGGTATGGATTGATTGTTTGCTGACGTATTAAGGGCTTCTGAGAAAGTAGAAATGAATGTACTTCTAGCTACAATGCGATTGTTTGTACCCTTTGCAGCATGTAGTTGACTCGAGTGCTCCCAACCTTGACGAGCAACGGGACACTGTTTTGCAAGTTCTTGAGCAAATAGGGGTATCTGAGGAGAAGCTTCAGAATATGATTGAAGTTCGGAATAAGGTACTAATTATGTCCCTCCCTCTGTTCATCAAACTATCACTCTCCAAGGATATTAAGAAATAGTGATGTATGAAGTAAGTTATGAATGATGCATTGCCTTCCTCAGATTGATCTTGAAAAAGAGGAAATGGGTGCTGATGATTGTGGTGAAGAAAATGAAGCCAACAGTGATTCAGGTGCAGAAGACGATGACACTGCACCAGAGCAGTTATATGATGAAAACAGTTGTAATGTTTTATTGTCGTCGTCACAAGATCTGGAAGAGGCCATGGATGATGAACAATGTGATTGCTCTGATGGTAGGGTCTCGCCTGGAGATGATGGTGGTGCCTCCAAGGACCAACAAAAAGAGTCGTCCAAGGACTGGAAGACAATGAGAAAAGATTCCATATATCAATATAAATATGTTGCACATGTGAAGACATCTGCTGTAACGGGAGTTGGCTTGCAAGAGTTGCTGGTGCTCATTGACAAGAAGTTAGAGCCCCAGAAAGTACTTGAAAGGGATGTCTTTGATCGCAAATGGAGGCCTGCTCGTGGAGAAGATACTGGCATAGCGGTTGAACATTAATGGGCATTACTGAATTAACCAGTAGGAATACTGGATTCGTCCTTAACAAGTTAACATGAATGAAACACATTTTCACTTTTTAAGAATATTCATGACAGAACAAGATATAGTGAACAATTTGTGTTAGTTGCTGTAACACGAAGATGACATCTCGATGACGACTATTGCAACGCAATTAGCAACCCTTCTTACAGTTATAGACGTAAAACTTGAAAGTTATTCCGTCCGAGAACCTCTGGCATGAAAATTTCTAATGTTTGCTATGAGAAGGATGTTAGACCTAATCTTCTTTCGAGTAATAATTGTTGACTTTTGGTGGCGCCTCGATTGCCAAAGGTTGGTGAATATTGGCAAATTAGCAATGACGATGCAAAAGTGCAACCAAGGCTAACTTTTGGTGTTGTCTCAGTTGCGACAAATTTTGATTAAAATATTGTAGCTTAATAATTGTTTGTCTATAAGTTGCATCTTGAAATTGATATTCTATCGTGGAAGTTATGTGGTAAGGATAAATTGTTACCAATTAGCAAGCGTCACGTGTCCTTCGTAATGGTCATATATCGCTAGGGGTGTTATAGAGCTTCCCTTATGTCCTGCAGGTCATTTAACGACTTGAGCTTTAACTCTATTAATTATGAGCCGTGTAATATTACTTATATGGTAATTACTGTAGAGGGTGCTTAACCCTATTATGAGAAAGTAACCTCCTCGCTCTCCCTGTATAAAAGCATCTACAAGGTCCAAATAAAGCTAAGCTCTCATACCCTAAACACTATTACTCTTTTTTGCATAGAAACTAATTTAGGCATCGGAAACCTTATGTCAGACACCCCACCGGTGTGGTAACCGTCTGTTTATCTTTCTGTGCTAGGTTGTCCTCCAGATTTTTCTGCAACAGTTAATGTGCCATCCATGGGACCCGACTACTCGCACTTCCAAAAGTCCCACGGCGCAAACCCTAGACCTGCCCGAATTGGCTGCACCTACCAATCAATACCTAAAATCCTTAAGCCTTGGCTTTATAACTAGAGTATGGCAGATATTAATAAAGTTTGAAAGAAACATACACCTGCTAGGGGCCAATTGATCTCGGACAATTTGGTACCACCAATCGAACACCATAAAAGGGTGGAGGGAACCTAAAGCCATTGGTAAACATATCTAAATAAATGGCCATTTGGCTGCTCGTCTCCAAGTAGCCGGCGGTGGCCTGTTAGGACTCTAGGGAATTCGGGATTTTATGGTGCTCGACTCTAATGTCACAAGAGCTCACGTAGCTAACTAAAAGATAAGCATAAAATGGGGAAGGACCGGTTACATCTTGTATCAGCCTTTCCACCCTCTCCTTGTCCACACTTTGACGAGGAATGGGAGAATTGGACTTAATATGGAGGTAACTTCTACATTATTCTCCTTAGAATGAGTAAATTCATAAAGAGGAGATGTGCTAGAATGAGACATGGTGAAAGATCAAAAAGAAGAGATTTGAGCAAGTGATGAAGAACATCTTACTTGTTCTTCAAAGAGGTTAAGACGATATAGGGATTACTTTATCTCCGGTGACATCTCGATGATCTCAACCATCCCGATCAATCACAAGTCATGAGATGACGCTTCATTTCTTGTGAGTAATAAATGCCCATTTAACGTTCAGTTGGCTAGCCGAGCGGGCGTGCTGCATTTTAGTCTGCTCGTCCAGTCTAACAGACATACAACTTCTTAGTTTGCTAGTCATAAGCAGACGGACCACACATCCTTAAGTTTGATGCATCACGCGTCCTTAAGCTTGACAGACCACGTGTCCTTTAGCTTAATATGCTCATCGACACGAATTGACGGACTACGTGTCCTTCAACTTTATGTTTGGCCAGCCAAACATATCTCGTCCACTTGAACAACCGAGAAGACCTAGAGGTCTTATTCTGCTCAGCTAGCTGAGCAGAGGGGTTGCCTAATGGTCTGCTTAACCAGCCGAGCAGATGCGATGCCTTCTTGTCTGCTCTGCCAGCTGAGCAGACGTGTTGCTTTGAGGGCCTTTCAGTTGTCTAGTCAACCAATGAGGTATTGATGTATTTTCAATTTTGTTACCTGCTTCATTTGTATTTCTAGAAAAATGGAATTAAAGTCGGGCACCTCTTTAAAAACTAATTCCTAAACCTGTGAACAAGGGAGCGACGGCCAAAATGATAAGAATATAAGTGTGTTACCAACTAGCACGCGCGTCACTTGCCCTCTATAATATTTATATATGACTAGGGGTACTATACACCTCCCATGATGTCCATACGCAAAAATCATCAAGGGCTCTAGCGTATTGTGCTAGTCCATGTGTTACTTTGTTTCCTGTGCGCCGTACAACATCTATGAAAGTTATTACACATCATTTTGAACTCTCATTCCTTAAACACTAATATTTGTTCTTCGGCTTTCTCTCCCGCATAACTTTATAAAGTTAGGAAGTTTTTTTAGATTTCTTCCGCAATATTATGTAAAACATGTTTCAGACCGTCATTTCATAATGTGAAACTACGGTTCCTACTAATCTCATATTGTTACCAAGGTTTATGCTTGAAAACGGAATTTAAAATCACACTTTCTTGAACTTGAATAGTAATCAAAATTACCGTACATCGTTCAATAGAAACGTGCATATGAACAGGTAACTTAAGTCGGTAAACTATGGCATTCACAATCGCAACTGTAAAAAAAGGAACCGCCGACACGACGCTGCTCCAGGTGCAGCATTAATTTTACTCTAGTTATACACAAAAATGAGCCGCAACGCGCGTAATGTCCGACGCCGACCCATTCAATTGCTAAGTTGCTCCTATTAATCTGTAACGAATCAATCTAACTTCCACAGAACAGAAGCTCCTCCTTTCGTTTCAGCTCTCTTGTACTTGTTGGACACAGATCTACTCAGATCTTCCCCATCAAGATCGATCCGCCTAATGTCTCTTTGACGTTTATGTAAGTCTCTTCTGTCTCCACTCGTTCCTTTCCGTCATCTTACATTTTACAAATCAGACTTCATTAATCGCGTCAGAGTTCATTATTCTCGCGCATTTGATTCTTTCATGCTCTTTTATGGTTCCAACTTTTAATTTTTTTCCCAAATTTGGATTAACCAAATTGGGTTGCTTACCTTTTCCGCGGCATTGCGAATTCATAATCCAATCCAATTCGTAGCTTGATTCCGGTTGTCGATACGTGAAATCATAGCTCTTTATAAGCGTAATTTCGTGTGGCAGTTGCTGATTACCGAGTGAGCTTCGCAGGTTTCGTTCTGCACCTTTTAACGGGAAATTGTCACTTGTAGCATCTTATTACCATGTCGCCAATTGGTCCCTTCCTTTCATAGTTTCTGCCCCTTTGAGGATAGAATTGTGTACCTAGACATCCAATTGAACAATAATTGAAATTATGAATCCAATGATGATTGTTCGACAAGTCAAACTACCGAAAAACCAGTAAATGAAGTCAATGCTGGTATGTCAAATTCTAGTCTAAATGTTGGAAATTAAAAGGGGCAATGGAGGGGTTACCATCATAGAGCAGGCCATAAACTGAAGCTTTTGAGTTAGTTCGTATCTTAGTTGCACAAAGCGGGGCGGGGGCGGGAGCACCTGGAAGAATCTAAGGTTGGGAGCGGCTTGAATAAATAAATGCGTAAAGAGTATTACCATTTGTTTAGTATAGTTTATGTGTGTGTATGAGAGAGAGAGAGAGAGAGAGAGAGAGAGCTGATTGACAAGCTCTATCTATTCTCTCGAGGAGGGTAGCTAGCAACAACAGATAAGGAGGCTTTAAGGACTTGAAGGAAGAGAGAAACAATGAATTGAGTTGAATAGGGCTTGATTCAGGGTAATCTCTTACTTGTTTCATGCATTTCTGTCCATATGACGGGATCGAGTTCCCATATTAGCTTGGGACGAGATCCCATGGAGCTTCTAACTTGGGATCGCAAAAGAGAGTTTTCGATGAGAAACGTCACCATATTAGGAGTTTCTTGTTTCTAAGGTTCACACTAGTACTATTGGACGCATAAATTTTATATATCTTGTTTGCTGGTGTCTTTAAGATATAATGCCTTGTCTTTCTCTCTCTCTTTTTCATCTTTTGAGGAATTGCTTTCCGTTCGAAGTGGAGGTGAAATTTACTGACCATGTTATTTTATCATCTTGATACAGTTGACCTCTAGTAGGCACTAAACTTACAGGACCATAAAAAACTATTAACTGCTTTAACCCTTGAACATCGAGTGTTAAAGAGGTCAAAAGGACATGCCTTGGTAGGGAATGTGGATCTTCACTCTGATGAACTTGTCCAAACCTTATTTTGTTGCAAAGGGTTAATATTCTACTCCAAAGGTGCCTTTCTAGCAACAAATGGTGTGGATCTAGACTTTCCCTTGACAAATATCAAATTAGAAATTTATGTTCATTTCTTCTCACTGTAAGTTACATACCACTATATTGCATGCTACTGATACTTTTCATTCATCTGTACATATTCACATGAATCCTGTTACACTTGTTCAACATAATAAATGAAGTTTTTCGGGGTCATTAATTATTCGCCAAATGTGTTTCAGTGTGTGGCCAAATCAATTTCAAGGACAGTTTTATTGTCAAACCGATTTTGGCCATTGATGAAGGCCTGGGACAGTGGTTGGTCGTATAAATGCAAAAGAGTAAAATCCTGTGCAGTAGTACTTGTTTGACAATGGTTCGAGTTACTTTGCCAAATTGTCTTGAGCTTAGGGATCCTATTTTATCTGCCCCTTAGGATTTTGAACACAATGCTGACGTATGTGACAAATTTCCACTTTTGCTGGAAGCAAATAATTTCTTTCATGTGAATATGCTTGCAAACCTTAGAATAAGGGGCTCTATGGTTCCATGGTCTAAGTATAGCCGTTACCTATTTGTGTCGTTAAGCAAGCTTTCATTCTTTGCTTGCCCTTAAGCATAGAATGCCGATTAAAACAAGCTACTTAAATGGGGAGTATTTTGTATTTCTCTTTGCCTCTTATGCTATGTTATATGGACTCTTCAAAATGCGTGAAGTACCCGTGTCGGACATTGGACACTTGGACATGGGTGTGGAATATGTGTCCAACACATCCCGTAGGGTATGCCACTAAGAACACTGTATTTTAGTGTTTCTTTTACTTCGTTATTGCTTTTTGATGATCTCAGTTTAAATTAAAACCATTTGCACAACTTAAAACACCATGTAGGCTAAGGAATAAGTAAGATGCAAGATAGATAGGAACATTTTGCCTTGTCCTTGTATCTTGGGTTTTGAAAAATAGACGAACCCGACACTTGGGACACGTATCCGACTCGGACACTTGTACCAAGTCCATGTCACATGGCCCTTACTCTGGTTTGGAAGACTTGAGTAATTGTTTTATGTTGTTGCTGTAGTCATCAAGCAGTCAGTCTTTGCTTAAACTGGAGAGGGCATTTTTCACGTGTAATGGCATGGTCAATGGTTCTCGCAGTATGCTAGAGACGAACTTTTTGAAGCCCTAGCTAGAAGACTACTTTTGAAGCTGCGGTATATGCTCTTTGTTAAAGAAAGTCTAGGATTTGCAGGGGAAATATGATATTGGTTGAGCTTTTGTCAAATTAAGTCTTTTGATGGTCATGCGTAAGCCGATTGTGGTATTTGGAGTAGGACTTTATTATAAGGTTGCTGTGTGAGATCTTGGGTTTAATCATTTTGATGGATGTTGTGGATCTATTTGTTTCTGGAAGCAGTGCTTACTTTTCCATTGAAAAAGTGGTAAATAAGAGGTTTTTTGAATGTCGTTATCCATATAAATACTATTTATGCCCAGTGGTTATCCTGTTAAGAAACATTGACTTAACTGGACCCATGAGCTTCAATTGGGCCAAGACATGATTATATGTTGTTACACATATATTGCTTTCTTTTGCTCCTACTTTGAGGTGGTTTTACAGATTTGATAACGTCTCTTGACTCAAGACCTAAGCGCATTACTTGTTCGTTCGCACCAGTGTTTAACTTTGTAGGCTTGACAATTTACACAAGTATTCATGTCAAGAAAGCATGCAAGTTCTACTCGGCGCTATGCCAGCAATGGAGGCTTTCCATTAGCGGGGATTTTTCATCCTAAGTCACGTGCTACTTCTTTACTGTCCATTGTCCTTGTGATAGTGGTACGTCTCATATTTATAGTTAGTTTGCATTATGGTGTTAAGCAAAAATTTCTCTCTTCAAATGGCACTTACATCTTCCAGTTCCAGCCTATGAGAATTACGAAATATGCTGCTACTTCTTCTTTGGATATTGATTGATCGTTCATTTTTTATTGCAGGGCGCATTCTTCTTTGTTGGTTATTTTCTTAAGGGCTCAGGTATTTCTCTTTGTTGGCGAAGTACTTTTATGTTGCTTGTTCCCAATTCAAGGGCCGGAACCGGAGATTAGGTCTCCTTCATTCTAGGGAACAAAAGAACTATCTTAATTGATGCTTGATAACTACAGTAGAACAGCATAACTATTTATTGTCTCAGGATCTGATCTGTTTATTAAGTGCTCAGTTCTAGGTCTACTTGCTTTCAACTTGACGTGCATATATTCTTTGTCCTTCCCATGCATGGACTGAATTGTCGTTCAAAATCTAGGTGTATCTGGAGGCGACAAAGAAGCATTAAGTAAGATTGAAGGTAACACGCTCTGGATTTTTTCCAACTTTTTTTGTCTATATAGCTTTTATGCATCGAGTAGTACTACCACCAATTGTCATGAAACTTTCGTGTGTTAGCTTAACTAGAGTGGTAACAACTTTCAATATGTTAACTTGAAAGAGTAATGTCAAAATGAACTACATCAACTTCTTCAAATATAGGGGGAATTAATTGTTCCTTTTCTGCCCCCTTGCCGGCATAGCCTGCCTGTTTAAAATAATCTGATTTTAGTCCATCCTCATTGGACTCCTTAACAATGTGGGTAAATAATTTAAGGCCCTTAGATAATTTTCAGCTCAAGATTACTTGAAAATTAGAGAGTCTCGAACTTCCACAACCATTTACCAGTTTCATTTGCATCCCTTTTATCATGCTAACATTTGGATGACTTCGATGCAGACAATCTGGAAGCTTTTAAGAATCCGATGGACCTTAACTGTCATATCCGACTTTAATCCAATTATATATTTAAATACTTTAACACTTAGTAAAAAACACAGATACACATGTATGTATATGTTTGAGTTTACTGAACTATCTTACTAAGTTCTGACATTGCAAAGTTAACAAAAGAAAACCTTAGGTGACACTTCACATCTAATCACTGCTTATATTGGCATTTTAGCAACACTGTTTCAAACTTTAGGGGATGGCTCAGGTTCTTCAAATCTTTCTTTGTCTTGTGATTGGTCAATCACATAACATTCTGGTCCGGGATCATCATCAAAGGGCAAATGAAGCCAGTTTTTAATGGACTTTGGATGGGAGGGGTGAAATGCAAACAGGGTATTGGTCAGGGTCAATAAACCAAAAAAAGGTTAAGGCCTAATTGATACCAGTTAGTTTAGTGGTGATTACTGTAGTTTAAAAATCGAAGTGAGCACATAATCTTACTCTGTTGAATTAACCTATAACCAAATTCAATTTGATCTTAAAAGAAAGTTATATTCGGATATGGGGTTTGTAATTCAATCTCTTAAAAGGATCAGATTAGAATCTGTCTCTTTATAGACTGTTGCTGCTAGCAGTTACTCCCTCCGTCCTACATAATTCGATCACTTCTTTTTTTGCGCGTAGATGAAGGATATTGGTTAAATATTGTATGTTTTCCATTCTACCCTTTAGAGAGAGAAGGGAAAGAAAGTGGGCCAGGGGAGGGAAAATGAACTAGTGGAGTGTTAATGTGGAGAGAGAAATAGAGTAAAAAAGTGTAAGAATGTGGGCCATGAGAGAGAAAATGAGTTGGTGGAGAGTTAAATGTGTAGAGAGAAATATAATAAAAAAGTATAAGATGGGTAAATATGTAAAAGTACCTGCATAATCTTTCTTAATTTGGAAAGTGAGTAATTTTTGTGGGACGGCCCAATAAGCAAATATGATCAATTTATGTGAGACAGAGAGAGTATTTCTTAATCTTAAAGGCAGGAGAAACAGCAAGAAGGGAAGGCAGCTGCCTCTTTTATGTTCCAATCATCGTTAGGGCAGTATAATTTGATTGTGGTTGGATTACCTGAGGTCTTTGTCTTTCAATAAGGGAAAATTGCGCAGAATACCCCTGTGGTTTGGGGTTATTGCAAAAAGCCACCCAGGGATACAAAAGTTGCAAAGGCCCCCTGGTAGTGCTTTTTTTTTTTGCAACTGTTACTAGAAGTCACTTAATCTTGACCACAAGTGACATATAAAGTGTTTTCGATAAAGCTTTTGATAAAAATGTTTTAACATCAGTTGGAAGTCCTTTTATTCTAGGTGACTATGCCTGCACATCAGAAGTTCAGAGAGCAATACCTATCCTAAAGAAAGCATATGGTGACAATATGCGCAAAGTTTTGCATGTGGGACCTGATTCTTGTTCAGTAGTCTCTGCATTGGTAAAAGAAGAAGAAACTGAAGCATGGGGTGTGGAACCGTATGACATAGAGGATGCTGACGCGAACTGCAAAAGCCTTGTACGCAAAGGCATTGTACGCGTGGCTGATATCAAGTTCCCTTTGCCATATAGAGCAAAGTCATTTTCTCTTGTTATTGTGTCTGACGCACTTGATTATCTATCACCCAAGTACCTGAACAAGACTCTTCCAGATTTGGCCAGGATATCCGCTGATGGTCTTGTTATATTTACTGGTAATTGCTTGGAAAGTCAAAACTACCTTATAACTGGATACCGAGTACTCGATATACTATGTTGGTAAGGCTCTTTATTTAAAATACATGCATTCACTCTATTATTTCACTTTTAGGTTATCCAGGTCAACTGAAGGCTAAAGTTCCAGAGCTATCAAAATTTGGACGGCCGGTAAGCCAGAATCTGCTGCTTATGTAGCTTTTGTTCTGTTCATTATGATTGTTTGTGTTTTTGGTGATGTGATGGGCCTGCAGTACTAGACACTGAAAGTTTTGTTGGTGTATAAAATGCTATCACATGGTTAGATTTCACTTATCTATTAGTCTGTGCTGTAGATTTTGCCCTAATGGTTGTATAATCTGGCTTCTACAAAAAAACTAGCTGTGACTTGGAGACTGATTTGACCATATTTATAGGCGAAACTGCATGATATTACTTCTGTTGGGGATCCTTTTTTGTATGTTTTCGAAAGATTGCACGAAATGTCATGCATATCTGTAACTTAAGGTGTCTTCAGCTATAGAGAATTGGTAATCTGAGTCATGCACCGATAGTTTTGGTTACTCTTGGCCGCACAAAATTGTTTTTGAGATTAGGTTTCTATGTAAAGAAAGGTTTTGGTGACTTTTGTTAAAAAAAAAAAAAGAAGTTTCCGCAACTGCAGTTCTGCATAAGAAATCACAATAGGGGGTAATTTAGTCCAAGACCTTAAAGATACTAAAGATAAAATAACATCACAAGACTAATGTCACAACTGCGCTAGCTGGTGAAAGAGAAGGCTGTTGATGGTAGCTGTCCACTGTTCCGTTGTACCCTTTTGTTGTTTGCAGTCAACACTAATATTTTTACAGTACTACAACAATTTGATCACAAAAATGTTTTTTGTTCACATCTGAAGGCAAAAAAGCGGAGCTCGTCTTGGTGGATACGCTTTTTTGTTCAGACCAGCTTAGAAGAGAATGAAGCTGCAGTCAGAAAGTTTGAGCAGGCTGCAGGCAAGAGTTCATACAAGCCGCGGTGCCAAGTTTTCCACCTCAATTCATACCATTGATAGCATAAATACAGCAGCAATCTATTCATTTTTTTTTGTCTTTGCGGGTCTATTTAAAAAATGTGCCCCATAATTCAATCTCGTTGTTTCATCACCTCATGTTGTGCTTAAATCTTTACAGGCGGTATTTATTAATTAATAGTGATACGAGGTTGGCCTGAATTGTCTACATCTAGATACATTCTTAACATTATGTTTTTCTGACCTGCGCGTTGCTGTTTCTAATTTACAAATTATTCTTTAACTTGAGCGACCCAAGCTTGCAACATTTAAATATTTGTCATAGTCGTGGACAGGCTGTTTCGCCACTCATTCCATATCACGGAAGAAGCTGGGGGACCAATTCTTTGCAGTATTGGCAGAGAACAGATGTATGGTGATCGTATTTACTAGTCAGATAGTAGTAGCAAAACCACAAAAGCTACATGAAAGTTCACTGGAATGGTGGAGGTTTTTTCAACTCAAGGAAAGGGGTGAAGTCTCAGGGTTCCGAGTTATAGCATAACATGCAAGCTCAGAGAGAGAGGATAATTCTAGGCAGAGCTTGCTAAATTTTAAACTTTGTTCTAATTTTCAATTTGGCAAATTGCCAACCTTTTGAAAGGGTTCCCACATCAGTTTTCTGTTCTGCATAGCCTCTTGACCCCTTCCAGACAGAAAAAAGCTTCGAGTGTAGAACGTACTATTATCATCACCAGAAATCCCCACAGGAACACTGCCCTCCTTTGAAGCAATGAAATCTGTGCGTGTCCCTTACTGTAATCTCCCTGCCGGTTATAGCAGATATGCATTTGATTGCGTTGTGACAATCCCCACATATTCTCAGATTCTTCACCACAAGTAAAGGCTCTCCATCTTTAGTTGATAGCAGTCCGAAAGCAACTGCGAGCTTCTCGCTATGATGTCTTAACCTTATCTCCTTTTCTCTTCCCCTTGTTCCATCGTCCTTCACTAAAGCCCATCTCAAATCTGGCACATAGCCTGCCCGCTTCATTTTCTTTGACATCTCTTCCCAGAACCTGAAGATCTCTTTCATCATTGGGTGCGAACTATCTTCGGCCACAAATACATGCACCCTCTTGTTCACCTCCATCCAACTACAACCTGGTTTCTTCTTTACTCCGTTCTCTCGCATAAGTTTCCTAACGGTTGCGACTTCTTCCCATCTGCCAGCACTGGCATACATGTTTGCAAGCATGACATAAGGCGCTGCATTTGACGGTTCCAGTAGAAGACACTGGTTGGCTGCCTTAACTGCTAGGTCTAAATTTCCATGTGTCCTGCAGGCCCCAAGCAACGACCCCCAACCAATAGAGCCAGGATTGTATGGCATCCTCTCAATAAGCCCCTCCGCTTCCCTGAGTTTTCCTGCTCGACCTAAAAGGTCAATCATGCAAGAGTAATGTTCTGCGTCCGGTTGAACCCCAAACTTTTCAGTCATCATATCAAAATACTTCTGGCCCTCTTCAACTTTTCCGGTATGTGCACATGCAGAAAGGACGGAGATGAAAGTAATACTTGATGGGGCTATATCTGAGTTGAGCATCTGCTCAAAAAGACGCAAAGACTCTGTTTCAATTCCATGCTGTGCATAACCTGCAATCATTGAATTTAAAGAAACAGTATTCTGCTCAGGCATCCTATCAAATAGCCGTCTTGCATCAAGCAGATTTCCACATTTAGAGTACATTGCGACCAGGGCATTGTTCACTGCAATTCTATTCGACGGGATATCAGATTTAAGCGCCATAGAGTGAATCTGTTTCCCTTGAGATGGAGATGACAAATTAGAGCACGCACTAATCACACACACAAAGCTGCAATCATCCGGGCGGTAGCCAAAACGCAGCATTTGTGCAAAACAATGGAGGGCCTCTTCAGAGAAGTCCTCATTCTGGGAGTACCCAGAAATCATTGTGTTCCAAAGAACCAAGTCCGGTTCAGAAATTTCTTGGAACACTTTCCTACAATCTGACATACCACCACGACATTTTGAATATAAATCAATCAAACCACTTCCTACGTGGGAATTCTGGTTGAACCCTGTCTTGATCAGCTGGGCATGAAACTGAATCCCACCACATAAATCCTGCAAACATGTAAACGCGGTCAAGACACTGGCAAGAGTAAACATGTCGACGTATAACTCTCTGTGAACCATTTCTTGATATAATGCCAGCGCTTTCGCTCCTTCACGGTGCTGCCCATATGCCACAATCATAGAATTCCAAGACACCTCGTCTTGTTTCACACCCATCCCATAAAACACCCGCTTGGCTTCTTCCAAAAACCCGTTTTTTCCGTAATACGTAATGAGCGTATTGTTAACCGAAGTATAAGAGTCGAACCCACCCAAAAACGCCAACGCATGCAACTGACTAATCAAAACAATGTCGCGTGAACATGCCGTGATAACTGCCGAAAAGGTGAACCCGTCCATGTCAAGATCCTCGTCTCTCATCCCCCGAAACAAGCGCAGTGCAGGCCCGGTATCGCCGCGGTCAGCGTAGGCGGAAATGAGGGTGTTGTAAGACACAAGGTCTGGTTGTGGATTTTTGTCGAACAGTTGGTGTGCAACATGCGGCTGTGATTCTTTGGCGTAGGCGGCAATAATGGCGTTGAACGTGAAGACATTGGGGTGCGGGGCGGCGTCGAAGGCCTTGCGGGCGGAGGTGAGGCGGCCGCATTTGGAGTAGAGGAGGATGAAGTGGTTGTCTAGGTAGGTGGAAGGTGAGATGAGGGACTTGGCGTAAAGTGCTTGCAGGGATTTGCCTGTTAAAAGGTCTCTCTCGGCAATGCATGTTTTTAAAGTTTGGCAGAAGCGTTGCAATGTCCACGGGATTTGGTTCATCTAAATGGCATGGGGCATTTACCGTCGCAGCTAGCACATGCCACCCTCAGGGAGGATTTGATTCGGGCTGGGATGGGCTTTCGAGCTCATGCTACCGACTAAAGTTGGTTCGGACTTTCAGGAATACATGGATTGGGCTTATGTGATCGCGGGCAGTCCACGCTATGAAACAGTAGAAAATATGAATTCGTTGGGCTTCCGGACCCTTGGATTAAAGGGTTAGGTCGATGCATACAGGAGATATAGTACACACAACGTTATACGGATAGTTAGTTCATGAGCATAAGAAAAGATCTTGTGACTATTGTTCAAGAATATTGTAAATTTACAAGGTAATTTAGTGCTTGAAGGGTTGACCATGACACCCAGGCATGCTTAGAATCGCTTGTGACATGACATGTAGCTCGAGGATAACCCATCGGGGAGTTGGTCATACCTATCGGTTTTTCGAACAAGCTAGGTTGAAAACTTAGTCCATTCATGTAACCAAAGGGACGCCAAATAGGGCCCTTTAGCAATGCTCAGGACTTCCATTTTGAACTATGACTCTATGAGTTGCTGTTAGGTAGGAGCAGAGCCTAGACATCATTATACCTGCTTTAGCAATGGTGGTCACTTTGGTACACTGCCTGTAAAGGGCATTATGATGAAAGATTTCTCTCCCTACAAGATGCTTTCTCTTACCCCTGTTTTCGGTTACAACATGTCTTCTCTTACCTATGCAAAACGTTTGCTTGCCAACTTGAAGGCCAAAAACTAAGGCCTATCTGCACACAAGTTCCCTGGTATCGGGGTGGTGATCTAACTATCCGATTCAGCGACCAACTCCACCATGTTTCACCATGCACTTCAGGGAAATAAACAATGTGCACTAAACAATGTGCACCCCAGTACTAAGTGAGTTGTTATCAAGAACGTGATTTTATTTTGACCTGGTTGTACTAACCTATTCTCCGTAGAAGCTAGTGAGCACAGATAATTTAAGCTGAAAGACTGATATTTGTACTGAAATTTGCTGATATTGTTACATAATTTCACTTACTAAAGTTCTAGCATTTCCTGACAAATTGTCAGTATCTATGTTTGCAATGAATCCTGCTGAATGCAAGACACCCCTGGTTCGACCACTTCACCTTTGGGGGCATTTGAACACGGTGGGAGCAATGGATCAGTATTGGTTTCTTGAGCCTCAGGCTCGGATGATTTTAGTGTCCAAAAAGAGACCATTACTGGGCCTAATCTTAGTAAGGCAGGGTCTTTGATGTTCCAACTCTATATACACAGATAGGTGGCAATCAACTGGCTGTTGATTGCCACAACTAAGATTGTCAGGGTTGCAACTTCAAACATGCCTCCCAAGGAGCAGCAGAATGAAACATATGCTTTAGGGGTTTGTTTTGGTCGGGAAGATGAGAAAAGTGAGGGATGGAGAAGTATTTCCCCTCCATAAACATGGAAGATGCCTTCTTCAGTTTTTCTTATGTTGTTTGGTTTAGTTACGGGAAAAAGACGAAGGAAATAGATGCTTACAATAGTTTTATCATCTTACATCTTTGTAATGTATTGAATGCAGACATTTAAGAAGATCAAAAAAGTCAAATAAGTAAGTCATACTTTTCTCCACCACTTTCGACCAATTTCAGGGGGAGTACGGTGGGGCACAGAAAAAAAAAAAAGTTTATTCATCCCGTTTTCCCTTCCTACTTTTTGCGTACTCTTTTTCATCTTTCCAATTTCAATCGTATAGAATGAGATGGGAAACCAACAAGGCACAACACTAGCCAAGGTGCACGATTGGCATATGCATGGCTAGCCACACACGATGTAATGTTGAAGTATAAGAGGCAATAATATAAATATCTGCAGCTTTCTTAACCCGACCTTGCCAGATCCACACATCCTCTGCCGTCTTCCGCTCTGGGATTGTAATGGATGGAGTTACACCTCGCTGTATTTCAAATATATGCTCGATTAGTTACAAAAAAACAAAGGTGAATGCCTAATTTTCCACCCTTTAGCCCAGTTGACTCGTTTCTCATGAATGTCTAAAATGCTTAGGACAAGGGTGGACTGGATTCGATCAAGAGGTCGTGCATAAAATCGTTCCTTTGGAACAGGTTCAAACAATCCATCAATTACTGTCTCGCTTGTCCTATGAAGTATTTATGAAAATTTATTTCTTGAGTTCGTTCATCGTGCTTTCCCTTCCTACTTCTTTCAAACTCTTTTTCATCCTTCCAATTTCAATCCTACCAAACCAGCTCCTGGATACCAATAAGGCACAATATAGCTACTGTGTTGGATTGGCATATGCATGGCTAGCCACACACGATGTAATGTTGGAAGTATAAGAAGCAATAGAATTAAATATCTGCAACATTCTTAACCCTGAATGGGCCTTGCCAGATCCACATATCCTCTGCTGTCTTACACTTTTGGATTGTCATGGATGGAGTTACGCTTTGCTGTATTTCCAATATATGCTCGTTTTGTTATGAGTTACAATGGTGAATACCGCATTTTCCACCCCTTAATTAGCGCAGTTGACTCATTTCTTATGGAGGTTTAAAATGCTTACGAGAGGGGTGGAGTGGATTCGATCAAGAGGTCGTGCATAAAATCGTTTCTTTGGAACAGCTTCAGACAACCCATCGTCTGTTAATTCGCTTTGCTCGCTTTGCTTTGACACAGTACATATAAAAATTTATTTCTTAAAGTCTCATTGGCAGTCCATGAGTCAGTCACCTCTTCCTGTATGTAAATGTAACTAAGAATTTACAAGAAAAATTAAAGTATGATCTGAAGAGTTACCAAATAGGGTCAAGTAACACCATTATTCTTTCAATAGTTGTGACTTCAAGGTCGCTGATTAAACACCCCAACATAACTAACAAAGTGGCTAGATACAAATTTGATTTACAATGTCACCAGGTATTAAACCCCGTAACTCATATCTAGTCAAAATAATACGTCCCAACATATATTACAGAATAACAGGGAATGGGATAATTGGGGGTTTTGAGGGACTCTGAGAGTTGATGAGACGGGGGGGCCAAACACCCAGCGCAATAAATTGCGTAGCAACGCAGGAATGATGCTCACTTTCAAGCTTGGCTGTACAAGTCCCCATCCAGAGGTTCAATAAGGCAGATGGTGGTAGTGACTGATTAATTGGGACTCTTGTTGACAAACATTGCATGTCATGCCGAAAACTATTGAGAAACCGGCTCGCAGGCTCATCTGGGAGATCTGCTTTTGACATGTGAGCATGCTGAGATCCACGCTCGACTGTTACACATGACGCCCCACTTTGGTTCATGCAAGACAGACGAGTATTAACTGGATTGAAAGAAACAAGCAAGACACTACTAGGACTAGCTCCCATGGCTCCTCTCCAAATTATGTAGCAGCCCACCCCCCTCTCACACAGGTCTGGGTCCAATATCCACAATAATGTTGTACGACCCGCCAATTACGCGGCTTGTTGTAGAGCTGCAATGTGGATTGTGTTTTTATGAGTTGAACCAACTCAACTCAAGAAACTGTGAGCTTTTATCCAACTTAACCCACTTAGTTAATTAGTTAGCTACAAAATGAGTTTCGAATAGATTGAGCCGATATCATGGTAAGTTATTTTGGGTTGGGCTTTTACAACCAATTTTTGTACACACTCATATTTCGTTAGTAAATTCCATAAAAAAGAAGCACAATCAAACACCACCACCTGCTCTCGCACCACCATCCGTCGGCACAGCCAACGCCGCGCAACCATCCCCCGCCACCTCCGCTTCCGGTCGCTGCCGCCGCCGCCTTTAGCAAGCGCCCTAACCTCCGATATTGCCACCTCCTCCCCCCACACACTATTTTTTGTTTAAATGAAAATATTCTTACTTTATTTTAATTAACTCACTGAAATCCAAGCATACCCAATGAACTCAACCTACTTAATTCAGTTTGTTTTGGGGCTAAATTAAAGTTCATTGAATTTAAAAGTACATGAGTTTTCTTGAGTTAAGTACAAATTTATTCAATCCAACTAACTCAGGTTGCATCCCTAATTAATATGGTCAAAAACAACAATGCCCTCATACATACAATAACAACACGAAAGTTGTCCTGTTTAGCATTCTAAAGAGTGTTGTCGAAAGTCATAGAAGTGTAGCCTAGTCCGATTTCAGAATGGAACTATGATTCCAGTTCAGCGGAGAAGGACTGAAAAATTAGTGCGCGAACCATATGTCAATCCAATTAAGTTAACATTTTTCTTACTCGCATATTGGTGTGTTAATAACGTAATTAAATACTTAAAATTTAAAATCTTCAATTAATTTTTATTAAGTGCGCTTGATAACAATTAACCGCGTAACACTTCAAAAATTAATTCTTACAAAAAATAGACCAAAATTTTAAGTCAGGGTGGACCTACTTAATACTTATCACGCAATTTAAGCGAAATATGATCAAAAGTTTTTGTACAAAATTTCACACAAAAGATACCACCATGAAACAGCCGTAATCAAATGGCAACACCAGTTTCACCGCGCGCACTACAGCCACCACCACCACAAGTACTATGTTCATCTATGTTCATGGCCTAGCCACCGCCACAACCTCCGCCACATTCCCATGGCCACCACCAACACCATGGACACCACGAGGACATTGCCATCTCTACCACACCATTGTCGCCGCCACCACCACCTCCCGCACCTCTGCGAAATTTGTTTCCATATCCACCATGCACACTACAGCCGCCACCAGGACCATCATCCCTCCTCCTGTCGCAACCATCACAATTGCCAACACCATATCTTCATCTCCTTTTTGCCGCCGCCACCACCACCACCACTGATTCAATCAACACGATTTTGGTAGTAAAATATTATACATACAAATGTAAATATTTAATTGTGATAAAATGGATAAATTTGTAAAATAAAATGATTTTCAGACATCTGTTTTTCTTTACAAACATGATGACATCGTAAGAAATTCCAACATAAGTTACTTTAAGGTTTTCAGTTTCACATACTCAGCGCTTAAACTTTCACAATTTAAATTTCAGTTATATGTATCAAACAAATTAAATTTCTTTAGTACGATGACTACGTAACATCAGCTAGCACTTAAGGCACTACTCACCATCTTTCGTGCATGAAATCTCATCAAAAGATTTAACTAAAAAAGTTGTCGTACCATACTATGACTATATTGCCTATTCGCATGTAATACTTACTCTGTAAGTACTCAAAATAAGCAACTATTTTTGTTAGTGCCCTTACGCCAAATATGATAACATCGTAAGAAATTCATGCTCTACACACTAACGACATCCACATGTCATACAGGCAGAGAATGATGCATATATTTAATCCAATAGTCGTGACTGAGAGAGTGCAAAATTTCATCTAGTATTTTTCCGCCGAAACAATACAGTCATTCGACGTTTGCCTTTATACTTAGGCATAGAACTTGGTCTATATATAACAGTATCGAAGTATTAGATTTCTTGATGGTCCAAATTCATAGATGACTCTGCTAGCTTACATTACGTGATGTTCTTCTTCGAACTAAGTACATACTTGAGATTATTGACAGATTCGTATGCGGTTTCTGTGGCCAAACAAGCCGTGATAGAGATGATGAATTTGTGTCTATCCAACAAACCCATGCATGATGCATCCCATGACGAACTTATCTACTAGGACATGCATGTAGTGCTAGTTTTGACCAAGAAAACGTAATTAGTAACCAACCATGCACGACTGTTATGTTGATCATGAATCTGCATATTCAAAAGTTGCAATTAGACGCCTTTCATTTGCCCTAGTTGTAGCTAAGAAGAGTAGATTCTATATTTACTCGCCCTAAGCAAAGAAAAAAAATTAATTTTCCAGTCAATTTCAACTTATGTTATAGAATTACTTCTCGACCCCTTCTCAACTTTTTTGGCAAAGAACGCAACTAATTTTCCAGTCAATTTACTAAGCAATAGTTAAGAGCATACATCTACGAGGCCTTAGGCGCAGGGAGCACCCAGAGCATAAAAATATTGGTATACATGCAAGGGGAAACAACAATGGCAGTACAATCTTCTTAGATCCAACACAATGTTCTTTGTTGTAGCAACTGCATCAGTAACCGCACATTGCTTTGGAGTTAAGAAAAAAAGAATTCGGATATACCTCGCAATAAAGTTAAGTATCTATATCCACACAAAATTCTTACACGACTTGTAACAAAAAGTAAGCCCTAGTTGGAAGAGATTTCAGAAGAAGACTTTCTAAAGTTTTACTCGACTCTGCACTGTGTTTACGTGTTCCGCTTCAAGAAATTAATGTTGGTTAAGTTGGTATATGTAACTTTCATTGACCTTCAACCCATTTGGCTACATATCAGTTCCAGAGCGAGACTTAAGTATCAAACAAAAGTTTCAGAGGGGGAGAGGGGGAGGGACCCGGACCCTACATTAATCAAGAGAGGGAAGCAAATGGTCCATGCCCGTGTCTCCTAGGCAAATGGTGCAAGGAAAGGACTAACGTGCTCGCTTCATGTTAGTTGTCACCATGACTGACTTGCTTGGTCCCTTATATTAGTCCCTAGCAGCAAGTCTGCATATATACTATGGGGTGTGGTGGGGGCACTTAAGCAAGGGCCGGGCTTCCACATGCACTGATGACCCTTCGTCTGCTACAAACCACGTGGCCCTCCTTCAGCATTCAACCCTTCTCCTTAAAAAGCATGAAATTCTTGAAAGGGCTAGGTTTGGAAAGAAGAAGCACTGCAACCTGAAGAAATGTATAAGTAATTCATCAGTTGTGTATACTTGGAGAAGGGGGGGGGGGGGGGGGGGGGGGTGAAATTGAGATTGGGTAGAATTTTGCCGAGAATTGATGCATTGTCTCCAACATCACAATGAACACAAAAATATGGGCAGATAGTAAATTTAGTGGATAAGTAGTTGTCAGCTAGTAAATACAACATTTCAGCAGCATCCTGCTGTCAGGAAAATTTGAGATCTGCTCCCGCGAGAAATGAATTAGAAAACAAAGATGATATCAGTGGGACACTGAAGTCGATTCACGTACCTTAAACGAGAGCCCTCAAGTTTCCAAGTAACAAGGTTCCTTCCAAAACATGAACTGTTGAGAAATCTGAATCTTGTCCCCAATTTAGGTTCAACCCATTGTGCCCAATTGCTACAAAATTGAATCTCATCGATCAAATCATTGCTAGCCTTGAGAGAACACGTCTGCAGTAACTATGGGAAGAATTGCGACATTCTACAAACATGAGGGTCCATCTCTTTGCTCAGCATCCATTTTAGTACTTTGTAGTTCACTATATTTACTCTATAATGAGGAATTTTATACTAATCAATCATTGATCAGTCCAATGGGATACGTACTTCGCATCCTTAAGAGTACTAAATTACTTGTATATTTTACTATATGTTATTCCTAGTAATTACAAGCTATATCTAGAAATTTTGTTTTCCTTCTTGGAAATTGTCAATAAAGGACATTGTAATCTCTGTTCATCAAAGTAAGTGAAAAGGACATGTGACGTATTCACATAACAACATGGTCCGTGGCTTGAACTTCTATAAGGTCGATTGATCAGAGAAAATCAATGGATTGGCTTCATTAGCTTGAACTTCCGTCACTATTGACATTTTGCCTTTTATGTAGACCTGAAAAATATGGGTCTTAACATTAGTAGCCCCTCTATGAGAATACTGTACTTTTCTATTACATTTTACTATTTTCTGACAAAATTTATATAATTACATATTTTCCTACTTACGTAACATTTAGCTAACAGATCAACTGATGCTATATTGCACTCTAATTTTGCCGTGATAGCTAGGAATTTGGTTTAGGCTGAAGCTTTATTGATCTTTTAGTTACAAAGTTGAACTCGTAAATATATTCCCTAAAAAGTCAGTTAGTTATCAACTTGTACAAGTCAAAAGCGAGGGGAGAGACAGGGATGGTCCATAAGAAAGGGAGGTTGTTACTTTTTCAGGGCAGTGGTTAAGGGTCAATTAGGCTACTTCATGGTAGCTTCTTCATGCTGGGCTATAGACTTTCATAACCAAAATGGTCCCCTCCAAATTAAGCACAATATCGTGATAAGTGATTATGAGCTCTAAAAGTTTAAGTTATCATATGAATCAACATACGTAACACCAAATTAAGCAGTAAAGATGTGTGAAAATGTTTAAGTCACAATAATAGCACCCGCTTTGTAAACTAAAAATTTAAAGAGGAAAGACAAAAGTTAACAAAGTAGGGGAGATGATAAAATGATAGCGCTAGCAACTTAACCTAAGTTGCTAGCGCGATCTGGCAGTCCTTGGGCGAGAATGGACGGCCAGATCGCGCGCCACAACAGCGAAGCTACCATTTTATGAACAAACTTTGGTTCATATATATATATATGAACAAACTTTGGTTCCTACTCCTACCCGAGTTGTAGGAATCTTCCTTTAATTTCGTGTATAGTGACAACTAATAGTTGCTAAATGTTTATAGTGCCTTTCTTCTAAAACTTTCACTACAAGAAAAAGAGCTTTTAGCGACGGATTTTGACATGTCGCTAAAAATCCGTAGCTAAAAGTAACTTTTAACGACGAATTTGGCGTCGGTAAAAATCCGTCGCTAAAGACTTTTGCTGACAGAAAATTCCGTCGGTAAAAGTCTTTAGGGATGACGGAATTTTCGTCGCTAAATGTGATTTTCATATTTTTTATTTTTCAATTTCTTTGTGTATTTTTTAGAATTATTTAAAAAGAGTTTTAACGACGGACTTTTAAGGATGGACAAAAATCCGTCGCTAAAAGATACAGTATTAAAAGAAAAAAAAAACCCTATTTCTTCTTCCTTCCAACAGCCGCATATCGATCTTCCCCCTCTTTCTCTCTGTCTCTCACCCACAATGCCCAACTCCGCCACCACCTATATGTCGCCCGCCTCGCACATCTTGCATGCCCTTCCTCCTTCGCTCAACAATAAACACATGTCTACCCCAAAGCTAAGATCTCCTCCCATTGTCGTCGAGACGCCGCCGTATGAGTCACAGCGCGCTACACCTCACACCATCCACCACCAAAGCCCCCTCTCTTAAAAACCGAACGACTTTCGACCCTCGTGACAACGACATCACTGCTTGGAAAGGAAACGCTACCATAGGCGAAATCGGTAAGCATCTCCTTTCGATCTCTTCCCCTCTCTATCCTCATCTTCCTTAATTTCTCAAGGTTTCTTTAAAACTCGAGAATATTGTTTCATTTTCGATCGCATAATTTCGAATCCAGATTTTATTGAATTTGTCTCTGCTGTTTAAACTAGGGTTTGTTTGTGGTCATAATTATTTAAATGGCAGGGAATTATTGTTTCAATCAATTCACAGAATTTAATTTATGCCCCATGCTTATTGAATGTTTGATCTATCTATTGCTAAGATTAGGGTTTGAAATATTGTTCTAGTTCTGGTTTCTTCATTGAATGTTTTATGTGTCTATTTCCACTGAATGGAAGTATATTTTTAAACTGGATAGATTAGGGATTCAGGGCTAAATATTGTGTAAATAAAAAATAGCTAAAATCATCTCACAATCTTCATTATTCAAGTACAAAAGGTTTTGTGGTCTTCCTCCTAGCTAGGTCAGTTCTTTAAGCTGCGAATGGTGAAATGTTCTAAGGAATCGCAAGGGAAGACTAAGGCCCAGTTTGACAAAATTTTTTTTCCAGTTTTGGAAATTGGAAAAAAAAGTGTGTTTGGTAACCATTTTTTTTCCTTCTCCAATTTAAAAAACCAGTTTTTAAACTGAAGAGTAAAAAAAAAAAAACTCTAGAAACTGGTTTTTTTTTTTTTTTTTCACTTTTGGTTTTTTTTTTAGACCACCACCCTCCCATCGCCGGCGACTAACAGTAGCCACCGCCGGATGCCGACAGCCACCTCCGGCGGCCTGTGACCACCGCCAATGACTGCCGGCAGCCACCTCCGGCTGCCAGCGACCACCGCCGGCAGCCACCTCCGGCCTCTGGCGACCACCGCCGGCCACCACCACTGTCGACCACCGCTACGCCCCACCACCGCCACCGCAAACCACCAAAAAAAAAGTCAAAATAAAAAGGGTTACTAAACACCAAAAAAAAAAACTCAAAAAAAAGGGTTATTAAACACCCACTTATTTTTGTAAAAAAAAATAAAAAATTAAGCTACTCTTTAAAAACTGAAAACAAAAAAAAAAGTTTTGTCAAACCAACCCTAACAGAAAGGCTAAAGGATTTTTGCTTGTACATAATTGCTCTAGAAAATAATGACTTAAGACTGCTTACTAAAAAGAAAATGTCCTTAAAGACTTGGTAGTTTTGCCCGAAGCATCCGCATACACATAACCAAACTACTATTAAGTGTTATTTGTCCTCTTGCATTGCAACTAGTGGCATTCATCTCACTCCAGTAAATTTTTTGCCAAGGATCAGTTCATTTTTGGAATTTTCGTTCGGAAACTTACACCAATTTATTACGCTAAAGAAGGTTAAAGAATATCCAAATTGAGCCTGCTTATTTCCTGATGGTTCAGAGCAGGCCAGTGAACAGCTTTCTTGTCTATATTATTGTTGATCTGCATTTTACATAGGAAAAACTACCTTAATAGAAACTAACATACAATGAAAGTTCCACTCGGTAAGAATTTGGTTGTCTTTGATGTTTAGTTAGGCAATTTGTGGTTGAAAAGCCAGTTAAAACCTGAAGCAAATAGAGGAGGTCCAATGTTATATATGATTTTTGAACATAAAACATATTTGTTTCATGACAGTCCTTGTGTTGCTAAGAAAAGAAGTCATACGACGAACTTAATTTACACTTCAAACTGTACGAAATGCATTGGAGATGTTGTTTTGGTATTTTCTAATTGCTTACTTGGGGTGCATGATATTCTACTGATTCCATCTTAGAATCTATGGACATGTCATAAATATATGTGAAGTTGGAAGAATACATAAAGAATTGATAGTTTTTTAGTTTCATTGTTTGACATGGGCAAGATGATATCAGCAAGAATACATATAAAACTGTAGGTTTCAGTTACTTTTGTGACCATATTTTTCCGCTCTTTTTAGAAAGAAGAAAGTTGCACTCCTTCTTCACTGTGTGTGTTATTTAAGGTCCTCATTTTTAAAGCTGCGTTTATTAATGCATTTACTAATGATACTCTTTAGTTGACTTAGATTAAATATGAATATTATTTATTGCAGAGAATGAACAGTTTGATTCAGACAGAGATGATGTTGTAAAAGAAATAGCTGAAATATATGGAGCTCAGAGTTGTAATAAATTCTCCTCCGAAACTCAATGAGGATTCATTTTTTGACTAGTTGATAAAATGTTGTCCGATAAAACCTTATGTTCAATGTGTTTGTTGTGTAGTTTCAGTGAAACTTGTTATTTTAGTTTTGGGACTAGTACGATCTTTGTATTACTTGAAGTTTGGTAAATGAGGAATGCTAGTTTAAGTAATTAAATTGTTATTTGATTTGTTGATTAGGGTTATTTTGATTTTTAAAAAAATAAAAAGCCCATTTTTTTTTAACTTTTACAGATAGATATTTAGCGACATAATTCTGTCGGGAAAAGTCCTTCTATCGATTAAATATTTTAGAGATTGACTTTTAGCAACGAAATTAATGTTGCTAAATATTCTATAGCTAAAAGTTTTAAAAAAGTATTCCTGAGAATTTTTGAAATTAGAAAAAATATTAAAAATACCTTTAGCGACGGAATTTCCGTTGCGAAAAGTAATTAATTCCGTTGGTAAAAGTAAATTTTTTTTCCCGGTGGACCATTAAATTCCGTCTCTAATATTTTAGCCACGGCCTTTTAGCCACGAACAGTCCGTCGCTAAAAGTCTTTTTCAACGGAAAGTGGACTTTTAGCGAAGGATAAGTCCGTCGCTTAAAGTGTCTTTTCTTGTAGTGTTTTAATGATAATTATTAGCACCATTTTTTTAGTTTCACTAAATAAAAGTCACCATAAATTTTAAGAGATGATTAATTGTCACTGTATAGAGGGGAGGGCAAAAGATTCTTCCAACCCGAGTAACAGTCAAATTTTTTCCTATATACACCCCTCCCCCCTCCTCCCCACCCCACACACACACACATGTTGCACCATATAAACTTGTTTTTATTCAAAATTAAGTCTATTAATTAAGACCATACTAATGGTGATGAAAGCCAAAGATTGCGAATGGTGATCGGACCATGGCAATCCCAGTTAAACCTCAAAAAGCCAAAGCAGAAGGATCAAACGCGATGCTGTAGCTAAAAGTGCCACCATGAGCTGTCCCTCACTCGAAACAGACTTCTCAAAAAGATCACGATAATTGAAAAAGGCAGAAGCAAGCACCTCCAAATCTGGGAGCGCATCAATCACCACTATCACCTACCATGCTATTATATTCAACATAAGGAATATAAAGTAGAGTTCATAAGTCCCTATTAAGCACTTCATTACCTAGAAAAGGGGCTGTCTATATAGCTAGCTTATATGACTTCAAAATGAGGTATAAAAGCGATCATCATTCTTCTTTTGCCGGCCCGGCCTTGTGGCACTATGACAGATTTCTCCCCTTTGTGCTCAGGGTAATCCACGAATCAGGTGGCTAATACCACGGCGCAAAGATTGTTTAGTAGCAATTTCTGGAATCTTCGTTTTTGAACTTCTTCACCCGGAAGTTTCTGCTTTTAATTAGGGTTTAAGCTTGTGCATTACCAAAGAAAGATCTGTGCAAAGGCACTCATGTATACATCTACTGTCCCTTTTTAAGAATAACCCTCCAAACCCTCCCATCCATCTACCATGTCACTATCGAGTTGTTTAGTTTTCTTTTTTTGGTTACACTATCGAATTGTTAAGTGCCAGTACTTGAAAAAACTTTTTTTTTTTTATAAGTCTGAATATCAAAATCCATATCAAGAAATTAATTCTGTTTTAGGGGAATTTTGGACATTTAAAGTAATGTGAAATAATGGATTAGTATGCAAGTATGAGTTAGCAGTAGGCAGAACATTACACACATACTAATGTAGAGAAACATGTAAGAGTTCTAGCACTGCTGAGGTTGACCTGAGGTTAAAAGTTAAAAACAAGTTTATGAAGGATTAGACTATAGAGCTACCGTAAAGAGGTCTAATTTCTCTGTCTGTGTGTGTGAGAGAGAAGAAATCGCAGACATGAAGCAGAAAATGGGGCCATTTGAGTCGGGGAGCATACGGACCAGAGGCACGGGGTCACGGGTCCAAGATGCATGGCCTTTGAGGGTCACATTAGCCTTTGTGTTTGTGTCTCCGATTATTTGTTGTCGGCGGACTCAAATTTTCTCCAATAATAAAATAGTTTGGCTAAATCTTAATTTTTCTTTTACTCGTTCCATTTTCCAATATCCCCTCAAAAAGCAAACTACACCGAGTATATAAATGGTGACATATGCGCGTCGAATTAGTGTTACATGAAACTAATATTCATATATATATATATATATATATATATCAAGCAAATGGTCAAAAGGGTCTGGGTCAGCTGACGTGTCATTCCTCTACTGTCTCCTGATATGCCTATAGATAGAAAGCTTCCATTGCATTGCAACCGGCACAAAATCTCTCTCGCAATTCAGAGCTTCTTCCAGCTGTAGCTGGCCTTCTAGTTTGGCAGCCAAAAAAGGGGAAAAAAAGACCAAACCGAAGATGCTATCGAGGAAAGCCACGTGCAACTCGCATGGGCAAGATTCTTCGTACTTCCTAGGATGGCAGGAGTACGAGAAGAATCCCTATGATGAGGTCCGGAATCCTACTGGAATTATCCAGATGGGTCTTGCAGAGAATCAGGTTAGAAAGCTGCTAGTATTTTCTTACACAGTCTCTCGGAACAAAAAGAAAATCAGTCCAGTGTACGCGTATGAGACTTTTACTGATCTTACAATATTCTCTTGCAGTTGTCTTTCGACCTCCTAGAGTCGTGGCTCAAGAACAACCCGGATGCAGCTGGGTTCAAGAGAGATGGAGAATCCATATTCAGAGAGCTCGCTCTCTTTCAAGATTACCATGGCCTCCCAGCCTTCAAGAATGTAAGCACTTGTTTCCTTCAAATAGACGTTAATGAATTTAGAAATCCGTTTGTCCTCATTATGTTAAGTAATGGCGTTAACTCCGATTTACCCATTGCTTGCAGGCATTAGTTGAGTTCATGGCTGAAATAAGGGGAAACAATGTGAAGTTTGACCCAAGCAAGTTAGTTCTCACTGCTGGTGCAACCTCTGCCAATGAGACTCTCATGTTTTGCCTCGCTGAACCAGGCGACGCTTTTCTCCTTCCCACCCCGTACTATCCAGGGTACGCACTCCTTTTAAAGAGTTTACTCATTTCGGTACAAAATTTCAACTCATAAATTATGTATTCAGTATATTTTGTGCGTTTGTAAACACTTTCTATTTCCCTGTATGTTAATGAAATTAGGACGTCGTATGTTGCTTAAGCATTAAGCATGCATTGCTGATGAAGTTTCACATTATATTATGCAGATTTGATAGAGATCTCAAGTGGAGAACCGGAGTTGAGATCGTACCAATACAGTGTCACAGCTCAAATAACTTCCGAATTACTGAATCTGCTCTGGAAGAAGCTTATCAACAGGCAGAGAAACAAAACCTCAAAGTCAAAGGTGTCTTGGTCACCAACCCTTCAAATCCTCTAGGAACAACGTTGAGCATGCACGAGCTTAATCTCCTAGTTACCTTCATTGATTCCAAGGGCATTCATCTAATAAGCGACGAAATTTATTCAGGCACAGTTTTTAGCTCGCCAAACTTCATAAGTATCATGGAGGTCCTGATTCAGAGGAACTACATGAATACCGAAGTTTGGAACCGAGTTCACATTGTTTTTAGTCTTTCCAAAGACCTCGGCCTTCCTGGTTTTCGAGTTGGAGCTCTTTACTCCAACGATGACATGGTCGTTGCAGCTGCGACCAAGATGTCTAGCTTTGGTTTGGTTTCTTCTCAAACTCAGTATCTTCTCTCAGCAATGCTTTCCGATAAGGAATTCACGCGAGGCTATATATATGAAAACCAAAAAAGGCTAAAGAAAAGGCATGAGATGCTCGTACAAGGGCTTGAGAAAGCGGGCATCCGCTGCCTCAAGAGCAATGCCAGCTTATTTTGTTGGGTAGACATGAGGCATCTTTTGAGTTCAAAGAGCTTCGAGGCAGAGATAGAGCTTTGGAAGAAGATTGTTTACAACGTCGGCTTGAATATCTCCCCTGGTTCATCTTGCCATTGTACTGAACCGGGTTGGTTTCGTGTTTGCTTCGCTAACATGTCTGAGGAAACCCTAAATCTCGCCATGCAACGTATAAAGGCCTTCGTCGACACAACCACCGCGACAACCGACTCCACCGCCACCAACAACAACCAGAGCCACCACCAATCAAACAAGAACTCAAGAAGAAAGTCAGTCACCAAGTGGGTTTTTCGGCTGTCCTTTCACGGCCGCGAATCGGAACGATAGTCCAGTGTGAAAACAACTCCATACATCCATGTGGATTTTTTTTTCTCAACATTTTCCAATGTTGAGTATAATTTTTATATTTTTGGAGGGGTATTTTTTTATGCAGGGATCGAGTGCACTCAGTCCTTGCGGATTAGAAGTGGCATCCGCTTCATTTGTAAACCTTTTGAGTTCTTCCATGAAATTTACATGAACTGTTCAAAACGTTAATCCTCTTCTCCAACTCTAATGCTTTAACTTGACGCTAGTTTTGGTGTTACACAGTCGAATTTGCAACGTGAGCCGGTGTTTAATTTATTAATTAATTGCGGCACAGTATGTGTATGGGTGCCGTAGTACATCGCTTATGGCTGCAGCGGCGCGATTAACGGCTAGAGACGGTGACGCATGTTGCCGACGTTGGCCGGTTTGATCTTGTTATTATATGCTCACAAATTGTCAACCGACCTTCTGTTGATGTGCTTGGGTCTGGCGACGATGTTTGAGCCGTATAAGTAGCATTATATTATTATTTTTGTTGATAATATTAATGTCTGGGTAATGAGTCAAAAGACAGTTGTATCCTTTGGTACTATTTTAGCCTCTTAGGGTTTCCAAAAGTGTTCCTTTTTATTTGAGGGGTGAGACAGAAGTATAGAAAACCCTAATATGTCGTAATTATTATTTAGGCTGAAAGGTGAAGTTGTCGAAAATAGAAGTTATCACATAATTGTCATTGGAAAACGTCATTAAATTCGCAAGTGAAATTGTTTACTTGCAAGCAAAGTTCAACGCTTGGCTGGAATATGCAAGTTTTGCATGCTGCCATATGGAAAATTACAAGGAGGTCTTTCAATTTAATGTTCTATTCATGGAGACTGGGCTTGAGTTTCTATTTATATATATATATATATATATATATATATATATATATATATATATATATATATATATATATATATGGGAGCTGATCCATTGATAGCGCTAGCAAAATGGAGTATTTGCTAGCGCGACCTGGGCCGTCCATCCTGAAAGATGGACGGCCCAGATCGCGTCTTTTTCGAAAACTGTCAGTCGTCCGCGACACTATGTCGCGGACGGATTTTTTTACCTTTTTGCCCCTCCACCCGTCCGCTACATTGTATCGCGGACGACTGACAGGCCCTGACGCATGTCAAAAAAAAGTAGTCCGCGACACAATATCGCGGACGACATTTTTTACCTTTTTGCCCCTCCATGCCGTCCGCGACATAGTATCGCGGACGAATGACAGGCCCACACATGTGTGGTATGACTTTTCTGTGTCATTAATGTGTCCGCAAGGGAGGGAAAAAGAGAAGACTAGTCCGCTACATAATGTAGCGGACTAGACTTCTCTTTTTCCCTCCCTTCTCTCATTCTGACTTCTTCTTTTTCTCTCTCTTCTTACTTTGATCCTGATGAACAAATCTTCATGAAGTTCGTTGGCAACAGATTGCCATTGGTAAAAAAGACTCCAAAACGAGCACACTCAATTAGCACATCCACCTGCAGGCTGGAACCATTCATGAAATTGGCTGGCAACAGATTGCCATTTTGTTCTAGGGTCTTCAACCTCCTCCATTTCTATCACCCTTTATCAAAAATGAAAAGATTTAAAAAAAAAACTTAATTTCTCAAACCCATGACAACCAGATCAAAGCACATCATAACTATTTGAAGCGGCAAGATAGAAAGAGAAGGAAGAGTTTTCAAATGGTTGTGGCCTCGATCGCCACTCGCACGCTCACAAGGGAGAGAGAGAAGATGAGAGATGAGGGGAAAGATCGTTGTGTCCTTGATCGCCGGACACGGGAGGTGCTGTCCAACTACCCCGAAGGAACCACCGTCTTGAAGGAGCTCATCCAGAAGAGAGAAGATGAGAGATGAGGGGGAAAGAGAAAATAAAAGTTGGTTGTCTTTTTTCCAGAGCTGACAACACAGATGTCTCTTTTCGAGAAAGTAAAATAGTCCGCTACATAATGTAGCGGACGGTTTTTTTGTTAAAAAAACGTCCGCTACATTATGTAGCGGACGAACTTAAAAAAACGTAAAAGAAGATTTGGACCGTCCGCGATACAATGTAGCGGACGGGTGGAGGGGCAAAAAGGTAAAAAAATCCGTCCGCGACATAGTATCGCGGACGACTGACAGTTTTCGAAAAAGGCGCGATCTGGGCCGTCCATCTTTCAGGATGGACGGCCTAGGTCGCGCTAGCAAATACTCCATTTTGCTAGCGCTATCAATGGATCAGCTCCCTATATATATATATATATATATATATATATATATATATATATATTTTGCTTAGTTAAGTAATTTCTGAATGCCATTATTTGATGGAAATTTTAGCCTTTGACTTTAAACAATTCTTAGATAGATATACAACATGTTAACTGCTGGTAGTAAATCAAATTAAATGTCATTAGACTAGGTATATAACACGAAGCCAAGCATTTAAACTACCTAAGCATGGAAGCACACTGGTGTCTGGTTAGAGTAGTTAAAGTACAGTTTGCTTTTTTGGTGGGCTTGCTTTGAAGCTAGGAAATTAAAAACACGGTGGCTTGGTTTCTACATAGGGATGGCAATGGGGCGGGTCGGATGCGGATCTGATAAAATCCGAACCCGCCCCGCTAGTTATGAAACGTTGTCCCGCCCCGCCCCGCCCCGCCACCGGGTTCTATTTATAGAATACCATAACCGATCCTATGTGAATCTAGGAGACCCGTACCTGCCCCGCTCCGAACCGTTCTGCTTGGTTTGGCAAAAATATCACATTTTTTGAATATATATTACAAAAACTTTATCACAAAAAATAAACTACACACATTATACTAATGTCTGAAAATCCTAAAGAATATATTAATGTCTAAACTACACACAGTTGGTTGATTTTTCCAAAATCGAAGAAGTTGGTTGATTTTTCCAAAATCGAAGAAGATGCAGTGGTCTTCGGATTGATCTCAGATTGTGTGGTCGGCGGTGGAGTCGAAGAAGATGCGGTAGCCTTCGGATCGATCTCAGATTGTGTGGCCGGCGGTGGAGTCGCAGAAGATGCGGTGGCCTTCGGATCGATCTCAGATTCTCGGTGAGAGACGACCGGCGGTGGAGTCGAAGAAGATGCCGTGGCCTTCAGATCGATCTCAGATTCTCCGTGAGCGACGACCGGCGGTGGAGAAGACGCAGCGGAGTCGGCGGTGGAGGAGACGCAACGGAGTCGCAGAGAAGAGAAGTCGCAGAGAAGAGAAGTCGCAGAGAAGAGAAGACGCAACGGAGTCGCAGAGAAGAGAAGACGCAGCGGCGCCGGTGGCTCTTTGGAGTCTGTAGAAGAAGAGAGCGCCGAGTGAGAGAGAGAGAGAATAGATGATCTAGGGTTTTAGTTTAGGACAAAATTTGATATATATTACATGATGGACGGCTAGGATTAATTATGTATAGGGTATGTATATCGGGGCGGGTACGGGTCGCGGGTCGGGTCGGATCACGGGGCGGGTTAGGCAGAATACCATACCCGATCCTAACCCGCTGCGGGTTTTAAAAAAAAAACCATACCCGCTTCGTGACCCGGTCAAAGTCAACATAATCCGCTCCTATAGGAGCGGGGCGGAGCGGATATCCTGCGGGTGCGGGCTGAATTGCCATCCCTATTTCTACATTTAGTAGTTGTAATTACCACTGGCATGGAACATAGATTTCTTCATGGTTAGTCTCTGTCTTTTCTTTTCGTGATACTACTTTCTCGTGATAAGGTAAATCCACAGAAAAAGACTATTGAGATAAGGTAAATCCAAGCCAGAAATATCCGTCGTTATATTGGGAATACTTATACTTGTCAGTAGATTATTAGTTGGAGTTTATAGTTTAAGTACGTTGAGGTGTACGTGGTGAGTTGTGTTGATCTCTTTTTCAGTAAACAACGTGAATAATAAGTTAAGTATATGTTGTTGGAGTATTTTAACAAAAAATTCTCTTTGTTTTCAAGATTGAAAAAGCATTGAAGTTTTGAGTAAAATTATAAAGTACTTTAGTCCCACATTGCTTGAAAATGGAAAGAGAAAATTTTCTTACTACTTAAACTTTTGGAAAGTTTTGTCCCACATTGGCCATTGTAAAGAACTTTAAGGAGTATATAAAGTGACACTCCTTGGCCTTTAAGTAAGATGCGCTTGAGTTTAAGACTCGCACGCGCAAGGGGGGAAGGATAAGTGGGGGAGATACGAGTTTCTGAAATTTACGGATGCTCTGTGGCAGCATTCCGGCCTCTCCCCGAAGTTCGTGTGGGACTATGGCATGTCTATTTATACTGCAAAATATAGCTGTTGGGCAACAGTAATATTCTTCATTACTTCCCAACAGTCACATTTTCTTTTATTACACAACAGTCATATTTTTTATTGCAGCACTTTATTTCTGAAATAAATTTTGGATTTATTTTTTGTAACAGATTTCCAACAGCTATTTTTCTTCACCTATAAAAGGAGACATCTTCCTCACTTTTCAACACACAACTCTCAAACTCTCTTTTCTGATTTCTAAACACTTAGACTTGTGGGCGTTTTGGTAAGGTATCGAGTGAAGCTTCTGCTTCATTCGTTTGTGCAGAATTACGAGTGAAGTAACAGTGAAAGCTGGGCTGTTGTATCCCGGAGGCGACGCGTGAATAACCTTGCTGCACCGGTGGTAATTCTCCGAAGGGGCGCGAATCGTCTTAAGAGAGCGACCTAGTCCGCGCCTCAGCCAGCTATTTTATATTATATTTTTGGAGTTGTTCTTGTCTATTTCTTGCAACAATTCCAACAATTTAAGACGATTTCTCGATGGCGGATTCCACCATGACTTCTGCTGCTCCTACTGCCAACTCGAATGACTTGAATAAGCCATTCCGTTTTGGTGGTCAAAACTTCAAAAGGTGGGCTAGCAAGGTATTGTTCTATCTTAAGTTGATGAAGGTAGTGTGGATTTTAACTGCCAAAAATCCAAAGAAGGTAGATACAAAAAATATGAGTGAGGAGGAGTTGGCGGAACATGAAAAGTATGCAACGAAGTGGGAAAACGATGAAGAAGATTGTCGTAATTATTTGCTCAATTGTCTTTCGGATGAGCTTTATGATTATTATTCTCATACTTACAATTCTGCCAAGAGAATGTGGAAAGCGTTGCAGCAAAAATACGACACCGAAGAAGCCGGAAAAAAGAAGTACGCATGCAGCCGTTTTTTCAACTACAAGATGTCGGAGAACGTGTCGGTTGTAGCTCAGACGCACGACCTTCAGATGATTGTACACGAAATCATCTCCGAAGGAATCAAAGTAGACGAACAAATGCAAGTGGCTGCTATCATAGACAAGTTGCCGAATTCATGGAAAGAGTTCCAAAAAGGCCTACGTCACAAGCAATCGGAACTGTCGATTGTCAACCTCATGGCACGGCTTCAAATTGAGGAGGAAGCTAGAAAGCAAGATAAGAAGAACGAAGCTCTTGCCAACAACACACATGCCAACCATGCCAATAGCCACCAAGGTAACGGTAATGCCTATGGTAATGGTGCTAAGGTAAACTTCCTAACGTCGAGTGATAGCGCTCCTAAGGGTCAAAATAATTTTCAAAGGCAAAATAATTTTTTGAATGCTAGAGGCAAGCATATGAAAAACAAAGGTTTTAAAAATCAACATTCTTCCTTTGCCTCGAAGAAGTGGAATCAAGGCCAATCTTCCAACCGTGGAAATAGCAACAAGAAAAATAAAAATTCAAATAACAATTCTAGCAACAATAATTTTGCAAATGAAGGTTTTGCAAATGGTGCATGTTTTATTTGTGGAAAACAAGGACACCATGCTAGAAATTGTCGTTATAGGAAATTTGGTTCAACGCCACAAGCTAATGTTACCGAAGAACCACTTGTTGCTATGATTTCGGAAATAAATTTGGTTGGAAGTGAAGAAGGATGGTGGGCCGACTCCGGAGCTTCAAGACATGTTTGTCATGATAAAAATTGGTTTCAAAACTATGTTCCGGTAGAAAAAGACAAGAAGGTTTTACTTGGTGATTCTCATTCCACAAAAGTCTTAGGCATGGGAGATGTTGTTCTTAAGTTTACCTCGGGTAGAATTTTGACCCTTAAGGATGTGCTACACACTCCGGATATTAGGAAGAACTTGGTGTCCGGTTATCTCCTCAACAAGGCTGGATTCAAGCAGATTTTCGAGTCCGATCAATTTGTTCTGTCAAAGAACGGTATGTTTGTTGGTAAAGGCTATGCATGTGATGGTATGTTTAAACTCAATGTTGAAATGAATAAGACTTCTACTTCCGTTTATATTGTGTCTTGTGTGAATACTTGGCATGCTCGTCTTTGTCACATAAATGGCAAATACCTTAAAGATATGAGTCATGTAGGACTTTTGCCCAAGTTGCATAATGAACTTGAGAAATGTGAATTTTGTAGCATGACCAAAATCACTAAACAACCTCACCACAAAGTCGAAAGAAATTCTGAATTATTAGAGTTAGTTCATTCAGATATATGTGAATTTGAAGGCTTTTTGACACGTGGTGGAAAAAGGTATTTTATCACTTTTATTGATGATTTTTCTAGATATTGTTATGTTTATCTCATGAAAAATAAAAGTGATGCTTTTGAAATGCTTACTGTGTATATCAAGGAAGTAGAAAATCGTTTTGATAGGAAGATAAAAAGATTGAGAAGTGATAGAGGCATGGAATATAACTCCTTAGGCCTTATCACATATATCCAATCTTTAGGGATAGTTCATGAAACTACCCCTCCTTATTCGCCAGCATCTAATGGCGTGGCTGAAAGAAAAAATAGAACCTTGATCAATTTAACTAATGCCATGCTTGCTAGCTCTGGTGCACCTAAGAATCTTTGGGGCGAAGCTCTCTTGACTGCAAATTATGCCCTTAATAGAACACCTAGAAAGAAAATCCTCAAAACTCCTTATGAGTTGTGGAGAAATAGAAAACCAAATTTAGAACACCTTAGAGTTTGGGGTTGCTTAGCCTTTGTGAGGATTTCTGACCCTAAAATTCCCAAGTTGGGAATTAGAGCATCACGTTGCGTTTTTGTGGGTTATGCTCTAAATAGTAAAGCTTATAGGTGTCTTGATCTTAAGAATAATGTTGTGGTTGAATCTATGGATGTGATATTTCATGAAGATAAGTTTCCTTATAAATTCAAAGATAGTGGGGGTGAAGAAACCGAAACCATAGAATCATCCCAACCTAGTCAAGAGGCAAGTTCCTCACAACCTCTTAGCGTAAGAAACGAAGAACATAGAAGGAGCAAACGTGTAAGGGTAGAGAAAGACTTTGGCCCTGACTACCTTGTATATAATGTTGAGGGAAGTCCTATTACCCTAGAAGAAGCTTTATCTTCACCAGACTCTGACCTTTGGAAAGAAGCTATAAATGATGAAATAGAGTCTCTAATGGCTAATAGAACATGGAAGTTAGTTGACTTACCTCCAGGTTGTAAATCCATAGGTTGTAAATGGATTCTAAGGAAGAAGCTTAAACCTGATGGTACAGTTGACAAGTTTAAAGCAAGGTTGGTTGCAAAGGGGTTTAAACAACGAGAGGATATTGACTTTTTTGATACGTTCTCGCCAGTCACTAGAATAACATCCATTAGGCTTTTAATTGCTATAGCAGCAATCCATAACTTAGAGATTCACCAAATGGATGTTAAAACAGCCTTCTTAAATGGAGAACTGGAAGAAGAGATTTATATGGACCAACCAGAAGGTTATATCCAACCAGGGCATGAGAGCAAGGTATGCAAGTTAACTAAATCCCTATATGGGTTGAAACAAGCTCCCAAGCAATGGCATGATAAATTCGATCAATGTGTTCTAGCTAGTGGTTTTAAAGCAAATGAAAGTGACAAATGCATTTACTAGAAATCTGAAAATAGTGAGCATGTTATCATTTGCTTGTATGTGGATGATCTTTTAATTTTCGGCACTAGCATGAAAATTATTGAATTCACCAAATCTTTGTTAAAAAAGAATTTTGAAATGAAAGATTTGGGTGAAGCTGATGTGATTCTAGGTATGAAAATTACTAGAACTTGTGATGGCATATTTCTTGATCAAGCTCATTATGTTGAGAAAATTTTGAGGAAATACAAATATTTTGATTGCAAAACTGCATGCACTCCTTTTGATCCTCAAAATCATTTATATCCTACTAAGCTTGATGTTGATGTTATGAATCAAAAAGAATATGCAAGTATAATTGGCAGTCTTAGATATGCTACTGATTGCACAAGGCCTGATATTGCATACATTGTTGGTGTTCTTAGTAGATTTACAAGTAAACCTAGTCTTGAACATTGGAATGCCATGTATCGTGTTATGGGTTATCTTAAAAGAACTATTAACCATGGGTTGATGTATCAAAGGCAACCAGCTGTTCTTGAAGGTTTTAGTGATGCAGATTGGAATTCTCAATCTGGAGATTCCATGTCAACAACAGGCTATGTGTTTACATTAGGTGGTGGAGCTGTATGTTGGAGATCCAAGAAGCAACAGATAATTGCCAAATCCACCATGGAAGCCGAACTAATTGCCTTGGCTTCGGCAAGTGAAGAAGCAGGTTGGCTACGAGATCTATTGTTCGAGATGCCTATGTGGGAAAAACCAGTGCCACCTGTCTTGATTCACTGTGATAGCACTGCAGCCATTGGCAGAGTGCAAAGTAAGTATTATAATGGAAAATCCAGATCAGTTAGAAGAAAACACAGTACTGTGAGATCATACCTTAGCAAAGGTGCGATCAATATTGATTATGTGAGATCAGGCGATAATCTCGCTGATCCACTTACAAAAGCTCTAGCTAGAGAAAAGATCTGGTATACATCGAGGGGGATGGGACTTAAGCCCAAGAATGTATAAGTCACCTATAAGGATACAACCTCCTAGGGACTGGAGATCCCAAGAACTAGGTAAGGAGACCAACGAATTATAGAGTGACTGGTGTTATACATGTACTACTTTTGTCTTATGACAATGTCCCTCCCTATGGTGTAAGTACATGTTTCTCGTAACGATATTGTAGGTTGAGATTCATGGTAATCTCTTAATGAGTTCTATAGCCCATACGGGTGGGATGTAATAGTTACGAGAGCATCCTTGATAGACTCACCTATATGAGTGTGGAAGTGAGGCCGCTTCCTATGAGAATTGGGCTAATTCTCTAGAGCACTCATGAAAACTGGGATAAAGCACATGGCCATAACGTGCTGGCTTATGAAGCTTGGTATAGGATACCTTGAGTTTCATGTGTGTGACGTCTTCTACGTATCCTTAAGTAGCCATCGTTTCAAGGCTGAGTCCACTTTGGCTCTAATACGGGAAGACTGAAACACTAAGTGAAGGTTTCAAGGCAGAGCCACTTTCACAATGCATGAGACTCTCACCTTTTGCCCACTGTCTAAGTTATGAATTTTTTATTAAAATAAGTGGGGGATTGTTGGAGTATTTTAACAAAAAATTCTCTTTGTTTTCAAGATTGAAAAAGCATTGAAGTTTTGAGTAAAATTATAAAGTACTTTAGTCCCACATTGCTTGAAAATGGAAAGAGAAAATTTTCTTACTACTTAAACTTTTGGAAAGTTTTGTCCCACATTGGCCATTGTAAAGAACTTTAAGGAGTATATAAAGTGACACTCCTTGGCCTTTAAGTAAGATGCGCTTGAGTTTAAGACTCGCACGCGCAAGGGGGGAAGGATAAGTGGGGGAGATACGAGTTTCTGAAATTTACGGATGCTCTGTGGCAGCATTCCGGCCTCTCCCCGAAGTTCGTGTGGGACTATGGCATGTCTATTTATACTGCAAAATATAGCTGTTGGGCAACAGTAATATTCTTCATTACTTCCCAACAGTCACATTTTCTTTTATTACACAACAGTCATATTTTTTATTGCAGCACTTTATTTCTGAAATAAATTTTGGATTTATTTTTTGTAACAGATTTCCAACAGCTATTTTTCTTCACCTATAAAAGGAGACATCTTCCTCACTTTTCAACACACAACTCTCAAACTCTCTTTTCTGATTTCTAAACACTTAGACTTGTGGGCGTTTTGGTAAGGTATCGAGTGAAGCTTCTGCTTCATTCGTTTGTGCAGAATTACGAGTGAAGTAACAGTGAAAGCTGGGCTGTTGTATCCCGGAGGCGACGCGTGAATAACCTTGCTGCACCGGTGGTAATTCTCCGAAGGGGCGCGAATCGTCTTAAGAGAGCGACCTAGTCCGCGCCTCAGCCAGCTATTTTATATTATATTTTTGGAGTTGTTCTTGTCTATTTCTTGCAACAATTCCAACATATGTACTCAAATGGAATGAAATCATTTTTTCTAAAGCTTTCAAGTCAAATTGGACTTATTTTGTACGTCTGGATCATCTTCTTTTTGGGAATTTCCGACATAGGAATCCACCTTTCAATACTGGGAATATGTCAAATGATAGAGCCATACTTGCTTTAAATATAAACCGTACAAGTAAAATTAAACAAAATAGGACTTCATACAAGTTTACCACATTTTACGTAGTTACAGTTTCTTTGAAAAGTCAAGGCTCTTAAGTACAATTACATTTAACTCTACGAAGTTATAATTCACGAATTTCAAAGGATCAAAATGCGATGCATGTTCATACTAGAGTAATATGTTAAGTTAAATTTCACATTAAAAAAGTGTTGTGAGTAAATATATACATAAATAAACCTTATACTTACTTTTTTTTTTCTTTTACAAAACGTGACATAAGACTTAAAAATTGCCTTGCGCTTTAAGTCAAGTCGCACCCCAACATGTGGATGGCCTCAATTGTTAATCATCGACATGATCAATGCGAACTTGATCGAATTACATGTCAAACTATTAGGAGTACTTGCTATTTTTAAACATCGACTCACCTTTATTAAGTATTATATGAGTAGTGTGGGACTTATCTTCCAAAAGATTAAGCTATTAGATTGATAATTGTTAAACAGGGTATTAGAGCTCTTGTTGCACAAGCTCTTGTTGCACAAGCTATTAGATTGATGAATGGCTCCGGAGGCGGACTGAAGACGGGCTTTCCATCTTTCAGGAGGGCTTCCAAAAAGCCAAGGAACTAACGTTGGCCAAGTATCCAGACCTTTTCTTGGATGACGTCGTGGTGCCCAGCTTTGAGTCGCCGTCTGGTGAAACGGTCATGCCTACTGAAGCTGGGGATGCCATTTCTCCCGGGGAGAAGAGTGTCCGATCCGGGGATGCTCCTGCATCTTAGGATAACTTAGCTTTATTGCCCTATCTTGCAATTTCCGTTTGATGTGCTCCTAGTATTTGTGTTGCCTCAGAGGCTTGTGAATGCTAAACAATCTTGTTTTGGATATTTCTTTTTTGCGATGCTCTTACTTTTGACATGAGCTCTTATCGTCAGCTAAGGCTGGCAAAGAAGCCTCTTCCCTTCTTGGTATAATTTCAGATTAACAAGACAGGGTGGGGCGACGATCCCCCGCTAGGCTTTGCCATTTCTAGGACTAGAATTAAAGCTAGACCGTGTGAGGTAAGACTTGTGTCTTACCCTATCACAATGGGTGATACTTTGCTTGACCACCATTCGTGGTTTTACTTTGGCGCGAACCCTTATCGTCAGCTAAGGGCTGGCAAAGAAGCCTCGCACTCACGCTCGGCTAGATTTCGAATTAACAAAACAGGGTGGGGCGACGATCCCCCACATGGTTTTGCCGTTTCTCGGGCTAGAACTAAAGCTAGACCGTGTTGGGTAAAACTTGTGTCTTACCCTATCACAATGGGTGATACTTTGCTTGAGCATCATTCGTGGTTTTACTTTGACGCGAACCCTTATCGTCAGCTAAGGGCTGGCAAAGAAGCCTCGCACTCACGCTCGGCCAGATTTCGAATTAACAAAACAGGGTGGGGCGACGATCCCCCACATGGTTTTGCCGTTTCTCGGGCTAGAACTAAAGCTAGACCGTGTAGGGTAAAACTTGTGTCTTACCCTATCACAATGGGTGATACTTTGCTTGAGCATCATTTGTGGTTTTACTTGATCGGGCAGTTTACTCGGGAAGCCTGCCCGGGCATTGAATGTACGTCGTTCTTGGGAACATGGACATCGTTATCCGAGCTAACCATTCATCGTTGGGATAATGTAAGCAGTACTTCTTTCCAAGAATGGTAAAGATCTTTATATTAAGTAGACGAAACGATATACTTCAAACTGAAGGAGACGAAGAAGATTTTTATTATAATCGAAATGCTTCATCTCTACTATCATTCTGTGTTCTATCCCCCTTTTCCCCATAAAAAAGGAAAACGTCTTGTAACAGATACAAGACTCTACTGGTAGTACCGCCTCAAGTTGTTTGCATTCCATGTTCGCGGGATCGCTTCTCCTGAAAGTGTTTCAAGTGAGTAAGCGCCTGGTCTGAGCACCTTCGATATTATGTAAGGTCCTTCCCAGTTTGGCGACAACTTCCCCACGGCAGCCTTCGGGTTTGAAACTTTCAATTTTCTGAGGACTGGATCCCCAATTCTAAATATCCTCATTCGAACCCTTCGATTGTAGAATCGCGCGACTCGTTGTTTTGTTGAAATCACCCGATCTAAGGCTTGGGCTCGCACATCATCTAACAAATCCAGATTTCCTCTGAGATTCTCTTCGTTTTCTGCCTCCGAGAATTGCAACACTCAAACAGTGGGGAGGCCCACTTCTACTGGCAGCAGCGCCTCTGTCCCGAAACACAGCAGAAATGCTGTCTCGCCTGTCACCGAATGAGGTGTTGTGCGGTATGCCCAAAGTACCTTCGGAAGTTCATCAACCCATGCCCCCTTAGCATTGTCCAGCTTTCTCTTCAACCCTTGAAGGATTGAGCGATTCATGTTCTCTATTTGTCCATTGGATTGGGGATGAGCGACTGATGTAAAACGAAGACAGATGGAAAGACCTTCGCAAAAACTTCGAAAGTTAGAATTATCGAATTGTTTCCCATTATCGGTAATCAGGATCTTTGGAACCCCAAAGCGACAGACAACGTTCTTCCAAAAGAACTCTTCACATTTCGACGCCGTTATGGTAGCCAACGGTTCAGCCTCAGTCCATTTTGTGAAGTAGTCGATGGCAACTATCACAAATCGCCTTTGCCCGGTAGCCAACGGAAAGGGGCCCAAAATATCCATCCCCCACATTGCAAACGAAATTGGGGAAGTTAAGATACTAAGGGGCGCTGCCGGTGTGTGTGTAAGAGGAGCAAATTTTTGACATTGGTCACACCTTTTCGTGAACTTTATCGCGTCTCTCTGCATCCCCGGCCAGAAATAGCCTTGCCTCAAGATTTTGTGCGCCAGATTTCTTCCACCCAAATGTTGTCCGCAAATACCTTCATGAACCTCCTGTAACGCATAATCTGCCTCTTTAGGGGTCAGGCACTTTAGGTATGGCAGGCTAAAAGACTTCTTGTATAGCACACCATCTACAAGGGAAAACCGAGCAGCTTTAGCACGTAGATTACGTGCTTCGCTTCTCTCTATAGGTAACGCCCCCGATTCGAGGTACTGAATAATTGGGTCCATCCAGCACGGTTCATGCTCTATCACAGCCACTTCATTTGAGAGCTGGATACTTCTTTCTTGGAGGAACTCAATGTATATTGCACGTGAGAACTCCGAAATGTCTTCGGAGGTCAGTCTTGACAGTGAGTCTGCCTGGGTATTTTGGTCTCGCGGTATGTGGCGGATGGCGAAATTCTTGAACTTGGCGGCTTCTGTCTTCACAGCCTGGAGATATTGGGCCATTCTATTATCTTTCGCTCCATACTCTCCCAATATATGATTCACAACTAACTGGGAATCGCTGTGTACGGAAAGGGAGTCGACTTTCAGAGATTGTGCCAACCTTATTCCTGCTAATAGCGCTTCGTATTCCGCTTCATTATTTGATGCCTGAAAGTTGAAGCGAAGGGCATACTCAATTTTGAACTTTTCGGGGCTGATAAGTATAAGCCCGGCTCCGCTATTTCCAATCTTTGAAGAACCGTCGACATAAAGAAGCCAAGGGTCCGAAACTTCGGAAAGAATCAACTGCTGGGGGTCTTCCGGTATTGTGCACTCAACAACAAAATCTGATAAGGCTTGAGCCTTAATTGCTGTACGGGGTTGGTACTTGATATCAAATTCACCCAGTTCCACCGACCAGTTTACCAATCTCCCCGACGCATCAGGATTTTGGAGTACTTTCCCCAGTGGCTGATCAGTCAACACAACGATGGTGTGTGACTGGAAATATGGTCTCAGTTTTCTAGCCGATGTGACGAGGGCAAGCGCCACTTTGTCTATTCGAGGGTATCTGGTCTCCACGTCTTGCAGGACCTTGCTTATATAATAAACAGGTCTTTGCTTGCCTTCTTCTTCTCTGATCAAGACCGTGCTCACCGCAACCTCACTGATGGATAGGTATATGAACAAGTCTTCACCAGTGATTGGCTTTGTAAGAAGCGGCGGGGACGATAAGTAACGCTTTAATTCCTCGAACGACTTTTGGCATTCTTCTGTCCACTCAAAATCTTTCGCCTTCCTGATAGCCTTAAAGAAAGGGAGGCATTTTTCTGCTGATTTCGACATGAACCTTCCTAAAGCAACTACTCTTCCTGTGAGTTCCTGAACCTGCTTGATTGTCTTAGGCGACTTCATGGCATGAATGGCGCCTATCTTCTCAGGATTGGCTTCAACACCCCTCTGAGATACCATGAATCCTAAGAATTTCCCCGACGCTACGCCAAACGCACACTTGAGTGGGTTTAGCTTCATGTTATAAGCTCTCAAGATTTCAAAGGTTTCTTTGAGGTCTTCCACATGAGCCTCTGCTTTTACACTCTTCACCAGCATGTCGTCAACGTATACCTCCATATTCTTCCCAATTGAATCGTGGAAGATCATGTTAACAAGGCGCTAATAAGTTGCCCCTGCGTTCTTTAGTCCGAAAGGCATGACTTTGTAGCAATATAATCCTCGTTCTGTAATAAAGGCGGTCTTGGGAATATCGTCCACGCACATCTTGATCTGGTTGTAGCCAGAATACGCATCCATAAAGCTCAACAGCTCATGACCCGAAGTTGCATCAATCAAGATATCTATTCGTGGTAGCGGGTAACTGTCCTTTGGACAAGCCTTGTTGAGGTCAGTGAAGTCGATGCATATTTGCCAACGGTCGCTCGACTTGGGTACCATCACGACATTAGCTATCCAATCGGGGTATGATATTTCCTCGATAAATCCGGCTGCCAACAACTTGTCAACTTCTTCTTCGATTTTTACCTGTCTTTCTGGAGCGAAGGTTCTCTTCTTTTGCTTGACCGGCTTCTTGAGCGGGTCCACATTCAATCTATGGGTGATCACTTTCGGATCAATCCCGGGCATATCCGACGTCGTCCAAGCGAAGATATCTGAGTAGTTCCGCAATAAGTCCACAAGCTTGAGCTTGAGGTCGTCTGACAGTCCTGTCCCTACCCTTACTGTTTTCTCCGTGTTACCTGGGTACAGCTCGATATCAAAGAGGTCTTCGGCGGGCTTGCCTCTTTCGACTTTGGTCTCATCCCTCAAATCTTCAATCATGAGGGTTTCATTGGCTCTGTTTCGGCATGACGCCATGTAGCACTGCCGAGCCACCACCTGGTCTCCCTTGACTTCCCCAACTCCATTCTCCGTGGGGAATTTCATTTTCATGTGGTATGTTGATACCACAGCCCTTAGCTGGTTTAATGCAGTTCGGCCCAAAATCGCATTATACGCTGAAGGAACACGTACCACCACGAAGTCTAGCATCAGCTTAGCTTGGTTCGGAGGGGCACCTACAGTCACTGGTAATGCAATGATTCCTTTGCAAATGACAGGGTGGTTAGAGAAACCGTATAGAGGCGTATCTATCTTCCGTAAGCGGTCGGATGTGATGTTCATTCTTTGAAACGCCTCGTAGAAGAGTACTTCCGCTGAGCTTCCATTATCTACGAGGATTCTTTTCACGTCGAAGTTTCCCACCCGAAGTGTGACTACTAGGGGGTCGTCATGAGGTATTCTTGTGTCTCCCACATCATCATCAGAGAAGGATATTGTCTGGGCCGGTTCTTTCTTCTGCTTTTTTGTCGGCGGTCCCATAGTTGTGAGGACTTCCCTTACGTAAGCTTTTCGTCCTTGTCCGGAAGAGCCTCCTGCCGCGATTCCTCCTGAGATAGTATTGATGACGCCCGCATTCTCTCGTACTTCATCTCTTCCTGCTAGGGGGGTGGCTTCCCTCTTTTCATTTCTGCGATTGACATACCCTCGCAGATGTCCCCGTTTGATAAGAGCCTCGATTGCGCGCTTGAGCGATTCACACTTATCGGTAGTGTGACCATGGTCGTTGTGGTAATGGCACCACAAGTTCCTATCTCTCTGACCGGGCGCCGACCTCATCTTCTCTGGTCTTTCCAGTATCTCTTTATCCTTTATTTCATGGAGAATCTGCGACGGTCTAGCATTCAATGGCGTCAGATTCTTCATGTCGAACATTTCCTTTGGGCGCCTTTCGTCTCTCCTTGAACGCTTAGAACCCCGTCCACTTCTTGGACTATCTTCTCGGGCTCTCTTTTCTTGCCCTTGCCCATTGTCTCCTCTGTGTTCTTTGTGGGTTTCCAAGTATTCTTCGGCCTGGATGTATTTGTTGGCCTTATCCAACAAGTCGCTCATGTTTCCAGGGGGCTCTTATTTACCACAAATGCAAACTTGGTTGTAGGACGAAGCCCGCGCATAAAAGCGGTGTATTTTACTGACTCGTCCAGGTTGTCTATTTCTAACGTCGCCGCGTTGAAACGTCCCAAGTACCGTGATAGAGATTCGTTCCTTTCTTGGACTACATTGAGGAGACTAGCCGAATTCTTCCTCCGAGTTCTGCTGCTCACAAAATGTTTCTGAAACAAGTCAGATAGCTGGGCGAAGGAATGGATAGACCTGGGTCGTAGGGACTTAAACCACGCATGCGCAGCCTTCCTCAAAGTGGTTGGGAATGCCCGACACATGACTGCATCCGAGACTTGGAGGAGCAGCATATTTGTTTGGAACTGGTAGACGTGTTCTCCGGGGTCTCCGCTCCTATCATATAAATCGCACTGCGGCATCCGAAAATTAGGAGGGAGTTTCGCCTTCTCAATTCCTTTGGACAGGGGGTATCCCGAATCATCCCTTGGAGGAGTGAGTTCTTCCGGGCATGGCCCGGAGGTGGGTTTGCGAGAAGTTCATCCTTGGGGACGGACTTTTCGTCCGGGGCCGTGGACTCGTCCTTGGGGACAATGTTTTTGTTCCGCGCAGCGTCGTCCTCGAATTTTGTCGCTTACTGCGGGAGGCGAATTCGTGCTGTCCTCTATTGACTTCTCTCGTCGGAGATATGATTCGCTTCTGGCCACATGTCTTGGCTGGTAGCTGGGATCAGTCTCTGACTTATGGTTTCGACCATAGCCGAACCTTGAGGTCAGTCTAAGGCGAAGGTCGCTGGGATCCAGACGTGTCTGGTTCGTAGAAATCGTCGGGGCCACCGCCTCGAGCTTCTTCTGTAAGGTAGTCACCACGCCCTTAAGTTCCAGGACTTCTCTGGTCAGGTCTGCATTCGGAGTATCAAACAGCTTTCGGGTCAGGCGATGGCGTAAATCTCCCCTCTTTAGAAGAGGGGTCGGGGAACGGGTTCCCTGGGAACTGTCAGTTGTATTCGGGGTGACTGAGGTCACATTAATCCGGTCGTTACTGGAATGGTGTTGGGATGGTGTCGGTTTACGCCCTCTTCGGCGGGAGCAACTTGATCTTGCTCGCCGATTTTGGACGGAGCGACTGGCTGCAGGAGCGTCTGAAGAGGATTTCCTTGCCATGTTCCCTGTCGGTCCCACGGATGGCGCCAAAATGTTGCTGCTAGAATATTGATCGGGATCCACGGTTAGGAAATGGACCTGCAAAATAGAACACGGAGTGACCACCGGGGATGTTCCGGTGGAGGCGGCTCCGATGCTAAAGTCAGAACGTCGCTACTAGGGTAGAGCTCTGAATAGCGTAAGAATGCACTGGGTGCTTGTGTGTGAACTTGTCTGTGTACCTGAGGATTTTCCCCTTATATAGGCCATTTCCCAGACTCCTCTCTCCTTTAGGATTCTTTCCTCGCTGATCCCTCACGTAGTAGAGTCCTACCAGGACTTATCTTTTAACAGTTGAATCCTAAACGGATTCTATCACCTCTCTCCGAATCTGTCCCGATACAGATTCCTCAGTTCCACTCAAAGTCATCCATGCCACGTGTCATAAGTTGGTTAGGGGGATATTTTAGCTATATCACTACTTAAATGCATGATCTTAATTGATAAAACTTCATATAAAACTTATAAATTTATCTGTGTGGCATGATATGCTGCTAATAGGTTTCGTAACGTTAAATGGTCCTTGCATGAGGGATTTGGTAGCTCTTGTTAGTAAATGAGAAGTTTAAGAAATAGTGTTAGCATAAAATAAGCAACGGAAGTGGGAATTTTGGTCGATGTCCATGTTCTTGTTGACTCCATACATGTGCTCAAGAAACTACCCGGTTGTTGATGCACATTTGGTATGGTTCTAGACTTCAATTCCGACCTCTCATGATCTTGGTGAGGTATGTAATGAGAACAGGGAACATAAAAATGGAGAATGGCTTTGGGCTTAGTACCCCATGTTGCTCTCCTTTTAACTGATTTCTTTATTCCTTATACCATGTATTAGTATTTAATCCCAATATTGTCAACAGAGATTTTGTTGAATTGATTACCTCAAATTAAAGTGTCCAATATTCTGAGCGGTCGACTACATACATACTTAACAAGTTTGGAGAATCGTCAAGTCCAATTTTTTTTCCAAAAAGTTCTTAAAAAAACTTCTCTTACCATGAAAATCACTCAATGAAAAAATATGTGATGTTTACTATATTGGGTGGCACCTCTGTGTATATTAAAGAGATGTTCGGTCTAAAATTGATATTATCTCCTTTTCAAATTGCTAATCAGAAGTCCAATTTTGAAAGGTATCTAAAGCCAAAATTTGCAGTACATCAACTTTCTAGCTCCTTACTTTAGTCGGCTAGTAGCTTTGTTGACTGCTAGAAAAGATGCTACAGAGGTTCACCAACGCAGAGTGCACAAGTCAGCAAACACAGCTAATTCCCTGGCTTTGTACGAGACATGGAAGACAGGCCTAGACATCAGCTCCACTGCTTTGTGGGGTGTTTCATGACAAACCTCGGACACGAAATCCGCAATTAGACTTTAGCGATATCACTTTAAGGTGACAAGAAAGGCAGAGATGACAAATGAAAACTTGATAATAGCTAATCACCAAATTGGAACCTTAAACCTTATTGCAACTTGGAAGAAGTAAGTAAACAAGATTATTTAACTATATATGACGCGATAGCTTTTCCTTTTTTCCTTCTTTGAATTGAAAGCAGGACATGAAAAGCTTGATAGACTAGCATGGGGTGTCATGTGGGTTTCACATTAGTGTTTCCATGAAAGCACATGCTAAAAGAACAGAGAACACCTGCACAATCTTTAATTTGGAAATGTGAAGCTAGGGTTCTCCCTCGTGCTTCACTAAAGGAGCAGTTTGATATGCTATGGTGAGCAAAAACAAGGAGGGCCAAATGAACATGGCACCTTGTCTCATGTTGAAAGCATGAATGACCCACTTCCCATACTCCAAAAAAGAAAACAAAAATGTAATATTTTTCCAACAGGGTGTGCAAATTTGTTTTCACTTTTTGGTTAGTAAAAAGTTCGACCGATGTCTTTTTAGTCTTATGTGATTGCACGTAAACTAAATAAGCATGTCAAATGCAAGGCTAAGGATTCACATACCCCTCAACAGTTAGAATTGAAAAATACGTAATGCATTTTGACAAGGAAGACGAATCTAAAGCACCCCGTCGTCTACGACATAAATTGTATGACATATGAAGCATACAAATATAATATACAACTCCGTGACATGACAAAGAACAGATGTATGTCACATAAACACCACGGCAATTTTAGAATGTGACACATTGAGAGGACCGATAGACCTCATTATCTTGTTTTAATTTTGAGCTGAATCGGAATATGGGATACAGTGTAAAGGTTACCCCAACTACGGATGATAATTGACAAAGACAATTACTTCGAGAAAGACTACGTACATTGGCCATACAAGAACGATCTAGAACATGCATGAGACTCAAAAACAAGATATAGATAAATCTGCTGTATCTATCCAGACCATGTAGCGATCTATGACTTTGTATCCTCAGTAACTACGTACCGGTGTAACTCTTAGTTACAAATACGATGTTTTGGCACATTAAGAAGTTACACTTCCTTTAAACTTAAGCTTGTTGACAATGGTGCCTTAGAATCCATGACAACCAATGCTTGTCCATGGGCAAAGCAACCGTCTTCCTTATATTAAAATTTCCGGTGTGCTCAGGGGTGGACCGTTGATGTGCTAATGCAAAGTTTCCCACCGTAATTATGATGTATATATACTAGTTAGGCAACGAGTTGTTGATATGCCCAACTACGAAAAGGAAGAGTCCACCAAACCATAAGAAGCGAAAACTAGTTTCATGCCTTGTAAATGTTACGTTTTAACAAAAATGAACAAAAGCTATTGGAAACAACAATACCCGTTAGAGAAAAACGTGCTGGTAAAATGAGTACTCTAACGTCACGACTGCATAGATTAGATTTGGCAAGAGTGGCCTGAATTTTTTTCCAAACGTAACTCTCTTTCATGTTCAAATTTTTTTGATTGTTGACGAAAATTTGTGACAAAAGAGATGTATTAGTGAAAACGAATTTTTTCGATGCCAGAATTTTTGGATGTCTCTTTAGATATCGTTACCCATTCTCGCATGTTTAACGTTTATGATAGGGATATATGGTTCGGACATCCGCAGTCACGAATGTTGATGAATTGCACAAGAAACTTGAATTTTTATTACAACATTGCCCTGCACAGGCAAAAGATGCACGGTTGGAATATACTATTTCAGTAGCTCTATAATCCGGTACTTGTCTTTGAAATCTATTCTTTCAGGATTTAGATTCAAAAATGAAATTTGGATTGAAACCGATTCATCTTTTTTTCTTTTTTAGGGATAAAAAGGAGTTTAAATTACAAAATTCTTAGCCTGCCTTTGGAGAATTGGCAAAATGAAAAGGTTCTGGTTTTCAATGTTTAGACCATTATATCCTCGGCTTACAACCGCAAAGTATTATGGTAAATTATTTCACTTGTGCTGATGGCAGCACATAGTGGCAGTGATGTATGAGTTGTAGGCTTGGTATACAATAGTGTAGTGGCACCACAAGTGGTAAAAGTGGTGAGGGTGGAGGTGGTGTGACATCGACAATGATGGTGTGGCGGTCTAGTGATGGTCATGACATCAGTGGTGGTGGTGGTATTGGGGCATCGCTAGTGGTAATGTTGGTAACAGTTAGTGAATATGGCGGCAAGGACAAAAGTCGTGGTGGCAGTAAGTTCGTTGGCGACAACAATAATGGTGATATAGTGACCCTAATGAAAATGGTAGTGACAGTGACGATGGTAAGACAACGGCGAAGGTGGAGTAAGTGGAATGGTGGCGTCGACAATAACAATTAAGTGGTTGTAGTAGAGATTAATTGTAACGGTGGCAGGGCAGCAGCGACAGGTTAATAGACTAGTGGTATCGGAGATGATTATGGTGTTGAAGGTGTCAACAACGTGGTGGTAAGTGGCAGCAGTGTAGCAGTTGGGGGTGTGGGTATAGTGGTCCCGAGGCGGTGGTGGTGGTGGTAATGATGGTAACAATAGTGGTGGCAGTGACAGTAGTGGTGGTGGTGATGGCATGGTACAAGACTAATTGTTTTGAGAAGAGTTAACTACGTCATTGACCACTGAACTATAACCTTAATTCCAGTTTAGTCAGTGAACTTTGATTTGTGTCAAAGTGACCACTGAACTCTTCAATCGCTCTCAATTAAATCACTCTGTTAGGTTCCGTTAAATCTAAGTCCGTTAAGTCGTTTAATTTAGGGGCAAATCCGTCACTTAATAAATTTCTTTTTCTCTCTCTTCCTCCTCCTCCTCCTCCTCCTCCTCCTCTTCTTCTTCTTTCTCCTTCCTTATTCCATGTCTGTGACTTCAAACCAAGCTCCACTCTCTCTCTCTCTCTCAAACCCAACCCACACCGCAAGTGCTCGCATTTATCGCTCTTCACTTCTTCCCCCACCCTCTTTCTCTCTCTGCAAATTTCGATGGACTCTCTTCTGCACCACCTCCTTCATCGTCGCCGGCTAGTCGTGGATCACTGGCCAATCCCACGCCAATTGACATGAAGTGACGACCAACAATCAACTGCTGTCATTACAATGACCACTGGTCCACCCTGCCACCACAGAACAGCTGCCTACCGCAACACCAATGCCGACCGATGATTTGGTGGGTTGGTCAACACCACCATCGGCCACCAATACCGGCCGAACAACTAACTACCAGAACACCAGTGCCAAAAGCCACCAGATATGTCGCCGATGGGCCACCACACTCCTGCCGACAGCCACCACACTTCAGCCGCCAAAAGCCACCAAATCTGTCGCCAATGGGCCACCACACTCCCGTCGACAGCCACCACACTCCCACTGCCAAATGCCACCAGATCTGTCATCGATGGACCACCACACTCATGCCGACAGCCACCATACTCCCGCGGCCAAAAGCCACCAGATCTGTCGCCGATGGACCACCACACTCCTGCCGACAGCCACCATACCCGCAACCAATCCTGCACCACAAACGTCGGCCGATTGGTGGCCGGCAAAATCACACCTTTTCGAAGAGATGCTGTCACAAACCCCAACACAAAATCTCTATAGCCAAAGATTAGGTGAAAAAAATACCTTAAATTCTGGATGGAAGTTGGCAGTTGGGCGTTTGGTTTCTTCAGAGAAAATGGAGGTTGGTTTTCTGCAAAGAGGTGAAATTTCTTCAGAGGAAATGAAGATTGGTTTCTGCAAAGAGGAAATGAAAGTTGACAATTTTGCTCTTACTTAACAGTCATATGCCTCGCACATGGGCTATTAACGTAACAAAATTAACATGGTGACTTAATTGAGAGCAATTGAAGAGTTCAGTAGTCATTTTGACACAAATCAAAGTTCATTAACTAAAGTGAAATTTGGGTTATGGTTCAGTGGTCAATGGCGTAGTTAATTCTTTTGAGAATGGTCGTACGGCAGTAAAAGCGTGTGGTGGCGCAACAATGACAATGATGGTGCCGGTGTGTAGTGGTGGTGAGAATGGTCATGTGGCCCTGAAGGGTAATCTCTTCCTCAAGGCCGATTCGTCTTAGAATAAGTTGGTGATTGTCTAATCAAACTATCTAATCAAGGACAACAATAACTAAAACTAAACAAATTGTGTCCAGTTCTGAGCAAATAAAGGAAATATGGCTCCCTCTTAAATGTCCTAAAGATTCTGTACAATGTATCATGAAAAGCAGGGCTGTACAAAACGTGACAGAGATTGAATAAAAACTTAACCAAGAAGGTAAAACAAGGCCCTATTCGATCCTGACACATGGCAAAGTTGGATGAATCAAGAGAGCTTAGCATGAGTGAAAGGGTAAAACAAGCATTCTTGTTGACATGACAGCTTCAGATTAGACTAACCTGTGACCGAATGATTACAACTTAGTTATGAAAGTCATAAACCTTGTCTCAATTAAGTCTTTTTCGGCACAAAACACAAACTAGCATCTAGCTTACCTTATCATAACATTTGTTAACCTTATGTTAAAATGTTTATCCTAGGTAATTAAGGTGTATCCAATATTTGAATTAATGCTTTGTTCACTCTTGAGTGCTATCCCTTAATAGAAGCTTGTACAACTATGAAAGTAAACTCATTTCATTCATTATATTATTATACTTGGTTTGATTATGAGTAGGAGTAGCAGTAACGTAAATAACACTTAAAAAGTTCTAAAATTTTAGGTTAAAAGAACTCTGAGGATATTCTCATGTCCTCATAAATCGTTTGAAAGAAGTCAGAAGAGGCACACCTTTTCAAATGACAGATTGTTTAACTATTTACAAATTTTGTTTCAAATGTAGTCTCATTAGACCTGACACGAGTCCACATTACGGTATCAACCATTTATTTAGACCCCCTAGAGGCAAGTGTCTAAGCGTTTCAAGAACAAATAATGATTCGAAGCGCAATCGGAATAATTGCCAACCAAGAATGGTAAACGAAACTTTGCCTTGGGAAAGTGATTAATTTGAAGCATATATTCGTGAAGTTAAAAGTTGCAATAATGATCAACATTAAAGATTTTAGCTAATTGAACAAGTATATTAGGAATCTCTGTTTGTACAGAAGGAAGAACACGGAACTAGGCCCTGGAGTTCCCCGAGTTCCTTTGAAGAGGAGTGTCTAGGGCAAGAAAAATGACAAAACATGTTTTTTTTTTGTTTTTTTTCCCCTTCCTGCTAATGTTCTTATTTTCTGTTAAAAAAAATTAATTGTCTTGGTTCAGAAAGTTATTAGTGTCTTTTTAGTCAAGTTTCGGCAATCCTATTTGTAAACATTTACACGGCCTATTAACATTCTGATATTTTGATCAAGAAAATTGCCGATGAATTTCACATTTTCCCGTGATTTCAATAGTCCTTGGTGAATTTCAAAATTTACTGTTTCTTGTGAATCTGAAAATCATCAGTGCTAGAATGATATTTAGCTTACCAGAACTTACATGCAGCTGAGGAGATGAAAAAGCGAACATACCATTCTCCAATCCGATGGAAGAACTATTTTCTCAATTTTTCAAAAAAGGAAATGCGGTCGTGAACATTTAGATCTAAGGCTAAAACGAACAAAGACCATATGTTGTGATTGAAAAATATGCTAAATATATTTTAGTTACAAAAAACTGTCTTTATAATTCTTAAGAATAGCGTCAAAACATCTTTAATAATGATTTCTTATACTAACGCTGTTACAGCAGAAGATCTTCGTTCGACTAAAACACCGCCCCACGGGGAGATCAACATACACCAAATCAAATAGAAAGCAAAACGAAACGTTTGATGATTTGATTCGCCGGGACAACAAAACACTCAACAGATAATAGAAGGCCCAAGCAGAAAGGGTTCAGGCCCTTTTGTTTGATAACTATATTCATGGCTTGCAGAAAAAAAAATTGGGCCTGACTCCGGGCCGTGCGAGTGGCTTACTCAAAGCCTTCAAGAGGCCCAATATTATAAGGTTCAGGACACACTGTACGTTATGCGGGCTCCTATCATTTTTGGCCCGATTGAACCTGGTACAGGTGAACCTTTCGAGTTCTTGAACAGATCGTCGTTTGTTTGCTTAAAAGCCCTTTCAAATTCCATGAACGTAACGTGAACAAATATTTAATGCTCATTTAGTAAAAGGGCTGAACCTTGAACATTTTCTCCAAAGGCCCAAGACCTCAGAACCCGGCCCAATTATTTATTATACCCAAGTTTCTATCACTCGTTAGGACTTAGGAGCCCTGTCCCACATTGCGTACCACAGTTGGCCATTCGAGCTCGTTTCGTTTAAATAAGTAAGCTACTTAGCTCGGCCCGAAAGGAGTTCAAACAACCATTTTTGGGCTCTTAACAGACACAAGCCTGAATCTGATCATGACAGGAATTATACGAACCCAGTTCACACACATTTATGTTCGACTCAAACTCGTTTTTGTAATAATAATTATACAAACACGTCATTACCTACCATATTACTACAATTTCAGTGATGTTTCATTAAGTTATTAGATTCTACTTTCCTTTTAAAATTCATTTGAATGGTTAGGAAAGCATTTCATTGGTGGCACTAAAACGTACTACTAAGATTTTCCGTCGAACTTGAAGGTGGTTGCATGCAAAAATGTCACTGCACGTGTCTACCGGCCATAAAACTACTTCATCTACATATTTTAATAAGTCAAAGAGAACCTAAATATAGTCTCTGTGTATCTTTAATGAAATAGAATTCAATATCGAGTTATGCTCAACACCACCCTAATCATCTAAATTGGACATCAGATCTATTAAAAAAAGAGAAATATAGTTGAAAAAAAAAAAGGAGAGTACCAACACGAAACACAACATGTGGTATAGCATAATAAATGAGAGGTATTCTAAAACTTGAAATGTATAATTTTAGCGCTTTCTTATATGCTCAAAGAATTACAACGAAAGACCCATTTTTAACCTTTCTTTTCTTCCAACATAAACTATGAGCAAAGGCGCATTTTTAACCTTTATTTTTTTTTTTCCAACATAAACTATGAGCGGACCAACATAAAGCGAGAAAGATGATTGTCCATCTCTTTCGGCAAACAGAGGATGGGGTCATGTTTTTAAAAATTGAAGGATTGAAAAGACTGGATAAAGGGTCGTCGTGTTGCTATTGTCATGGCTTGTGTGACCATGCATTCGGGTCGTTATCAGGTTAACACAATTTAGCTTCGTTCTTACCCTGAACTTTTTCTTTGCTCTTTTGTTTTCCATTTTTTATCTTCAGCATTTGTCTCGAGGTACTCAACTTTTTTAGTACTGTTTCTATAGTAGTCAAATGTGGTTAAACGCTTACTTATCTGTTTATATGATTTTTTATTCATTTTCCGTCGTTAAAGATATAACGTAATGACAGTTATGGACTTTTAACGACAAACATGAGAGTGAATTAGCATGGAGGGAGGACGGGTCGTAAATAACCTCTCTAGAAGTGAACCCAAATGTAATGCTTACTTGTGCGAAGCATAGGTGGAGTCACAGCCGATACGAGGTCCTAGAGTAGGCAGCGTAACCAGCTATTGAGTTTCGAAGGTCTTGCAACTAATATATATCTATGTTGACTTGGATGAACCCGTCGGTTGGAATCTGTTGAAACGATTACAACAATTATCGTGCTACCACGTAACACGTAATGGGTTCGAAAACATACCGTACGAAGTCTTCGAAAATTTCGACGTAGGATCCTTGTTGTTACGAGCCTCCAACGCGCTTGATCTTTTTCGCAGGTACGAAAACGGCTACTAGAGTCGAGTTCTTCGTCCACGAACCAAATCCTAGAGCTTGGTGATTGCTCTAGAGAGAGTGCTATAGAGAGAGGGATTATTGCTATGACTTTCTTTTTTTATTGGGATATCTCTAGCCTTTATATAGAGATACAATTAGAGACTGGCTTTACCTCCAACTCTTAGGAGATAAAGATGTATTTACCTCAAACACTTAGGAGATAAATATCCTCTAATTAACTGTAATTATCCAGACTAACAAATACACATTATCTGTTAGTGGGCGGATAATGGGTCCATTGACCCAATTTATTAACAGCTCCCACTCGCCCACACACAGGGCAAATAAATCGTAGTCCCTCTTTATCTCTCGTCCACTCATCTCCTCATACAGGAAATGGAACGTGCGACCTACGAGAAAGGATGTCCAGTTGAGGAGTATTGTATTAAGTTATCACCAAACTAACACAATACATCACTCCAATAAATCTCGTATGTACCCCAGATAGTTCAATTACACCAGATTAAACACTCTCAAATCCCTCATAATGAGCAGTGTTAAACCTCTCATATGTTATGTATTCATGACTCATATCGAAACGAAAATCGACAAAGTCGCCCGGGCTATGAATCACACAACATGATGTAATATTGAACTTTCTTCCCAAAGCCCTCATGTCATTCCAATTAGACCCAACCGCTTTCCTAGACATGCCCCGCGAGACCGCATCATCCATGATCCAAGGGTACATGCTAAAGTAGCGACATTGAGTATCCTCTTCATGACATAGTCTAAGGTGAAAAGGGTACCATATATGATCAAAAATTTTGATCCAAGTGGCTCACACAGTGACGAAGCAGGGATTCATTCGTCACTCCCACTGTCGGTCTGCATTTAGCACATGCAGTATGATTTGCATGCTATGGCGTAACCCTCAAGGGCGTGTCACATAAATGTATAATAAATACGCCATACGAATCTAAGTCTAGTCGCTGTACAAGCGCCTAACCTGAGTTTTTCAGCCCAGTCACTCTCATAGTGCCTGCCTGAAATCTCACATTCGGCTGTAAACAGGCTACATAGAGTTGTGGAGATACTCTATGATCGACCTACATTTATTAGGTCTCATCTTAGCTCCAACTAAGGCGACATGTTTGCTTTATAAGCTGTATCATCTTATTCGCCCACTTGGCGCTTAAGACAATTATGTCTCATCTTGCTCGCTATCTTAGCGCCAAGGTGAATTACCCGTGTGAGTGGGTCAATTCGAGCCTGGTGACACTCTCAACAAGGATGTATATGTAATCACAAAGATTATTCATTCATTCCATAATAAACTCAAATCAAGGAACGAAAATTTAATATAATAAATGTCAAGCACATAAGATGCCATAAACATGTCAAAACCTACGGAGTCCCATACTCCTAATGTGAGAAAGGAAAACATCTCTAGCAATGGGCTTGGTCAAAGGATCAGCCACCATTCTGCCAGTAGGTATATGTTTCATGGACACCTCTCCTTGCGCAACTAAAGTTCTAATGAAGTGATAACGAAGGCCTATGTGTTTGGCCTTCCCATGATATTTGGGGTCCTTTACAAAATCTAGGGCAGCTGTATTGTCACAGTGAACAGTGACAGCCTCATCTGCATGAGCTGTAACCCCTAAAGACTGTAAGAATGACCTCAACCAAACAGCTTCCTGGACTGCTGCTGAACAAGCAACATACTCCGACTCCATCGTGGATAGGGCGATGCAAGTCTGTTTCTTGCTGCACCAAGAGATAGCTCCACCTCCTAGTATGAATGCATAACCTGAAGTGGATCTGCGCTCATCTCTATCACCACCCCAATCAGCATCGCTGTATCCTCTCAGTCTCAAGTCTCCACCATGATAACACAGGACGAGATCAGCGGTTCCACGCAAGTATCGAAGGATCCTCTTCACCGCATTCCAATGAGCGGGTCCAGGATTACTCTGATAACGACTCACCATTCCAACGGCATAGCAGATGTCTGGACGCGTACACAGCATAGCGTACATCAGACTTCCTACTGCAGCCGCGTAAGGCACTTTGGACATCCGATTCTTTTCCTCATCATTCTTTGGGCATTGGTCTGTGGTCAAAGTACACGCCTTGTCCATTGGAGTGTCTATGGGTTTTGAGTTATGCATACGAAATCGTTCAATGACTTTCTTGATGTATGTCTCTTGAGACAAACCGAGAAGTCTCTTTGGACGATCACGTATGATTTTAACCCCGAGCACATAATTAGCTTCTCCCATGTCCTTCATCTCAAAAGTTGAGGACAACCACTGCTTAGTGGCGACAATGGAACTCATGTCATTTCCAGCTAAAAGAATGTCATCCACATACAAAGAAAGGATTAGAATATTTTTCTTGGATCGTTTTACGTAAACGCAATGGTCTTGTTCAATCATTTCAAAACCTATAGAGGTAATGGCATGATGAAACCTAAAGTACCACTGCCTAGACGATTGTTTGAGACCATATATAGAACGTTTGAGACGGCAAACTTTGCGCTCATGTCCTTTGACTTCAAAACCCTCGGGTTGAGCCATATAAATCTCTTCGTCTAGTTCTCCATTGAGAAACGCAGTCTTAACATCCATATGAAAAAGTTCTAAATCCTGCTGGGCGACAATAGCTAGGATCAGACGAATTGAAGCAAATCTCACCACTGGGGAGAAAGTATCTTCATAGTCCACACCCCGCAGTTGGGTATAGCCTTTCGCCACAAGACGTGCCTTATACTTGTCGATTAACCCATCTACCTTGCGTTTGACTTTAAAAACCCACTTGTTTCCAATAGTCTTGCGCCCTGGCGGAAGGTCAATCAACTCCCAGACTCGATTCTTTTCCATTGAGCTTAACTCATCCTTCATTGCAGCCATCCACTCATTTCTAGCAGATGAAGATAAGGCTTCTTCCACAGAAGTAGGCTCGTCCTCATCATTTGGAGTGCACATAAGAATTTCACCGTCAATCTCAAAACGACGACGTGGAACTCTTCCTCGTGCACCTCTGCGCAGTTGAGAATCTTGTTGACCTGATGGTCCTTGTGGTGTGCTCCCACTGTCTGGGATACTCCCACTAGGTTGAAGATCACTTACACTATCTTCAGCGACAACCGGATGAGGAACTAATTCCCCACCTTCGCTTGAAGATGGTAAAGTGGGTTCAACCTCCTCTAACTCATAGAGGTCAAGATTCTTACTCGCATCTCCAATGCTAGGAAAATCATTCTCTATGAAATCGACATCACGAGACTCTATTTCAGTCCTTCCACCATTTGGATGTTCACCATACATTACATAACCTTTAGAGTTTTCAGAATACCTTAGAAAGATACTCTTCTTTGCTCTAGGCCCTAGTTTCCCATACTTATGAGAAGTACTGTGAACATAACCTGCTGAGCCCCATGGGCGCAAGTTATCCAAATTTGGCTTTTGGTCATTCCAAAGCTCATAAGGGGTGGATTTGACTGACTGTGAAGGCACACGATTAAGTATATAGGCTGCAGTCAAAAGGGCATCCCCCCAAAAAGATATAGGAAGGTTTGCTTGCGCCATCATAGACCTAACCATGTCTAACAATGTTCTATTCCTTCTTTCCGCAACACCATTTTGTTGTGGAGTATTAGGAATAGTAAGTTGCCTGCGTATCCCCTTTTCCTCACAAAACTTCTTGAAGTGATCTGACAAATATTCGCGTCCTCGGTCAGTGCGAAGAGTTTTTAAATTCTTCTCTTTCTGATTCTCAACCTCAGCTACAAAGCGTTTGAAACAGTCCAAAGCTTCGTAGCGGTGAGATATCAGATACACATAACCATATCGCGTATAATCGTCTATCAGTGTAAGGAAATAAGAGGCGCCATGGCGTGCCTTTACACTCATAGGTCCGCATATATCAGAGTGAACTAGCTCAAGTGGTTGAGTTGCTCTCACAGCCTTTCCAAAAGGCTTCCTGCATGCTTTACCGGCCAAACAAGCCTCACAAGTTTGTAGATTGACTTTTGCGAGTGGGCCTAAAAGGCCTTCTCTAGCCAAACGAGTCATTCTATCTTGGCCTATGTGGCCCAGTCTTGCATGCCAGGTGGTAGAATCATTCACAATATTATCATTCACCACATAAGAATAAGAAGACTGAGAATCAATTAAATCCAATTGAAAAAGACTATCCATGCGAAAACCATGTCCGAACAAAACATCATCCAAAAAAATGTCCAACTTATTACCCCTAAAAATAAAGGAAAAACCACTGTCTAATAAAGCAGTAACTGAAAGTAGATTAAGCCGAACTGTGGGTGCATATCGCACATCCTCTAGAATCAATGTGCGCCCAGTGCGCAACTTGAGCTGGTAAGAACCAACCCCTAGCACCTCTTCGGAACTATTGTTTCCCATGAAGATATGTTTGCTACCCGCTGGAATCCGGTGATAATCTACGAACCCCTCTCGATCACGTGCTACATGTTTTGTTGCACCTGTATCCACAAACCACACAGGTTGGGAATGAGCAACCATCACATGTGAGGAAACATATAACTGAGAGAGAGATTCTGAAAGTACCTTCTTCGGCTCAGTGCAATCACGAGCGAAGTGTCCTTTCTGTTGACAGTTGAAGCATTTAACTTTAGACAGATCCTTTTTCCCACCACGTTTTCCTCTCTTGCGTTTCTTCATTTTTCCTTCCTTTGGCGCAGAAGTGCTAGCCTCGCCTTTCTTACCTTTCTTACTTTGTCTTTCGCGCTTGCCATTTGCATTGCGCGATCCCCCTTGGGCGACATAAGCAAGGGTCTTGTCAGTATCTCGAGTCTCGTCCTCAAGGATGACATGCTGTGAAACATCAGAAAAGTTCTTGATGTTTTCACTGTGGGTCAATATCTGTTTCATATTGGCCCACGAGGCAGGAAGGGACCTTATGACAGCTCTGACTTGCTGCTCATCTGTGAGCGCATGGCCAGCATCCCTTAGCTTACCAATCATATTGGACATCATCCTTAGATGTTCACTCATGGTATGTTTAGGGTCTTTTGTGTACTCCTCAAACTTAATCACAAGGCTACGAAGCCGCGTAGTTGAGGTTCCACCAAAAGAAAACTTGAGCTGATCCCATAAAGCTTTGCAAGTTGGAAGTTCATCATACTGCCCAATTAGATCATTTTGCAAGCTGCTCAACAAGGTGTAGCGCGCACTACGATCTTTCTGATTCCATTTCTGGTAGGCAGTGTGGTCTCTTAGGGGTTGCGCCTCAGTTGGCGCGACCATCTCCTTGGTCAAGTGCTCCTCGAGCTCTTGTTCGTTCAGCATGAATTTCATCTTTTTGTGCCAAACGTCATAATTATCTCCGTTAAGTTTCTCACCCTTAACGAGATCAGCTATGACATTTTTGGTGGCCATTATTTTCACTACATTAGATTGCGCAAGGAAAAGACATTAATTATACATCCTTATTTTTATTTCAAAAAATTCAAATGAAAAACATAATCCTTCCTCACATCATGAAATCGAAAATCTGCTAAGCTCGTAATCATCTCCCATGTATGTGAGTTGGGAAAAATATTTTTCAAGTAATTTTTCGCAATAAATTTCATCATCATATAAGCCACAATATAATAAATCATCCACATGATAATTTAGAACAATATAAAATTGCACCATGCAATTAAATTTGCAAGGACTCCATTGAGCCCTATTGGCATTCTAATAACTTATGCTAAGAAAATTCTGGTTTGAATAATGTGCGTGCGAAATTACATCCCCGTACAAGGCTTTCTCGAAATATACAGGGAAATAGCAGAATACAACATCTTTGAGAATCCTACTACAAACTACTCCAATAAAACAAATGGAGATGCCGCACAGCACATTATTCTCAAAAGAATTTTCTTAAAGCAAGAGTAAACACATTAAACATAAGTTTCTTTAGAATGCCAATCTAATATCCATCCATTTAACCTAAAACTAGCATACTCAAATAAGAAGTTACAGGGTAATAAAATGGATGAATAGGCCACATTCTCCTCCCAAGGAAAACGGGCGACAAGAGCCTTGAAAATATAAATGGTTTAAAAGTGTGGATTTACCAAAAACCCAACAAATATACCTCAAAAGTATATTTAAACCATAACACAAATCAAGGCAAGCATGTAACAAATTAGACATAATTTATCTATGTCATATAACTCTCCAAAAATATTTATTGCTACTCACGAAGTGCAAAAAATAATATTTACGCATTATTCGTATTTTTGGGAACCACAAAAGTACCACAAAAATACTCACAAATGACCAAAAACTGAGAGATAAATCCTAAAAAATTGGCAAACAGTAAATTTATCCTTAATATGCCCTCTGAAATTAAATAAAAATTCTGTGTGTATAAAACAAAATTTTAAAGTTAATTTTCCATAGAAAAAGTCGTTTAAAAATTAAACAGAATACACACAGAGGGTATAAAAGTAAATTTAATACCACAACAAACTTACAGAAGCAAATACAAGGCTTCACGCGCCGGCGGTGGGTCCAAAAATGGCCGGAAACAGCCTTCACGCGCCTCCACGCGCCGCCATGCGTGTGGGGCAGCATCTGTGTTCTGGCAGGCGCGTGAGTAGCACGCGCGCGTGGGCGCGTGGCGCGTTACAGCAGCCTTGGCTGCGCGCGTGGGCGCGTGGCGGCGCGTGACAGCGCGGCTTGACGCGTGGTGCGCTTCTGCTGCTCGGCTTGAGCGCGTGGCGCGCGTTGGCGGCTCGGCGTGAGCGCGTGGCGCGCGTGTAACACTGTTCATCCTCTTCCTAGGAAAACCCTAATTTTTTCAGCCGCCATGCCGCGATGCCAACTTCGGGATGCCATATCTCTCTCGTTTTTAAGCCAAATAATGCGTACGATATATCGTTGGAAAGCTTATACAACATAGATTAATTATGTACCAACCGATCATGATAAAAACAGAATATCATGCTCCGAATTTGAGTCCCAAAACTCGAAAAAATCACAGTTTTCTTGAAAAATAAAATCGTGATTTCTCACAAATCATGCATCCAAAAATCACGAAATTTTATGGAGTTCATCCTCAACCATAGGAGAACAAAAACATCTAATTATTTTTCAGAAAAACATGCTCAATAAATTTCGAATTTTAATAATGGGTCTCATTCATGTATCCGGAAAAAATCGTAACATGCACATTATTTAATCTAGCATGTTAAAGGCGAATCAACAAGTAATCATGCTCTGATACCAATGTTGAAACGATTACAACAATTATCGTGCTACCACGTAACACGTAATGAGTTCGAAAACATACCGTACGAAGTCTTCGAAAATTCCGACGTAGGATCCTTGTTGTTACGAGCCTCCAACGCGCTTGATCTTTTTCGCAGGTACGAAAACGGCTACTAGAGTCGAGTTCTTCGTCCACGAACCAAATCCTAGAGCTTGGTGATTGCTCTAGAGAGAGTGCTATAGAGAGAGGGATTATTGCTATGACTTCCTTTTTTTATTGGGATATCTCTAGCCTTTATATAGAGATACAATTAGAGACTGGCTTTACCTCCAACTCTTAGGAGATAAAGATGTATTTACCTCAAACACTTAGGAGATAAATATCCTCTAATTAACTGTAATTATCCAGACTAACAAATACACATTATCTGTTAGTGGGCGGATAATGGGTCCATTGACCCAATTTATTAACAGAATCCAAAAGAAATCCGGTATGTTTTGACACTCTATATGCTCGCTCATGTAATTTGTTCTTCCAAAAAAGTATCTAATTTATGTAATACACTTTTAGCGACAAATAAGGGTATAAAAAGGTATCATGGAAGGAGTTTAAATAGACTATATGTTGAAAAGTTCGAGTTAGGTTTAATATTGCACACATATTTTCCTCTAAAACCTGCTCGCATACAAAACTACAATACGTAACTGAAATTTAACGAGTCACTCTTTCTTCAATGAAGTTTTTAGAGCCAAACGAGTGCGTAGAAAAATACGTAAGAAAAACAGTCTCTTTAGAAAAAAAAGTGCTGAGTTTTTATTTAAAAATTGCAACTATAATCCCACTAATACCTTTCATATATATACAGAAACACAGTATAATTTGTCTAGAGGAATAAAGTTATCTGTAACATATCATAGCTCAACAAGAAAGTCAGGCCACTACGTTTTAGTCACTAATCTTGAACAGCAATATGGCAGATAGTCGGTGACAAAAGTTTGAAATTTAATACTTGTAAAGTTTGCAAGATTCATCAAATAAAGTGTTTGGGTTCAGAATGTCTTGCAACCCCTTTTACTTTAAAGTTTCAGAGCCTTTGACCTTATGCGTTGAGATCTTAGTGCCAGTACAAGATAAAATATGATCCAATTACGTTGTTATTTATTATGTCACTGCTTACCTCTATCCTTTCAGTTTTAAGCAGAAGAAACTCATTTCTTGGACAATATTTCCTAATACCCCATGGTAGCTGGGAAAAAATTAAAATTCCTGAGACAGATCTAACATATTTGGCATGGCACTTGATGTGGAACTCGGGTAGGTTTTATATTTTTACCTTTTTTTTTATCGCAACGATAAAATTATGTTATCTTAAACTTTCAACCCTCCATTATATAGAAGCAAAGAATGTTTAAAAATCTTGGTCTGTAGTAGGTATTAAATAGTCTATGGTCCCCGATAGTTGATTTTAACCATTTAGGACCATACATTAGAATAAGAAAGTTGACGCAACCAAAAGAAAGACTAAGGAAGGCAGAAGGCTATTCTACAATATATGCAGTGGTCTTAGATGGCCAGGATCATTGGTTCTGAATCATACAATATTTTGTACTTTAATAGGATCTCAAAATGAAAAAAAAAAAAACACACACACACACACACAATGTTGATTAGGGCCGTAAATAGATGCTATTCGAATGGATATTTAGTATAAAACACATGTATTCTTGTTTGGGTCACTATGTCCGAATTTAGCTCCGAAAATTCATCGAATATTAAAAATTCGTATTTGTATCCGTCACCGCCTGAATACCGGTCGGATTCAAGTGTTGTCTGCATCGGTTTAGAATATGTATTAGACTAGAGTATTGTATTTGTATTTGCATTTCTTTTGTTTTGATTGACTTAATTTGAGTTTTCTATGTAAGAATAGTTTGATACATTGAATTAAGTATTTATTAAGGTTAAAAGGTAGAACATGTGGTAATATGCACTACAAGTAAAAAAGAATCAAGTATATACCTACATATATTAAACCAAAAAATATAAAATACTTTGTAGCTTAGGCATCTATAAAAACCGATTGAATATATGCTTTATCATATGCGTATTTTTACACGGGTGAATAGTATTTTAACTAATACTAAAATTAACCGATCAAATATATTCTTAATAATATCCGCTCCCATTGGACTTGGAATTGGTCAAGGGACTGCCAGGAGCCAAGCCATAGAAGGGATCGTGAGACAGCCCAAGACGGAGGAAAAAATATTGAGGTACTCTAATCCTTGGTCTAGCTAATGAACATAAATGCGAATGAATATCGGAATTTGAACTATCCTTTAACAGCCTTAATAGAGAATTAGACCCCTTTTTGAAAAAAAATGAGCCAAGAAAAAAAAAACAATCAATGAGCTGTGCAACATAATGCGAAGTCCCACAAGCCTTTAATTAAAACGAGAGCGCTTGGGTGAAACTCAGACAAAAACAAACAAGTGATCCAATCTTAATCTACTACATGACATATTTGACAAGTAGGTATCCATCTAAAGAAGAAGATTAAAGAGTTGGTTCTGTTATTGGACATTAAAGTCTACTACATATTGACAAAGTGAAGCAAAACAGTATTAGCTATCAAATCATGTTTATGTTCCTAATTATTTTACTTTGCCTACGAAAGTCATCACAATTCAAAAATTCTAGTTGTGATGTCCCGGACTTTAATCTAGCGTGGCCTCCGGAGGTCTGAGCTCCTCGATATTAGTGTAAATCTCGATTATCCATTGACCTAATTAAATAAGTCAGCTTGTTTTTTAACTCAAAAGTATGTTCATAGAAAAGATAAATTCACCAAATATATGAATCAATTATACTCCTCAACTAAAGCTGATATAAGACTTAAATAGGTAACCAAAAAAAAAAGCTATACCGCTTTGCCTCAAGAAAAGAAAAAGATTACGAACTAATATATGCAATTTTAGTGTTTCAAATTCAAAGAAAAAAGATTTGATGCTCATTATTGATGCCATACGTAGTGCACAAGTAAAATACGGATGAACAGGTATCCATCAGCATCAAGCTGCACTAGAGCTTTCTCTTAACCAGGAATACTCGGATTCTCCTTTAAGGAAGAATTATTAGCTTGATAAAAGAAGTCCCACCATTGTCCCCTTCCTCTTGCTTAGCTAGTTATGTTCAATTATAATATGTTTTACGTGATATAACTCAAATATAATTTTCAATAATTGAAAAATATCTGGCAATCTCAGTCAAACTGAGAGATCGATAATTATCTTATTAGATCGTGACGTGATCCTCAAGGATCCTAACGCAATCCTAATACATCTGACTCACGGCCCAATCCTATTAGGACTCTCCTCCTACAGCTATACAAATGGTCTACCCTCCCGGTATGAGGAAGGACACAATTCATGCTTTTTCAGAGTTACTATCATGTAATTGCGCTCTGGCAAGTATCAGTCATTATTGGCTGTGAGCTGATACACTTCAAGAAATCTTTGATATACTTCATTAACTTTGTTTTGGTTACTGGAGAAGGGAAATAATTGAGCTTTTTTGACTCGGCCAAAACCTAGATTTGTTGAAAGCAACCTAAGACCTGGTCAGTCTTCTTTACCATTGCCTCGTATTCTTTTGACCTCAGAGCCTGATTATATGATATCACCAATATATTATAGCAGAGATATCTCTCTCTCTCTCTCTCACACACACACTCTGCCCAACTTACCATTCTGGCCACCCAGCTCAAATTTGTTCTAGTACAAAAGTTATAGGGTTGCACATTTTAAGTGAATGCTTTAAATTTTTAGAAATGTGAAAAATGAGATTAATTGTGTCCCCAGCCAAGAAAGGAATTGCTTTTCGCAATCGATAGGTTTTAAATATCAATTGATGGCATAACTAACACGCGGTTTCTTTCTGTTTGTTCTTTTTACTTTAAATGAACGTGTGTTAAACCTTTTACAATAACATACATACTACTCCTTTCTTCTTCAACGATAGTTTTATGACCAACATTTGTATCTACTAGGCCGATAATATCTGTTGGACAAACTCACATTGGCTTAAAAATGAACAATCTTTCTTTTGAATTCATGGGATGAGTAGGCAATGAATTTGTTATAAATTCTGTCCATGCAAATCGGAAAAAAAATGAAGTTTCTTGGATGGTGACTGCCCTAATCCCCTCAGGGGATGCCCTTAGTCAGATGTGCATTTTCCAGATATAGGAAATTGTATATCTCAAGAGATAGGTATGTGATTGACTATCATTTGGAATGGGGCCAATATTGTTCCATTTTCCATGACCAAGTTGTGCCGTTTGTTTCATAAAGCTACCAAAGCGTCAAAAAAGTTGCTATAAAAGCACAGATTAGAGAGTTTGATTTGCTCCCAGTCCCTGAAAACTTGTGATGGTATATCTATCATGTTTGCCATTAAGGTTATGATCCAGGAAATTGATAGTTTTGATATCTAGAAATCAATAGGCAGGTGCTTAGATCTTTTCGGTACTCTATATCAAGAAAAGTGAACGTCAGTAAGAATGTTAGAATGGTCGCATATGATACTCTAACTGAAGCAAAATGTTACGTTAATTCAAACCCGGATTCTTTTTTCCCATTCATGACAGGCAGAGATTGGTGTACTTTCATTAATCTGATCGAGACAGAAGTAAGTACAATCTGCTTTTGCAATCAAAGATTACATGAAAGCAGCCCCAGTTGAGATCCCTAGGAAAGTAATGATGATGGTAAGGTGGCTCGTAGTTTCCTCTATTTTAATTGGTAATGCTTTCACAGCTTGTGTTTACGAACATGAGGAAGACAATAAAAGAATGCAGCCAATTTTGGATGCCCTGCTTGCTAGAGCCGAGCAAGTGGTTGCCAAAACGTCAAAGCACCTTTCCAACTTTACTACGGCCATTTCATGGAGGTCTCGTAGGAACTTTGTACTAAGATCCAATTCCATCCGCTGTGCTATGTACAGAAAACCAAACAAATATACATCTCTAATACTGTGAAAAATAGAGTCAGTTCTAACTACTTCCTTCCAGAATTTGGATTTTCAAACGTTGGCATCCAAAGTTTGAAAATTCAGAGGTGGATAGAAAGTAGAAATCACTATCGCGAAATAGTGGTCATTGGTGACAGCCAATCCAAACATGACAACACGTAATAGCAGGTTTTTATGCAAATAGTGGGGCTAAACGCAGGTCAATTGAGTAGTAAGTTATTATTGTTTGTCACGGTGTAATTCCCCCTCAGAGTAAGAAATTTATTTCATATGCTCCGATCCACGATACGTTATAACTCAATTCCAGAATTATGGAAACAAATAAATAAAAGGGAGTACTACTAATTCCAAATGACTAGACACCTAAAAATGCGATTAAACCACTGATGCGCTGGAAAAGTTCTGGTAGAATTGGACCCTTTTGACAGTTGGACTCTATCTATCTCAGTTTCAGGCTCTCCTAAGATTCCGCATTCATCACCAGGGAACAAGTAGAAGTTCAGTCCAAAAGTAATGGTAAAGGAAATAAATTAATAAGGAAGACCTAGTATGCATGAATAAAACAAGATATGTATGCAAATCAAGCAAATATGAGGAATCTCAGTAGGTCAGAAGGAAAATGATAGTTGCTGAAACAAACATGTATCCTAGTTCAACACTGAAAACTCACTACTTACACCGCCATATCCGCAATTTTGACCCAGCCCATTTCGTACATCTGGAGAAAATTTGGGGATCATAGGAGGAGGGCATACCACAGAGCTCATATCTTCCCAACTATTCTCAGCAGAAGTCACTCCCGAAAAGCTCTCCAGTTGATGTAATTGAGCTGGGTTACTAGAGAATACATTATCCAGTTCAGCAAGGAAGTTGTTATAACCTTGAAAATCATTTAGGGTGCTGTTTGGAAACTGAGAAAATGTTGTGCTATCTATGGGATTCATGAGACTTCCATATAGTAGGTCTTGGGGTGAGGAAATATCGCAAGGATATGAAAATGTGGTGTTTCGTTGTTGATCAAAACTATAATCGTTTGAAAACTTCCCACCTAGCTTGACAAGCAAGCTCCTGATGGATGCTTGATCCTTGATGTAAGGCTCCTGGTCTGGATTCACTAGCGATGACGTAGGGGGTAGCTCGGGCCAGTAAGGATATAAGTTCATAGCCTCAGGACTCATGAAATTCTGACCACTTTCCTTCTTGATCTCCTGTTTAGCATAGCTTGCGCGGCGCACCTGTTGTTCCTTGCGTTGCTTGCCAAGTAGCTTTTTCTTCAGCCTTGTGTTCCAGTAGTTCTTGATGTCATTATCTGTACGTCCGGGTAATTGTGCAGCAATAATGGACCACCTTCACAGTTGAAAACGAAGGCATTCTTTGTAACGCAAGCTCTAAGAATTGGCATGACTACGCAAGAGCTATAACAGTGCAGGATTGCACTATATGTATTGAAGATGGTATACTTATATGGCAGAACCATTTTCTTCTCTAATTGAAACCAAAAAATAAAAAAGGTGGTAGTATACCTGCTTCCGATACTCATATAGAAGCTGCAGATTAGGTTATCTTCTTCCTCTGAAAACCCTCCATGCTTTATGTTTGGCCTAAGATAATTCAACCATCTAAGACGGCAACTCTTTCCGCACCTCTTAAGGCCTGATCCACAACGTAATTATCAATAGATCTACAATTCTATTAAATTGGTGTCATAGTAAGTAAACTAATCCTTGGAAATTGAAGGCATGCATGTTTATGTGATCTAGGTGTACCTATCTTCTGGGGCAAGGCAATCCAGTTGCCGCCGGTACCGTGCTGGTCGATGTAAGCCTTGAGCTTTGCATCTTCTTCAGGTGACCACGGGCCTCTCTTGACATTGGCTTTGTCACAGCAAGGAGCTCTTCCCATGCTTTCTGTGTGTGCGTGTGTGTAGTGGTGGTGGTGGTTGTGAGGTTGGTGTAATTGGCTTCTAATCATAAATTAGTAGCTGTTGATAATGTTAAGGAGTACATATATATACATGTTTTAGTTAGAGAGAAAGAGAAAGAGTATAATAGCTGGAGAAGGAGAGACATGGGGGATGTAAAGCTCACTGGATTTCAAAAAAGTGGAGTTGGAAAAAGATGAATTGCCTTTATGGATTATAATAATGTGGAAATTTGGAATGCCAGAACTGTAGAACAAGTGTCTTCTCATTGTCTTTCTTTCTTAGTCCAGAATCTATTTCATATAATTCAGCATCATCCTCTCTCTCTCTCTCTCTCTCCCCCCACACATCCATCCTGTAAAAGTTTTGTAGGATCAACATGAATCTTTTTGAGCTGTCAAAATACTAGCTCATGTAATTTGTAAGAGTTTTTTTAACTTACTAATTAGTTTGTGGCCATTCGTATTGAACCAGCGATAAAATACTTTTATTTTTATTTTTTTTCAGAGTTGATACTCGTCTCATAATTACTTAATTCTAGATTGACTCGTTCGTTTTTTTATTACATTTATCCGGCAAAGTTAGGGTCATAAATTGACCTTTTGGAAACACATGACAACCACCTAATCGTCATAAAGGTTGCTCAGCCAAAGAAAGCACGAAATGATTCCATTAAAGGAACAAGTGGAGTATTGCAATTTTTTCTCAATGGATGGGCTCATGGCCAATAGCAAATCCGACTTTGAGTAGCTATTTTCTGGGGGAGCGGGGAGGCTAGGGGTGCGTTTTCTATGTGTTTCTTGCTGTCTTTCTTTGGTTGGTTCTTTATATGCTTTGGCCTTTGGATTCTCTTTGATGAAGGTTAGTTTTACAACAACAACAAAAAAAATTTGTATTTGATTCTTTGAAGGCAAATATTTGTAATGTGCAATTTCTTCCGTCTAACATTAAAAATATGATCAGCACATATACTTATGTTGTTTTCTAACTAATGACCAATGTATTGTGCTATGAGATGGGAGATCGTTCACTTACGATATGGATCTCCCAACGATAACGAATTACTAATTTTTTTTTCCATCTATCACCCTTGCAATCGTGCTTGTTCGAAGCTGGCTACTTCATTTTTCAAGTGAATTTATTATGTCCATACAACCAGCGAATATTACATGTTGCCGGATTATTGATTCTGACCGTCTAAGACCATTGGGTCAGGAGATGCTGAAATGGGAAGAGGAGTTAATGGAGGAGGCATATTAGGACATTTCTTGACCCTGCTATTGAAAAAATGTCGTCGAATCGGGGATAACATATGTAACGGTCATAGATGCTCCTGGCAATGCATTTATCCTAAACACCCTATATTTTCTACTATTCAAGACACTGAAAAATTTCTTAAGATGTTCTTTTTTTATTATTATTGACAGCCCTCTTGGACAGCCAAACCCACATAAAGTTGGAGTAGGAGCCCAAAGACAAGACGTTTATATCAACAACCAATGATCAGAGTTCATCTAATTACGATTATATGATAGAAAGGAATTGATTGAAAAGGAGGTCTAGGACCTTCCTTGATATGAAATTTGTCATTCATGGAGAAGTCGAGACCTTCCAACAGTTTTGTGTAGGTTACCAATTAATTCGCCAGCCAGATGAAAGATATGTTTATTGGCCGGATTTTTCTGAGGGAGGAAAATAAGCCTTGTTAAACCACTTTTGTCATGAAAAAATCATAACGATAATATATATATATATATATATATATATATATATATGGGAGCTGATCCATTGATAGCGCTAGCAAAATAGGAGAAGTTGCTAGCGCGATCTGGCCGTCCATCCCAAAAGATGGACGGCCCAGATCTTTTTTTTTGCGTTTTTTTAAGTACGTCCGCTACATTATGTAGCGGACAATTTTTTACATTTTTTTGACAATAATACCCTCCGAGTCCGTCCGCTACATAATGTAGCGGACAAGTTTTCAGAATTTTTTTTTTCTCTTTCTGTCATTAATGTTCTGACTTTTTTTTTCTCTCTCTCCCGTCCGCTACATAATGTAGCGGACAAGTTTTCAGATTTTTTTTCTCTTTCTGTCATTAATGTTCTGACTTTTTTTTTCTTTTTCTCTCTCTCCTGTCCGCTACATAATGTAGCGGACAAGTTTTTAGATTTTTTTCTCTTTCTGTCATTAATGTTCAGACTTTTTTTCTCTTTCTCTCTCCTTTTGTGGTCATTTTTCTGTCACCTTTCTGACTTTAGTCTCTTTCTCTTTCCTTCCTTTTGTGGTCATTTTTCTTACTAACGCCCTTAACCTTAACCTATTCGCTTTTATGTGAACTCTTTGTTCTTCCGAGATATGAGTTTCGGCAGAGCTGCAAGCTGTATTGTCTGGCACCTGATTTCGTAGTTCTTTTGATGAAAGAGAGGACACCTCAGCAGCATTAACCTCATCCACAAGGCCTGAGATGGCTCCTGCTGATGAAGCCAATGCTAATAGTGACTATGTTGTATCAGGTGGAAATTTATTTGCAGAAACCCATTCCTCATCTTGACCAAAACATTGGAGTCTGCCCAGAAAGAGAGAGAGAGAGAGAGAGGAAATGAGGGGAGATGACGAAAGAGAAGAAAGAGAGAGAGAGATCAAAAAGAAGAGAAAGGAGAGAGAGAAGAGTCAGAGCTTTAATGAAGGGGGGAGAGAGAGAGAAAGAGAGAAAAAGATATGAGAAAAAAATCTAAAAACTTGTCCGCTACATTATGTAGCGGACAGGAGAGAGAGAAAGAGAAAAAAAAAGTCAGAACATTAATGACAGAAAGAGAAAAAAAATCTGAAAACTTGTCCGCTACATTATGTAGCGGACGGGAGAGAGAGAAAGAGAAAGTCAGAACATTAATGACAGAAAGAGAAAAAAAAAATTCTGAAAACTTGTCCGCTACATTATGTAGCAGACGGACTCGGAGGGTATATATATATATATATATATATATATATATATATATATATATATATATATATATATATATATATATATATATATATATATAGGGAGCTGATCCATTGATAGCGCTAGCAAAATAGGAGAAGTTGCTAGCGCGATCTGGTCGTCCATCCCAAAAGATGGACGGCCCAGATCTTTTTTTATGCGTTTTTTTAAGTACGTCCGCTACATTATGTAGCGGACAATTTTTTGTATTTTTTTGACAAAAATACCCTCCGAGTCCGTCCGCTATATAATGTAGCGGACAAGTTTTCAGACATTTTTTTCTCTTTCTGTCATTAATGTTCTGACTTTTTTTTCTTTCTCTGTCTTTCCTTTCTTTCATCCGCTACATAATGTAGCGGACAATTTTCTCACAAAAATATCCTTCAACTCCATCCGCTACATTATGTAGCGGACAGAGGTTTTGACATAAATCTATCCGCTACATTATGTAGCGGACAGAGGCAGACCCTTTTTCTCTCCTGACATGTCTGCCTCTCATGTCCCCTCCTTTCTTCCTCTTCATCTCTCTCTCTCTGTCTCTCTCCTCTCCATCCTCCTTGCAGCAATGACAACAGCCCACAACACGGCCGAGCTCGACTCCGGCGTCGTCGCAGCAGAGGCGTTGGCCTCATCCCCGAGCTCCGACCACCACAACCAACAAACCCACGATTTCAGCCTTGGCATTACCCAGATGTTTCAGCCTTTCAGCGCGGCCTATCTCAAACTCCCATTACCCAAATGTTTTTGCATTCAATTGGTTGATTTCAGCCTTGGCATTCAATGGGCACTACAGAGATGGTCGGCAAGGTTCTCCAACGGTCCCTTTCCGGTCACAATGGCCTGAACGAAGAACCCGAACATTGAGAACATGGCAAGTCTACCATTCTTGAATCCAAGGGCTCCAAGTCTTTTTGGAGATCATCAAGCGTCATCACCTTCTTCGTCCATTTTACTGATTCAGACTCGCTGGAGAGAGAGAGAGAAGAGTCAGAGCATTAATGAAGGGAGAGAGAGAGAAGAGTCAGAGCATTAATGAATGGAGAGAGAGAGAGAGAAAAAGATATGAGAAAATTGTCCGCTACATTATGTAACGGATGAGAGAAAGGAAAGACAGAGAAAGAAAAAAAAGTCAGAACATTAATGACAGAAAGAGAAAAAAAAGTCTGAAAACTTGTCCGCTACATTATATAGCGGACGGACTCGGAGGGTATTTTTGTCAAAAAATGCAAAAAATTGTCCGCTACATAATGTAGCGGACGTACTTAAAAAAACGCAAAAAAGATCTGGGCCGTCCATCTTTTGGGATGGACGGCCAGATCGCGCTAGCAACTTCTCCTATTTTGCTAGCGCTATCAATGGATCAGCTCCCATATATATATATATATATATATATATATATATATATATATATATATATATATATATATAGAGGTTTGGTTTCTTTGAGGGAGGAAAATAAGCCTTGTTAATAGAGGTTGTAGGAGCGAGGTGATCCATTAGTGGATTCTGCAGGATGCCAGTTCAATCAGATTTTTCTTGTGGCGGGGGCTAATAAGATTTAACGGAGGAAAGAAAAAGAAGAATGAAGAAAGAGAAACACGAGGCCCAAAGCATCGGCACGTAGGAGCGCTTGGCTATGTGATGGGTAAATTGGAGTTTTAATCAGGGGTTGTATTGTCTTTTTGCAGCTTCTGTACGTAAACTTCAACTAATAACCGCGTCAACAATTTAACACATGTTTTACTTTGAGGCGACCGTCACGAGTTAATAGTTGAAAGGGTGCCATGTATTTCTCCCGTAAAACATTTTATGTTAAAATCAAAGACCTGAGAATCCAAGTCTACGGAGAAATTAAACAGATTGGTCAGAGTATTCCATACGGGAGATCATGGCAACCATAGTCATTCCACGTGTTTAATTAGGACCCACTCTGCATATCTATCTATCTATCTATATATATATATATATATATATATATATATATGTGACACGATAAGGATACAATGCATGCTGCTTCTTGTATTAAGATCAGATACCGTATGAAAAAGAAACCCACCATCCCATCGATGGCGCCTCTAAATTGACCGTTACTGCCTGTCTGCTTCTTGTGGTTTCTGAGAGACTTCTCTAAGCTCTGTCCTCTATGATGATTTTAGTATTAGTGCTTAGTTTAGATTTAGTAATTAGCTTTGGTTTAGTCGCACTGGAAGCTTGAGTTATTCGAAAATATCCTTGAGTAGAAGTAGCTTACTACTGCAGTAATGGGGCTCCTGGCTCCAAATGGCGTGCAGAATAAAATTTTTAAAAGATTATGTTTGGACTCCTTTAGTCGGGTCATGTTCAGGCTCTTCTCCTGTTCATAAAAAGTTTATAATTGATGAGAACTCACGATTGGATACGTTTTAGCGTGCAGTTTCTCTGATGAATTGTGAAAAAAATAGGCTTTGTTGCTGCTAAAAATATGCTCCGCGTATGTTCCGGAAACCTGAGCCTGGACCGATGACCTGCAAGATAGACAGAAAAAGAGTGACCGCCGGGTGGGGTTCCCGGCAGAGAACTTTCCGATAGTAACTTTGAAAAAGTATGAATTGTGTAGTTGTCTCATACCTTGGGGGTAGACCCCTTTATATAGCTGTAGGAGAAAACTCCTAGTAGGACTAGGCAGTGACCTGATGTATTAGGATCGTGTTAAGATCCTTGAGGATCACGTCACAATCTTTGAGGACTCTTTTAGAACCCTAATAAGATAATCATCAATCTCCCAATTTGAGTAGGAGTTATATCAGGCTTCATAGTGAAAACTAAAACAAAAAACAACCAAAAAGATGAGACAAGCACCAACTTGCAATAGAATCTGTTTAAGCGAAATGGTTGAATATAAAGGATGTTCGGACGGTGGCTTGAATGGTAGATGTGAAGAAAAAACAACTGACCAAGTCACGTTTGTATAGTTTAATAAACTTGAAGATGTCTAGTCTTTAATTTCAAAAACTTATATCCATGTGCGTTAGTGCTAGTATCACACTTATATAGAAGTTAATAAATGTTCATACGTTTATGGATTCTAGCCACTTCTTATTTTCAGACATGAATTACATATATTAGACGTGATATCATTAATTGGTATTCACTTGTAGTTATCATGTACACATGTATGAAAGTCTGTTTATGAGATCAAGTAGAGAAAATAAAATGGTCAAACACAATATTTATATGAGACCGAGTTGGAATTTATAACTCCACATTAAATTTAAACTCTTATGAACTCCAGATGACTTTTAGTGACATTTATTCATAACATAATTTCAACTTTCACTGAGAAAAGTGGAGTATGAGATTCAAATTCAGATTAAAATTTTCATTTTTCCATAGCATATGCTAGGATTTTCTAACTTTTTTACTTTAAAGTTTTAATCATATGCATGTAAGTGAAATAAGCAACTTTTAGTTGCAACCATGGGAGGGATACCATGGTCTCCTCATCCCTGGAATAGTTCCCCGTCTAAAACCCATTACCACTCATAATGACGAGCGACAGAGATACCAAAAACGTAGAGATTAAAATCATGCAATCGAATAATTAAATGGTGTGTAGTAAATGCAATATGTACGTCTACATAAATACTAGTTACTCAATTAGGTAAAGCCTTGTGATGGTGGGTTTTGGACGCGGGAGATGGGACTTGGAGTTTTGGGGGTAGGGCAGGAGATGGTCGTGTCGAAATCGTTGTAATCGACGAAGCAATGAGCTCTTGAAAGTGGTGGTGATGGTGGAATTTTTGGTTGGTGGTGGCTGAGGTGGGTTTTCGTTATAACGAGGTGGTGGAGGATATAGCAGTGTATGTTGTGGTGGTGTTGTCTTTGTTGTAGTCATTGTCTTTCTCTTCCTCGTCTTCACACCTCTGATGGACATGCTCGGTGGCATGGTGTGGGTGTTTGTTAGAACTTTTTCTGTGAGGCTTTTACACATTTGTTATTATCTTTTCTACTTCAGCCCTCAATTACCAAGCGTGATTTGGGTAGTTAATTGTTGAATAGTATGATATCGTAGCTTTTTTTTATCAAAACTCATAAGGTTGACTGTTATTCTATAAACATCGGATAGATTAGTGAAATAGTCTTAAACCTTATGCTTACTTACTATAATAATTGACCATATATTCAACATATATATTTGAAGACAAAATATTCAATAGTCCTAAGCTGCAGCCTACATGAAAGATTTGTTTTCTTTTTTATTGTCTAAAAATCATCTTCATGATATATGCTAAACCCGTCCAGTATATTACATGTATAATATATTTTATGTTTCACGTGGACGTCTCGTAAGATTGAGGGATATCAATCCCATGTATATCTTCTCTAATATATTATTTGTGAAACCCATCGTCTGTCTTATCGTAGAAAACTATGTTAAAAGACCCAGGTCTTTTCATTAGCTCATCCTGGTTAGAGATGTCAAAAGGGCCAGGCGGCCCGTGGGCTAGCCCGGTCGGGCTCGTTTTTGGGTAGGGCTGGCCTGGCCTTTTTTTGGGCCCGAACTGACCCTAACGCTTAGGGCTTAGGCCAGGGCCAGGCCGAATAATTTGAGAAACGGGCCCAACCCTAAAATGGCCCATTTTTTGCCCGATTCTGGCCCAATTTCCTTGGGTATCTTACTTATAAACTTTAACAAGAAATTTTCAATTAGATGAATGCTAAAAGCAGTGTATACTAAGAATAGAAAATCATTTCGAATGGGTAAGAAATTTAAGACAAGCATGCAATACATTTTCATTCTATTCATGTCACTGACACTTTTCTTTCGCACCTAATTCCAAACATAAATAAATGGAGGAACATAAGTAAGGGTAGGCAATCTTGGACTCATAATTGTACTAGACTTTGGTGTTTCCTTTTTTGTTATGACTGAATAGCGAACTAAAATGAAAAAAGAAAATAGATGTGGATAATCAATCATAGTGCAACTCATGAGTGCACAATTGATCTACATTCTTTCTAGTAAGTAATGATATGTATTAAAAAGGAACACCAGATGGATGACACCTATGTATATGAAAAAAGAAATTTAAAATTGAGAGATGTAAATGAGAGAGAGAACAATTTGCTTATATAATAGGGCTAATTACACCCATGTCCCTGAGGTTTGGGGGTAATTACACTCAAGGACAATAGTTTGGACAAATTACACTCATGTCCGTTGACCAAACGGAATCCTAAAAACCCTAACGGTTTTAATGAAAAGACTTTATTACCCCTAAGTTGGAACTTTATTTATTTTTAATGCCATTAATTTAATCTTTAAAAAAAGAGAAAAAGAAAGATCAATGTACCCCCCCCCCCCCCACGCCCTTAACCCAATTGGCCATTTTGTCTTAAACTCCCCCCGCAGAACACCTTCGCCGCCCGTCGGCCTCCTCGTCGCCACACCCACCCTTCCCCTTCCCCGTCGCCGCACCCACCCTCCTCCTTGCCCTTTCCCGTCACCACACCCACCCTCCCCCTTCCCTGTCGCTGCCTCCACCCACCCAATCCTTTACGAAGGGATTGCTGACAGCGTGGGTGTGGGAGGGGCTCGCCGGCGTGGTGGGGTGGTGCGGGAGAGGCTGCCGGCGTCGATGAACCGAGACTGAAACAAATCTCTTGAAACCCTAACTCTGAAGCAGATCTTCGAAGCTTGGCCTTTTTAATCAGAATGCTGCAACAGTCGACGGCAACTCCATCTCCGGCGCTGTCACCTCGATTTGCGGACAGAATCAAAGCGTTGTCCGGATCTTTCGGCAATCACCATCGCGATTCTCAGCAGCTGCCTTTTTTCTGATTTAATTAGCCCTTAATAATTTTATGGATCATGTTCTGATTGTGGAACTATGTGGAATTTGTCTTTACGGGGTTGTGATTGTAATGAACAAGGGAGGCAAGGTAAGATTTGGGGTTTCTGTGCACCACCCAACTGTCGATTAGGGTTCCGGCGTTGTTGCGATGATGCCGGCAGTGGCTTATGTTGGTGCTTGCCGTGCTGTGATTGGGTGATTGGGTCTTAGGTCATGGATTAGGGACCGGCAGCGCTGCGATGATGCCGGTGTCTGTGCTTATTCAGTGCTTTGGTGTAGCTTTGGCGGTGGTGCACCGGTGGTCTTGACACCGATGAGTGGGCATATACAGAAAAAGAAAGACTTTAAAAAAAGAAAAAGAAAAACTTTAAAAAAGCTGATTCTTAATATTGTTAAAAAAAAATCAGGTGTATAAGGGCATATACAGTATAAGGGCAATATTGTCATTTTAAAAATACATAATGATGACATCAGCTAAAAAGTACAATTTTTTAACAGAACCCTAACAGATGGATACGGGTGATACATTTGAAATACTTTTGGTCACGGAATGTTACATTTTGAAACTTTGTGTCCTTGACTGTAATTACCCCTTAACCTCAGGGACATGGGTGTAATTAGCCCTATATAATAATAAGAATCTTAATCATAGTATTACATTACAATTTACTTAAATAATAATAAAAAATTACTATAATTAAAGCATTTATTTTGAATAACAATAAATATATATATATATATATATATATATATATATATATATAATATAAGACCCGGGCCCGGTTCAAACCCGCCCATTTGACACCTCTAAAATCCGGTAATAATAGGCAACTGGCAAGGTGGAAAACAGATTGTCCGAAAGGTCTGCCGACGATTTCATATGTGATGTGACGAATGACATGGTGGAACAATTTTCCAAGCATATATCCCATTCATGGCGGAGAACCGGGTTCAAAGAAGAACAAGTAAAGTGCCTGTACGTACGTTTGATCTGTGTTGCACTGCACTGCACTGCCACAAAGTAACTGGAGTTTTGCTGTCATTGGAAGCAGTCAACACCTTGTTGTTTCCCCACATAGGACACAGCAATAGAATGTCATGAGAAAGATTATAAATGGTGGTAGCCTACCGAGAAGACTCTGTCCAAATTCCGTGTTGAAAAAGGTTTCAGTGCCTCCCTCTATTATTTCCAACTTTATTTACTAGTAAACTCATATAAATGAAGCAAACGGCGGTGGAATTCAAATCATATGACATAGGTAAACTATATATTATTTATTGAGGCCCCCTTTGACAATGTACCATTCATATAGAGGCCAAGTCAGTAAAGTTATCCTTTTGATCTCTCCATGGGTGTTCATACACCTTTTTTAGGAAGAAAATATTGGGTCTCAATCTCTCTCTCTCTCTCTCTCTTTTACTTTGTGGCATCTCACCTTGTGTTCTCTATTTTGTTTGATTGTGTCTAATCTTGGTCCTACTTGGTTTTCAAGAACCCTTTTTGACGATTTCTCTTTTTGCCATACAGCTCAGTTTAATTTTCTTCCCGAGGAACTCTTGCTTTTTGGAAAGTACAATTTTTTAACTGTCTAAAATGCATGACATGGTAAGACAGTCTAATGCACCCCATATTATTGTATGCATTGGAGCAAAATTTCTCTAAATCGCTTATTGCTTGACGACAAAAGTTAGTGGTACTTCTCACAGATCTTCTTGAATATATTATTTGCTGCTGAATGTTACCAAAATGCGATTAAAAGCTTTAACTATATATATATATATATATATATATATATATATATATATATATATATATATATATATATATATATATATATTTGACGTGAAAAGGAAGTTAAAGAAGTTCGAAGAATTGTTCTGAATGGCTCCCCTAAAATAAATCCTTAGTACTTTTGTTTAATGAGACTCATATGAAAAGTTAAAATTCAAAATTTTGCAAAGAGATTAAAGCAGTCAAATATTAGTGTTGAAGAAATTTTGGCTGCCACCTAAATTGTAGGAATCTTCCTTCAACTTCATATATAGTGACAATTAATAGTCACTAAATGTCTCTAGTAATTTTTCTGTTAACACTTTCAACGACAATTCTTAAAAGTACTTTTTTAGCGTCATTAAATAAAAGTCACTAAAAAGATTTAGTAACCATTAATTGTCACTACATGGAGGGTAGAGAAAGATTCCTTCAACCCAGAATTTTTTCCATTAGTGTTAGATTCCACAGCTTAGAGTTGTGTTTTGTTATTGATTGATGGCGCTGAATAGACGCTTTGGTCTAGATTTAAAGTGACCACAATCAAAAGAGTAGCTTTCGAGAAGGGAAAAGCTGATAAAGTGTTCAAGTATATTATTGGAGGTATTTTGACGTCCGAAACATGTATATATGGATCCCCCCCCCCCCCCCCCCCCTCCACGTAAAACCCTAAAGTCGCAAATAAAGATTTGACTCAATTGAGTCTAGCTTCTATCATAGTACAATTATGATGATATCATTATTAGACCAACGAATAAACCCACTTTTGTAGGCACATATAAAAACGATTTTAATCAACGTTTTTTTAGCATCGCAAATAAACTGTTTATAACTACTATATTCAGCGCCGATCCAGTTAGCGCTATAGAGAAAAATTGTAGTCTCTTGTTATATCTAGACTACAAGCAAAATTTAAATGGAGAAGCTTTCCATAGCGTATTAGCATGAAATGTTGTCATTTTGCATTATGTTTGGCTTCTTAAGCTTACGATGCTCTCCATTGCACAATGTTAATGTGTACGTCCTACCACCGAACACCACCACTATTTTGGAAATAAGAAAATTTAGAAATATGGATGTTAGTACAATTCCAGTAAGGGTAAAGTACAACAATGTTCGTACGACAATGTTCTCAGAACAATGACTCGAACACGACGAGTACACTCCTTCGGCTTATTGTACCCAAAATTTTACGCTCCTAAGCACTAGTTTCCTGCTAAATATCGACGAAAAACAAATTAAAGGCTCATATTTTCACCCCTCTAATCCAGAAACCGTTGCATTTTGGGGGAGTATAAGTAACAGCTAGCTCCCAATTTATTACACTCACATGCTTATTATTATTTTTTTGGTCGAAACAGAAACTGCATTAAACTACAACATAAATTACAATATAAAGAGCACAAACAAATGTTTGGCTCTGGAAACACAATACCCCAAAAGTATAAACAAAACGAGCACAAGTAGAAACTTGACCCTAGAACATAAACCGGCCAACATGACCTTGACAGAAATTAAAAAAGATAAGTATTATCATCGTTAAATTTTAAAAATATAGATCAAATAGTAACAGAGTGAAAGAGTCGCAGCGATGCATCAATTTCAAGGGCCGCTTACTAAGAACCACAATTACAAAGTTGTAAGGCAAAAAATGCCCCTTTTTCGGCTTTATGGTTCAAAAGTTTATTAATTTATTTTTAAAGGAGGTTTTCCACAACTATCTAGACAAGACAGCCATTGTTAGCCAACGATATAAGAGATTATGTGACAAATATCATCGTTACGTAGCTGCTTTGGGCCCAGAGAAGTACGTGTGGTTGGAAAAGAGATTAAATCATTGGTTTTAAATGTGATAGATTCATACAAGCACACAGAGACAATTCTGCACGTACACAGTCTCTCGATCTAAATTTTCTTCTCACATTGTTTTCAAAGAAAAAGATCCATTCTTCACTGATCTATTCTCATCACTTATTTTTTGTATTATTTATGAATATCTATCTCGAATTTGCATCTCAAGAAAAATTCTTCTTAGTTCTTCACAAAGTTGTAATGGCACAAACATAGTCAACGATTACAACCTCAAAATCTTTCACGATCACCATAAGAATCAAATATAATCGATTTTCTGGACTTAATCAATGAGGCTGGAGAAGAATCAGACTCTGTAAAATGTTGGCTTCAGGCGGTGCATGCCTTGAGATGGAAAGTGATGTGGTGGCCGTGGACTTTGCTTAACGGTTTGAACGGTTTAGTGCTTGTGGTTGGGGGGTTTAAGGTGGAGGTAAAGAAGCAGAAGTAAAAAATAATAAGAGATGTGGGTATGCGAGGACACTGTTTGGCTATTGACTTGGTGTAAATGGACTGTTGGTGAAGCGCAAAGTTTTCCAATTTAATTTTTTTAGTGCTGTGAGATTGAGTCAATTCAATTAAGTAACTCGACAGAAATTGGAGTTTAGGAGACTTTACAACAATTCGACAGCTTTAAGAGGTGGATTTGAGTCCCGTGGGCGGGCCCTTGCAGCAAAATGGGCTGGTCTGGAGACATCTTGGGCGTCCGAGCCTCAAAAAGTCCAAAGAAGTAGCAGTTGGCAACGAAGAGCCCACTTGACTAAAAGTGTTTGTATGAGCCCTCCACCCGATTAAAGCTATAGCCCAGGATCTTAACCGGATGTGGTTACTGGTTAGACCTTTTACTTCTTGTTCTTTTTTTTTTCCTTTTAGTTATTTAAAATTTCATGTCCAAAGTGTGTATTTTTACCCCTTGTAATCCACTATCATCTTATTTGCCGCTAAATAAATAAATCATTAACATTGTAGATGAGAAATTAAAGATGGCGTAAAAGCATATAAAAGAGAAAATAGCATTTCTCCCCCCCCCCCCCCAAAAAAAAAAAAAAGAGAGAGAGTTGGACTTCTTTGGATTTTGTTGCAAGAATTTAATGTATTAAGACTTGAGAACGATTAAAAAAGCTCCCGTTACCAATAATTCATTAGAGGGAAGCTCTCCACCATGTAATGGCCAATAAATATTCTGGAAATCATAGTTGGGTTTCATAAATATTTTTGCGCAGTCTCACCTTGCTCGAGACATGCGTGATTGTCACTTAATAACTGACACTAGGCGTAGAGATGCACAACTCTTAGCTCCTTAAAGTAATCAATGGTGATGCTAACGAGTCTGCACTCCTTACAACACAAACCTGCGGAGTATATGTACTGCTACTATGCAGTAGTTCACCCTCAGAATCTCGTTGTTCATCATGATGCTTGAGTGCATGCAGGGCTATCTTCCTGCTGAAGTTATTCAGGCACTCCAAGGTGAATAATACGCTTAGTGAAAGCTTGATGAAAACTGCCAAACAAGAGAAATGGTTGAGAACGAAACTGGGTTGTATGGTTCCTATTGGGTGCATTCTTCTAACTTCTGATGCTGAAGCTGTTTTGCAAATTTACAAGTGCGCCACTCATTGAGCAGTCATTCTATGGCGGTGAGATTGGTTGTTTCAACTATGTGCTTAAAATGTTTGGTGTTGCAGTTGATCACCTAGCTACTCTCCGGTTGATATGCGATAACTCAAATTCCCCATTGATCTTTCTGCATTGAATAGGGACAGCATTTTTTTTGTAATTCTTGATTGCAACCGTGATTTGGGGCTTGCAGCGTCTGGTGTGATTCAGAAAATTAAGGACCAACCGTGGATCAAACCTAGTTCTGATTTTAGATGCCCATCTGACTCAATCCATCCCAGTCACAAATGGAGACACTTGTTAAAAGTTGCTTCTTTACCCATTATTCATGAAGCCTTTTATGGAAGCAGGCTGAAACTGAACAAGGTAGAGTTGAAAGCGCTAGGGTTGACAGTTGATCTTGATGGGGTATTTAAGTTGCACCGCTTGCATCCTTTCTAAACGTAGCATGGCACGCAGGGTACTGCGATCCTATATTGGTATGTAACAATAGCCTGTACATGCTTTAGGAAGCTTGCAAACAGCACCTAATCAAGCCAAGTGGAGCTGCGTTTCACTTTTGAGTGGTTAACCGCTGCTTCTGAATGGTCTCATCAAAAACTTGCCTGAGGACGATTTTAAAACCTCAGCTTGCTGTTTTCATGCATCTATAAATGCCTGTTCTCTACTCTCTTCAAGGCCTATACAGATTACACCAGCACTGGTAATCTCTTTTACCTTGTCAAATTGCATGAAAAACCCTTTTACTGGAATTCCTAGTGCTCAAGAATAGGAGCTGGCAACAATCTGAACATTAGCTTCCAATTAAATGTGATACAGCTACATCTATGTGGGTAGCTGAACAATCTTCGCTATTGCACTTCTGCAAAGGGTGCCAATAGCCGCTTCAGCGAAGCCACAATGCCGGGCCGCTGGTCACCGGGCTTTGTCACCGGCTTTAGTGTCATCAGGCTACCAACTTACTTGACCTTCCCAAAATAATCGTTCCGAAACTTCTTGTTACACGCCAGCAATTCATGTGACCAGGCAATTCATCATATTTTTTTTTCTTGAAAATACTCGTAATCCTAGGCAGTCGGTGGTAGGCAGGAATTTCTTGCGACAACAAAATGAGTGATCGCTCCCATTGAGACTGCAAATTTTTAGGATAGAATTCGAGTCATTATGAATAATCAGTAATTTAGTATCGTTTAACAAGTCAAACTAGGGTCAATATAAATGTAAACATATAAGAGACGGTGTCATGCTGTGGAACAGCATGAACTTTCGTATGCCTATTTCCAATCAAAAAGGAGGAGATGGAAGTCATGAAAATAAAAAGCAACCGAAAGCTTGCATCCCTGTTTGTATGCTTGCTCTCACATTGAATATGCGTCTCATGATCCCTGTGTGCATAAAATCAACATCCACTGCCAATAGTATTCTTGTCTTTCTATGGCCAAGCAAACCAATTTCTCACAATACCCGTCATTCTCAAGGGAAAAGTTATTATGAGGCAAACAACTTAACTAATGGCGAGAGGATCAAGTTTGGATTTGGTGCTCTGTTGGTGCGTTTGCGTTCTAACGCCAATACACAATGCTCACATTGCACATGCTTTGACGGATTCACAACTTCGGATTTACAACATACATGTTGTACTTACAGTTGTTCGATTAAATCCGATATCTCTCCGAAGACCGAGTCATCTAATGACCTAATTGCATCCAAACGACCCTTTTGGAGACTTCACAGCTCAGCTGACGGTGCTCTCTCCCCCCGGGTTATATCTTCAATCGGCAGAAATCTACTCTATGGCGGCAATGGTGGAAACCAAGATCTCATATTCTGAAAGAGAGAAGGGAATGCCACTGCCACAAGAAGGAGGTCGTGCACGTCGGCCGCCACTTCCCACTTCGACTACTGCCTCTCCCTACGTGCCATCTGCTCCGCCCTCTCCTCCTTTGCCGCTGACGGCCCATATCTATATCCGATCATAACCCTTCCATCCTCCTCCACCACCTTCAACCCCCCTCCAATCGCTACCCCCTCCTCACCTAAAAGAATGTTTGGTCTTGTTTAGATCGGTTTCGGGAAAGATCAATTTCTGAGAGAAAATATCAGGGTGCTCCTTTTGGAAATCTCGCTAGATCTATCTGCCTAACGAAACGGTGCTGCCCGTTAGGCCTCCAAGCGACAAAGTTTTGGCCCTTTATGCTGGTTTACTGACATGGCTTCATATGATGCCTTGCATTCAGTACAATGGATACCTCGGATATAACTAGAGTTTAGTTATGGCATGCCTGCTGTAACCGTAATTACAGTAGACGATCTCCATCTTGCTTTGACGATAGGAATGTCTGTTCTTGTTGTTCAAACTGATGTTTGTGCCGGTAAAACTTCACTAGGGTTTTTGCCCACAGACACAGAAATACTACACTTTCTCACTAGGGAGGGTCCATTTGGCACATTCAAAACTCCCTTTTCTCCAAGAGAAAGAGCTAGCTGCTTTCTCCTTTAAAAACGAATTTCTCTTTTCATCACTTCCATAACCTTCAGATAACTTGTCCGATCCATATCCTCATCTCACAACGAGACTCCTTATCTCCTTATATCGATCGACGAAACCGGTAGCTTATGAATACATGATGTAGTACCACAATCAATATGACTATAGTCAAATCTTGCAAACTGGAATCACCTGCACGCATATTGCTGAATAACAAGCGTTCATGGATTATAGTAATCTATCAATTTCGATTCATGACAAGCAGCGTTTAGCGAGATTGACAAAACATGTGCACTGTACAGTCTCTGAAGATTCTAACCAATCAAAAATTGATTATCGTAGTAAGACGAACGAAAATGATTTGATATTGAAGAACTTGAATGCCATCATACTACGGTCAACAAACACTAGGAAAAGCAACTGGACAATATTCATCATTCAGAGTGAGCTTTGATCAACTCGGCAAAGTTGATATGTAAACTGGTACAACTTATAGAAAGCTACTTCACTTCAGCTCAAGGATCCAATCCATCGTGTCTTCGGTGAGACCCATCTGTAGTCTGGTAAGTGCAGAATATAGCTGTTGTGACACAAGACCAACTCCAGAGCTTCCGTAAGATACCCTGCACATTAAATTGGATGAATATTATTCCTAGTGACATGAAGACACTACATAGAGAGGTTTATCCACTTAAATCACATTAAAGCAGAACCGCACTAAATCAGTGTCTTCGCCTTTTGCCTGTAGCACCTTACTAAAATCTTGAAATTTTGCACTTTCCTAACTTAGTTTTTGGTAAGAATATGTTCTGACCAGAATGGCTATTGTCATGGCTAATTTGTTTAAATGGAGCATCTAACAAGCTACAGTGAAGCTTGGCAGAAAAAACTATTTTTTTTCGTTACACTATTAACATATTATAGGATGAATCCAGCAATATTATTGCCTTAATTATAAACACCCATCCCGGTCTTGACACTCAGAGATTCTCCCCACCCACATACATAGCCAAACACTAAAAGATCACTTAATGGTCTTACCAATGACTTTGTGAGGGATGGGGGGAAGTGAATGTGAATTTCGATCCTAATTAACAATTCACATGAATGGTTCTAAAACTAAAATGTACTGCAAATGATAATTCGTTGATTCTCCAACTCAACTGATGGCCAACTCAGACTTCTTTTAAATGCACTGTCAGAATAAACAAATGAGATTAAAAAGAACTGCAAACCAGAACATAGACCTCACCTTTTACCAATATAAGTTATGCTGCCCACAGGTGATATAACCACTGCAGTTCCGGTACAGAAAACTTCATCAGCATCAAGCAACTCTTCCACTGGTACCATCCGTTCCTCAACCTACACATCAACCAACGAATGTTCGGCAAAACAACAGAAAATTAGCCGCGAATGACTATATCAGATGATGAGCCCGCTGGTTAGGATTAAATCTTGAAGTTGTACAATCAAATCATACTCAGACAAGTGCGTCAAATAGATTACCGTTGGAGAAAAATACAATTATACTGCAGAATGGCATGTGAGTTGGAAGAAAATACAACATATCACATTGTAATCCAAAATACTTGAGCATATTCTGAATAAAATCAGACTCGTTCAAAGGGAAACAAGTAAAGAACACACACACACACACACACATAATCCTGATGTTTCTTCGAGCAAGCCTGAAAAAGTAGACCCCTACCCCTTCCTTCCTCAGCCAAAAAATGGCAAAATCTAAAACATCGAGAAATTTCTGCTGTTCTCAGTAGAACAAAGAACTGGAGAAGACAAGTCTGGTGACAGAAATACTTGAAAAGTAGCACTTTGTCTACTATGGACTATTTATCGACTATTTGTAGCTGAAAATACGTACCTGGAATCCCTGGCTACGAGCTACATCAATTATACTCTTTCTTGTAATGCCTGGAAGGATGGTCCCCTTTATCGCAGGTGTAGATATTACATTACCCTAGAAGAGCATGGTAATCGGAACCGTGTTAGTATTACTTACATAAATAATACACTGCTCCGTATCAGTGGTCACCCGCAGGAAAATGCATAGCTGTAGGTGATAATGAATGGGTTTTTTCTCTCTTATTTTCAAGATTACACGTAAACAGTTTTTTTTTTTTTAATTCCTATCCCTCACTAGGGCAACTAATAAAGGTTTGCATGAGGCTATAAATAGTATACCTTCACAACAAAAACGTTACAAGAGGAAACCTCTTCCAGAAATCTCTTGTGAACACTATCAAGGTACAGAACATCAGAATAGCCTTTGGCCTTGGCAGCACTTTGTGCTTTCAGAACCTATAAATCACAGTACAGAAGATGAAAACTAAATGGATCAGATTCTCAGGAAGCATAAGTTAGCATCAGAATACAAAAGAGTAACCACGTTCTTCACTTCCGATTTTCCACTAGACCAATGAAACTATTAAACCACAATAGTAACTTCAACTTTGGGAATTTCTACTAGTGTCACTACACCAATCTGCAATGTGAAGCATTAGAAAATGCAAGAAAAGAAAATTGAACTGCAAACAGCCCCAGCGGTTCTTCATATTAAAAAAGGTTGAACAATTGCTTTAAGTAATGCACGGAAGTTGCAGTGTATAATACTAGGAATTTTTATCAAGTAGAAAAAGCAGCGATGCAGTTGAAAAACACTTCCAAGGAATAAGAATTGATATATAATAACGTCAGTTTATATGTAATTATGACTACAACCACCAAAAGAAGAAGGCCCACGACACCAAGCAATGAACCTGGGCCATCCAGTTATGAGGATCTCCTCAGACCAGGAAAAGAGAGGATGAATTCATGCAGAGGGCCTTATTTCAACGAATCAACATGGAAATACATATGAGATATGTCTAGTTTTCAGGCTGAATTGGCAGAAATAGTTGCCAAGAAACCTTCTATATGAAAGTTCTTATGCCGGAAAAGAGGACCCCTTCACCTATTGCATACATAGTAGGCTCCCTTACCAACCACAACCTTGCAGAAGGTCCCAAACTGATCTCAGCGATCCGGACACTACGAAAGCTAGAACAAGAGTCCCCATACTCTGCGCTCTCACAATGAATAAGCAACCATTTCTTAGACCTTCTTACACAGAACGCACCCTCCTAAGGTTGTCAATAATCAAAATAGCATTTCCAAAGCTACCTTGGGAGGCGCCGAACCCCGCCAAATACTATAGAACAAAACAAAAAGTAAACAGAGAACCTCTCCTTGATATGGAATATTTGGTTAAAAAGGAATAGCCAAGCCATCTTTCAAAGGCCTTTCTATTTTTATGCTAGAAGTGAAGCAATCTCTCTTGAGACCTGGATGCTGTTAGCCTACTAGCTCAGGGATGATAATTAGATTTGCGGCGGGGGGGGGGGGTTGGGAGGGAGGGAGGGAAAAGGGGAGGGTATGGAATTGCCTTTCTTTACTCCTTGTACACTAGGTTCTCTCAACGGTGACTTTTCATTTTGATAAAAAAAAAGGCGGGGAGGGCGAGAAGGTAGAAGAGAAACTAAGAGCACAGGAACAACAAGAAGTTTGAATGCAATACTAACCAAGATATAAATGGGACACATTCAGAGCCTGGGCAAGAAATTTGAGAATGCAGTGACATAAAGAAGTGTACAAAAAAAAGGTAAAAGGTTAAGCTTACCGCAGCATAATTTCCGATTGTCTTTACACCTCCAGTACCACCCGGGGTTGCTCTATGCATTTCTGTCTCAACCACCAGATTTATTGGTGCCAACCCTTCCTGCCATCATATATTAGATAAGCAAATCAAGATTTTCCCTCATATTATGTATTAAAGAAGTGAAAAGAAAAGTCAAAGACTGAACCTAATGCAGATTAAGCCACGCTGCACCAGCAGAAACTTTTGACAAAATTACAAAAACATAAAACATGATGCAACAGCTTCCAGCAAATGGTCATTTGAGTATAATGATCTCATGCTCACGACAATAACTTCAGAACGGGATGCATCCATTCGATCTCCAAGTAATACTTGTGTTCAACTACCCACGATGAGCTTTCAAACCTGGGTGGCTAGAGAAGCCTCTAAGTAGTGGGAGTCTCAAGCCCCAACAATCTGAATGTTAGGTATATTGCGTCATCGCATTCTCAATCTACCGAAAGATGAACCACCAAACCTGAGATGCCAGTCCTTCCCTCTTTATCATACTCAATATATGTAAACTACATAATCAAAGCATCTACTAATCAAGTCAGCTATGCAGATATCAATTTAGCGTTAATAGTGAATAAATAGTATCAGAAAATTACTGTTGGGCATAAAGCAACGTATTTCTGTTTAATTGCTGATACCAAGATACATCACAGAGAATGAGATGAAATTATTTATGAAAAATGATACAATGAGATTGGCTGATCCTCTTTAGATTTCAGACATAGTTAGACTGAGCTCACGCCCCAAAAAGTTTCTCAAAACTTATGTTTATTCGGGGGGATAGATGAATCATTCCTCGCAAATTAGCTTCTTCTTCTTCTTTTTTCAGTAATTTCTTTGTTTCTATGATTTCCTCCCTAGAACTTGATACAGGCTTTTGTTTTACTTTGCTTGTTGTTCAGCTAGTAATACTTACCTTTACGTAAAGAATAAATAAGGGATATACTGGGAAATGGAAGATCTGAATTCTCTTGGCACGTGTCGCATAGCATAGGCATGCATCATAAAGCACAGCATGGTCTAGAGATTTCAATGTTGTACGCAATAAGCCTTAAGGCATGCAGAGTATATAACCAGCATACCTTGAAGTAGTTACCAACAGGAGAAACATAAATCAGAAAAGTGTACTCGGGTGCTGGTGCAAGACCAAGAACAGCTCCACTCCCCATAAGCAATGGCCTTATATACATTGAACCTTTACCTGGAGGAGGTATCTGAAATAAGGCAAAAAAGACGCATAACTAACAGCTATTACCACTTAAGAACAAAGCTCACTTTGCAAAACTGAAGCATTTTACCCATTTTTCATTTGCCAAAACAGTCTCTCTCACGGCTTCCACAAACTGCTCAACAGTTGGTGAAGGCATGCACATACGTTCAGCACCCATCCTCAGCCGCATAGCATTTTCTTCAGGACGAAATAGTAATATATTGCGGTCATGCTTTCGGTAGGCCTTCAAACCTTCAAATAATCCCTACAAGAAACAAGTCAGGTACAGAGTCTTGAATATAAAACAACTACGCAAGGCTTTTTGACGTATACTGCCCATCTGTGTTACAAGGACTCGGGGAAAGTGTCAGGTACCGATACTCGTTGAAGTGTCAGATTCGTCAATTTTCTTAAAAGTAGCGTACACAGAGACGGCCAAAAAGGACGTAAATTGCAACATGGGTACGGGTATAAGGCCGACATATATAAGACAAAATGTGAGATTGCTGGAAATTAGTATAGTATATTCAACATCTACTCAAGCATATCTACTACTCAATCATATTAGTTATACAGGAATGTTGGTGGTAAAACATAGAAACCAGCTGTTAGTGACAGCTGTAAGCCACCAGGCAGGCCTTACTACTTGCAGGCCAACCCATGTGCCCTTATTGCGTAAAGCTGGTGATATTACTACAGGAATTCAAAGTGCAGTCATCAATCAGCGAGTGAAGACTCAAAATGACGGCTGAGACTCGCATCGCTTCTTTGCCCTAGCTTTCTATGAAGCCACCAATCTATCAACAAGGACAAGATCTGCTCCTCTTTTTTCTCCTTCCACTTTGACAACAGAGAGATCCATCTTCTTCTCCTCCTTTTTTTCTATAGTACTTCGATGATGGCTACAACATCTTTGTTGACGTGGCGTATGGCCCTCAGATGATGTTAAAGCCTCCGGAACCCTGTAGCGGCTATATCATCTTTACAGAAAGCTCCAAGATTGTCACCATTGTGGGGAAATCAGAGAGCAGAAACCCTCCGCATGTTTTCCATTCTTAACACCGACGGACAGAAGCGCGCACTACTACCTGCTCTGACAAGCCAGATCAGAGCACAAACTCGAGCAAAACCAGTGCCATGATGACAGCAACAAAGAGGTCCCCTGTAAGGAGAAGAAAGACTCAAACCTAGATCTAGTAGGGATGGAGGAATCAGCTCATGCAGAGAAAGACAACCCACCAAAGTCTAAACGACTCAAGGTTGCTGGCGGAGAAGAACGGAGACAAGGAGATAAAGGCTGGGGTAGAGACGGAACAAATACATATGCCAGAACACCAATGCGAAATTAATTCATATGCTTGAAGATGATACATATAAACTCTAGTAGCAAAATTAATTCTAGGACAAGATAAAGGTTCAACAAACTAACTTGCCCATAATTTAAGATTCCAGCTGATGGGTTCAATTCAATGTTTCCAAAACGCAGCAATTGACCTTCAGAAAAGTTTTCACCTTGAGAACATTTCATGACATACATATAATCAGTTGGCATAAACCCAAATCCGAGGTTGTCCCAGTCAATGTCAGCTGATTCACTTGTTGCATTGCTGCGAAAAAGAAGATTTGTCAATAAATATCGGCTCATAGTCAACAAAAAAGATATTGACATAAAAAAACTAATAAAATAAGAAAAGAGCAATATAGAGGAAAATTGAATATTAATATCTAGTAATCAACTGTTTATGGTAGATGCTTCTTGCGCAAACCCAATGAAAGAGGTTCTAGACAACAACAATCTGAGCAAGAGGGATGGACTGAAGTTAATCAAGCATTATGAGAGGAGGACGACAGGGAGCCAAGTGTCACCAAGAAGACCAACATGTATGTCCATTTTATTTTCTACACTGGCTCAGTGTGGGCTTCCACGAAAAGGAAGAGACCTATACCACCAGATTTCTCACACTTGTCCTAAAGTAAATGCATAGTAACATTGCTTTGAATTATCCAAAAACTTGGACCCCATGCCTTTTAACATTTATCCAAGAACCAATAAGGAACTTAGACATTTTCAATATTAAGTTTGGACTAAAGAAGACCAGGTCATAGATGGCAAAATTAATGTTTTCAAAGTTCTCAACTGAACTCAACATTATCGTCTAAGCCTTCAACTCCCAACTGAGCTTAACTTATTAAGCTGTTGTCCTAATCAAGTTAGCGTTGCCTGGATAAATCCTTGTCTTCCGCTCTCTGCTATCCAATAAATGTTCTCTGAAATCTTCCTCGAGGTCCTGCCTTGCTACTTCTCATGTCATTCTCAGCTCTTACACCATCAAATTTGACACAAATGATTTTCGCTTCACTAATGCATCTAAAGGCCCATGATGAATGTGACAAAAGACCATCTCAAGCAATTATCCCTCGACTTGTATCAACTTAGCATCACCCCACCTGGCAAATATGTTCCATATTCTGTCCTTGGGTAGAAGCTCATCCAATTGTACCACAGAATACTCCAAAAGCCCGCATTTACTTTATTTAGCGCTATCTTAGGGTAACATCCTCATGAATTTGTCCCTTACGTATTCTTCTTCTAAGATACCCCAAATTATCCTTCTAAGATACCTCTTGCCCATCTATAATTCAGAGCTCCTCCTACACCTAATCCTCCTTCAACTAAAGCCTCTAGATTCTATGTTATCTTAACGACTCTAAAATATATCTAGCCCTATTCTCGCCTGATAAATTTTACTATAACTTCTTCTAGTCTGATGAATTAACTTAAGATCTTCCATCATCCTAAATGTTCACAGTAAGTTCATCCATAACTAAAGCCACAAACCTCACATGTGTTATTTCTCTATTAAAAGTGCCCTTAATCACATAAATATCCTTAGTAGCACAGCTTCTACTCTAGGATCTAGCACATCATTGCATTGGTACACAGTTGTGTACTTCTCCAAATCTACAAAGACCATCCAGAGATCCTGTTTTTATCATCCAGATTTCTCCATCAATCTTGAAATATTAGTTTCCCTCTAAGTATATGTTCGATTATCCTCTTCAGAAGCATCATAGTAGGACTCATAAGCTTGATTACTCGTGAATTGGTGCACCTGTGGATAACTTCTTATTTTAATTATCCCTAGATATTTCCTTACTACTTAAATCACGTTAAAACGTCCTATTCAACAAAACTACTCATATCACCCAAGCATCTCCAAAATTTGATAGGTAAATTATCTGGTTCTAGTCTTTCTACGGAGCATTGTTCTTAAAGGCGCACGTACACCTAAGGAGCAAAGAGTCCCTGGAGCCTAGGCACAAGCGTGCACCTTCTTAAAGCGAGTGACAAAATTAAAATTGAATAGATATTAGTGCATTAAACCAATAAAATCACAAAAATAAGTCGCTGAACATGACAGTTTTACAACCTTCCATCACTACAAAAACTTCAAATTCAATGAGAAGTAGTTAATCTTAAGTGAACATCATATTGCCATCCTCATCATCAATGAAGGCCAGGGCAAGAATGCTTTCTTCAAAGGGAATCATAACCTCCAAGATTCCTCATCAACTTCATCTTCTTCGTCTAAAAGGTGACCTAAAGAAGTAGATCTACTCACACAGTGAATAGCAGCATGAGAATCGATCGATCTGTTTCGCTTTTTTTTGTGGGTTTAGATATTGATTTATGATGTTACAAAAAAAAAAGGAATTAAAAAAAAATGACCAATTGAGATGATGCCACGATTCAAAAATCAAAGACTTGATTTTTTGGGCTTTTTTTTAGGCTACACCCCTGCCTTGCGCTTAGGCGCGCAAGGTGGGCGCCTCTTTGAAGGGGCTATGCCTAGCCCTAGGCAAACGCACTCCCTGTGCCTTGTGCCTAGGGGCGCCTAGGATAATCAATGCTAAGAAGCATCCTTTACCTCACATGGAATCACCAAGTTATGTTGAATTCTCTTCAGTTACGCCCACCAACTAGCATCCTCGTGCAATTATCATCCAGCTCTGTGCCCGGATGCTTCTAGGATTCAGTTACCACACTTTAGATGAGAGCTTTCATTACGCGGTACTGTTCAACTGTTGATCCAACCAATTTGCCGCTTGTTGAAGTCAATAGTAGCTGTTCATGTTCTTCATAGTACTTCCTTATGTGTCTAATGTATATCAATTACATGAATTATGTCCTTCCCTCTCTCTTTAAATTAACAAGTCTCTTAATACACAAGAGTTCACATAGCTTCAACAGAGTTACAACGCTAAACCTTCTTCAAATAACAAAAATAGAAAACAAAATCTTCATCTGTTTCACATCTTTTTCCTTTTGCTTTTTTGCGAATCCCTAACATAGCATTTAAACATGTAAACATCGACTTCTCCATAGCCTTCACCCTAGTTAGACTCGTCACCACCTAAATCAGTAATTACCATTCGAGTCAATTGTTTACACGAAAACGAAAACAGACAAACACGTAGACACAAAATTTTACTTTACAAGGAATCTGTTACATGCAAAAGGAATTGACGGGTACCTCGTAGGAGAGGCCACATGAATACTGCTCGAAAAATGTTGCTTATTACTATACGAAGCAAAATGCGACTGGCTCGGAAGCTGCATAAACAAATCAGACATGAAAAAAAAGGTAGTTAAACACTCCAACAACATCCCCAAAATGCCATTGCCATAAGAAATCAAAGAGGGAGAGAAGAGCAGTGAATTGCCTTGAGAAGCGGAGGACAAAAGTGTCTTCCGTCGGCTAAGGGAGATGGCGATAGCGTGGAGGCGGAGGCGCGCGACGATAACGGGGAGAGGAGGTGGTTCGAGTGGAGACCAGCAAAAACGGCGCCGCGCTCCATGTTGCTACTGCAGCTCTTGTTATTCTTCTACTGTGTCTCGATGGCTCGAGCCCTTTTTGGTTTTGCCTCTGGCTCTGGCTGACCAGAAGCAAGAACTGGACAATGAATTTATTATTATTATTATTATTTTTATAGTCTTCAGAATGAATGGAGTTTCCCGATATTTTAAGGCCAGTGTTAACAGCCCCCGGTCAAAATTAGACATCGCGCACGTGACATAAGGGGCCCTGTTTCTTTTACCAGTTTTTATTTATAGTTCACGTATGGTAAATTGATAAATAGCCGCCGGTAAAATTAGTTTTAACAATTTTTGTATGTGAACATAATATAAAGCTGGTGTTCGCTCTTTTGTAGATCATTTGTGATCGTTCACCTAAAAAACGAGCTGAGTTTAATCGCAATTTTTGAACTCGTCTACATGAACCGAACTTGAATTTCATATAACTTGACTCGTTATAATTCGTGAATATTAAGGCTCCTATAAGTAGGCGAGTCTAGTCGAGTATTAAACGAGTAATTAACCCACATAACTCGTTTTCAAGTTTAATAAGATGTGCATTGCATAAATAAAATAGTTTGCGCACCCAACACCTCTCTCCACAACATAGGCCCATCTAGTGCAATATGTTTCTTTATCCCTTCCATTCCCTTCCTTTTCCCCTTTCAAGAGTTGATACAATATTCCCCACCCCACCATCTCCCTTCAACCCCCAATGCCTCCTTCCACCCCGCAGTTCTTGGATTCTCTTATCATCTATCTAAATAACATTCTGAGAGTTGAAATTGTATTTTAAATTTATTTTAGTTAGACGAACATGAATACGAACCCAAGCTTAATACGAGCACGAGCTTGAACTCGGCTCGTTTAATTATATGAGTCAAACCCAAATTTACAAATTTACTGAACTGAATTGAACTCGAGCAAGGTTTCAGGGCTCGTCACGAGTCAAGGGTTAAGCTGGAGCATCTCTTAAAATTAAACTAACCGAACACTTGCCGACCTAAACGAGCCGAGTACTCATGCATTTGCAGAACAAGAGAGAACTAGAGTAACAACTGTTAGAAGATGGGCCAAGTTCCACTCTAATCGATGAATTTTGCCTTAGGTCATTCTGGTCATTAAACTCGTTGACATAAATCGAGCAAGCAGTTCATTTTATTGGCTGAGGTTAGTAAGTGCCTTATTAAGCGGTCTTTTGACCTTTACTTTAGGTGTAAAACCTTCACTTTCTTTAATTCTTTTTTTTTAAGACAAAGGAGAAATGTTAACTTTTATTGTGAATTTTCTTTTCAAGTGGTGCTAGATTCATAAATTCTCTACTAAACTTTTGTGACTCCAAACAATTAGAGTTACTTTTAGACCCTTTAGCAGCAAAATGGTTTGTATTTAGCTCTATTTTTTTCTTAAATGTTTCTATTTTCTTTTTGGCGATGTTATATCATTAACACCCACCACTCAATAACCACCAACACCACCATCAGTGGTGGAGGCAACAGGTGATACCAGTGGGCATGTGCCCACCTGTTGTTCTGTTTTTCTTTCCTCTAAATTGGGCATTTTAGGATACAAGGATGAAAGGCCCCACCTAAAATTATGAAATTGGTGAAAGGATTCCATTTCGTTATGTTGCAAGTTCAACTTATACAAATAAACAAAAAAAAATAATAGATATTTGAGCTCCACTTTAGCCATTTAAGCTCTATTTTTATCGCTGAAGTGACTCTATGACGACACTTTTAAGACCTTGATTGTCGAAAGTGGAGCTCAAACATAAGTAAACTATTAGAAATAAATAAGTAACTTTTAAAAAAAATTAGCAGTAGTTCCATGTATGCCTTTTAAGATTGCATTTGTAACCCACTTGGTCCCTCTCTTTTTATCATACCTACCTAGTCCTTCAAGAAAGTTTGTGTTCTACATAGCCTATTATGGATGGAAAATGTCAAAGGGCTCTCATTTACTGTTTTTTCAAGGGTATGATTGAAAAGTCACCGAATATAGAAAAAATTGAGAACCTCCCTTTTTAAACAATGTACAAGATTTAAGCCAAACTCGCATCCTGAACACAATTGCCCCCCCCCCCCCCCCCCATCACCACCATGCCATAAAAACCACCATCATGGCCTGATTGGTGTGTCATGACAAAAAAAACTCCCTTAGTATCTTTAATGGCACCAATTTCCCAATGTGCCAGCCACCACAATCGGACCCACTGCGATCGAGCCCCAATTTGACCAGCACCTTATTTACCCAACAAAATTATCATTATTATCATCATTGCACCTTAAAAATTGTGCAATTTCATAATTAATGCCACCTTCGTGCTCATCATCACCTTGTCATTATTGTTACAAGCCCAAACAATATCTATCGCATCCATTGTAAGCCCATTGCCGCCAAATGGCCAATGGACCACTAGGTACCACTTAGGAGTCGAATTAAACCATTAATGTCCTTCTACCGCGAGTTAACTACCATCAATGGACTGCAGTGGCCTCGATAACTTTTTTTTGACTCGGTGTCGTACCAAGCAGCAATCAACAATAACGTGTGGTGGATAATGAGTTGGATTTTGATGGTGGTGGTGGATAATGGAGTTGTGTTTTAGTGGTTTGATTTGTGGATTTGTGGTGGAGTTGGTCATATATGGTGAGTAGCGGAAGTTAGGTCGTTGGTGGTAGTGATATATGGGACAGGTGGTGCTGGTTTGTCGAAGGTCAAAGAGAAGATAAATGAGCGCTTTGATGGATTGGGGCAGAGTACATCGTGGGGATTTCAATGATCGTGGTGGCATAGCCGGTAAGGGTTTTATGTTTGTAAAGCAATGGAAGGAGAAGAAAAATACGTTGCCGGGTTCTTTAGTTGCAAGATTATGTGTTTTTATCGTATTGCCCCTCTAGAGCAATCACGTGCCATGTACATGATTAATACTGCTAGATTTTCTAATAAAATTAGTCAAAAAGTTTAATATGATATGATTTTTTTGTTCAAGGACTCAATAGGTATTGAGAGAATAAAAGGAACCAAATAGACTATAAACGTAAACTTAAGGGGTGTACATAAAATTTTTCTCATGTGTTTACCTCGGTGCCCACCTTTAAAATAAGTTCTAGCTCTGTCACTGACTAGTATTCTCCAATCATTATCCAACCCAACCCCACTGCTTTTGGTCGCTACTACCCAAATGCCATTAACACCCCCATTGCCAACAAAACCCCAGACATAACCGCCTAGCCCAACGTTGCTGCCATCCAAACCCCATCACCACTCGTCACCGCATCACCGCCCACCACTAACATCCAACTTCACCATGCCACCACTGTCATTTCACTACCACCCCCACACCCACCATGTTGTCACCCCCACATCCCAACCGGTTTCTTAACCTATTAAATTCACCAACTTCACCCCTTCACAACCCCATTCCTTGCTCCAAACCCTTTCCACCCACCACCACGCCATCATTTCTGCCAATACAATTTGTACCAACCAAATCCACTTGGTACATTTTAACTATAGATACAATTTGGCGGCCTTCAATTTTGATTTTTTTTCAACCGTTGTTCTACTCACGCCACGGGGGTATGCTCTCTTTTCCAATAATTTGGGTGAGCGGTGGTGTGGTAGTAATTTTGGTTTGTTGTAGATCGTTGGTATGGAGTTAACTAAGTACATATGGTGATGGGTACGATGGCGGTAGTTAAACATGAGTAGTTATTCAGAATTAAGAGTGTATTTGGGTAAACAATTTTAAAATACTAAGACGTTTATAATCCCTTCATTTTAAAATCCTTGCATTTGAAATCTCAAGAATTGTAATGCTTAATGTTTAGCAAATTTTGCAGACAGGCACTGACTGAATTATTTGATATGAAATAAATGAATCGAAATACTTCATCCAAACACATCCAAAAGATAGAAGATGGACCTTTATGTGGTTTATTTGACAATTTTGCCCCACTTTAAGGGCCATGTGCCCGTCATGCACTAATTTAACGAGCAAAACCTAACAATAGCTAACAGAACGATAGAACAGGCAAATTAGAAAGACTAGCGACTCTTTTGACGAAAAATGAGGCAAATTAAAATCGAGCAGGCAAAGTGAAAGTTGACTCTTAGTTCAGTGACAATTGGCAGTGATCTCTATATGCCCTTCACATCTGTTTGCACTACAATAATTTGGACAATTTTCTAGATCTTGCAAAAGATGACATGCATATTAAAATTGGAAGAGAGCGTATGGACCTTGCATATGTTCTTATAATTTAAAGTGCTACTAAAATAGGTTAGCCCTGTTGCCAATTACTTTTGGCATTAACCAAAACAATATTTGGGTGTCCCAGGTACTTCTCAAAACGGGAAAAAAAATACTTTTGGCATGAACTCGATACGCTTTCGCACTAGCGGTAACCCAATATTTGAGCTCCCATGTAGTATTAATAGACCTTTAGTAACAAAATGAAGCTCAAACATCGCTTTAGATCTCACCCCCACCAAAAAAAAACAAAACAAAAGACACAGAGCACACAATTATTTATGCTAGTTAGTTCAGCTCAGCTCAGTCGGTAAGAATTAAGGAGGACATGTATTACCCTTGTTTAGTGTAAGCCCAAGTGGCGTTGCGAAAGCAAATCTTTGGACATATATACAAGTGATTACTATTTAGCAAAAATGTAGGGCCTAGTCAGCTAATCAATTGGGTTAAGTCTAGTCTTTTGATTAGCCGTACTGCTTCAGCTGAGTTCAGATCTCTCATCCAATAGGAGATTGAATTTGAAGCAAAGCCAAGATTTGGGAAATATTTGGGCATCGACTCAGAAATTGGGGTGAATAAAAAGGATATCTTTAGTGGCATTGTGCAGCACGTGCAAGACACGTGCACTCACTGGTTGGGTCTGTGCTCAATAAAGCAGGCTGAATGACTTTAGTTCAATCCGTCTTGTCATCACTCATTGTACATTAGTTGTCAGTGTACAAATTTCCGGTACAAGTATGTAAGCAGCTCGACCAAATTTTGGCTAGGTTTTGGTAGTCAGGTGATGTTTTCTCGGAAGTCTATTCACTGGTTATTGTGGTCAACCTTATGCCTTCTTAAAAAACTAGGGGGTTTTGGCTTTTGAGATTTCACGATTTTTAATCAAGCATTAATAGTTAAACAGGCATGAAAATTTTAGGACAATCCAGAGAGTCTTTCAACTCAGGTCCTTAAAGAGAAATACTTCCACCACTGTAGTTTCCTCAATGCTAGTAATCCTCAACAAGGTTCTTGGATTTGGTGTAACTTATTGGTTGGTCAAAGGGCTCTGGAAATGGGCGCTCTATTTCTATTTGGAGGATTGGTGGTTGCCTCAGAAATCTCTAGACTAGTTATAATTTTTTTCGTACTGAGGCTAATGTGCATTGGCTTGTCACTGATCTATTCATTCAACATTCAAATTTTCACGCCATCGAAACGGGAGGCCGTGGCTGACAACAAACCTTAAAATATATCGCTAAGGTTATAAAAGTAACGGTATAAACGGAGCACTGAAAGCCTTTAACATAATATATTTTCATATATAACAAAAGTCTATCACAATACATTCCCAAAAATATTTCCTTACAAAAATGATTCTATGCTCAGCGGCTTAAACAAATGTTTCAATACATTTCTATTGAATGACCCCTAACCGGATAAGATTTTTGAAGTACGGATACAAAATTTCAATAATAAGCAAAAGTTGAAGAACTCCAAGGCTGCCATAACATTCAATTGTCACTCCCTTCACATGTGGCAAAGGCAAGGTAGGAAAGAAAAGGGGGTAAGCTCAAATAGCCCAATCAGGTAGCAAAATGGTAAGATATCAAGCAGAAGCTAAGAAAAGCGAATGGCAATATTAGATGGAAAAGAGCAATCCATATCTTATTATCAAATATGGAAGCAACAAGGTTAAGCATTTAGCCCAAACACACATGTCAATTATATGCCGGGTATGCTACAAACATACGATGACTATGATGGTCATAAGACCCAGTCGAACCAAACATACAAATATCAAACATGTGCTACCAGAGCATACTAGGAGTCTTTAGCTCTCTAGCATAACAAACATGTGTCCAAAGAACCCTCTCAATTTGAGAGTTGTTCAACATAGTCAATGTCAATATTAAATTGATGGTCACCAATGTACAAATTCAAATGTGTACTCATCTAAGCACAATGGAGGAGAGCATACAATGTTCTAAATGAAAGTAAAAGTTGAACAAATTAAAAATGAACCAGTAAGAATGAACAAATTTGGATGAAACATAAGCTTTCGGATTTGAAGGTATCCCACTGCAAAAAGCGATAAAATCCGTTACCTTAATCAAGCCTTTAGACAAATAAACCTCAAAGTACAGCTATAGTACCAAAGGAGCTCCTAAGCCTTCTATTTTCTCTCTCTCTGCCGCAAAGGAACAAGGAACCGAGAACAAAAGGGCTAAAAAAATAGAGAGGCTATTTATACGAAGGTAAAAATTTTACTTTTCGTTTGAAGCAAAATAAGTTTCATTCGACTCAATCCTTCAGTCGTGAAAATGTCTTTCCCAAAATCTTAAGGTTTCATTTGACCGAAAACATCTTCCATTTGACCGAAAACTTCAGTGACATTCCTTCTCAAATTAGCAAAACTTTTCATTCGAAGCAAAGCGTATTCATTCAACCGAAGCTACTACTCTTTCAACCAAAAACTATTCCTTTGGCCGAAACTATTCATTCGACCGAAAACTATTTTCATTCGATCGAAACTTTAGAAGCTCCAAAATGCCTCTGTTCCTCCAATTGATTCGAATGAATCCTAGTTTCATTCGATCGAATCCCACAGAATTATTTTTAACACATTTTCTAAAATTTTCAAAAAAAAGACAAACATATTTATCTTTATGAAAATAAATTAACTTAAGAAAAAGGAAAAAGAAAAATTTTGGGGTATTACATTCTCCATTCCTTAAAAGAATTCCGTCCGCGGAATTAAAATGTACTTTGAACATTAAAAAGATGAGGGTGTTTTTTGCGCATAGCATCCTCGAGTTCCCAAGTGGCTTCTTCCACCGAATGATTACGCCAAAGCACTTTAACTAACTTAATAGTTTTTGTGTGCAAAATCTGATATTTGCTGTCCAAAATCTCCACTGGGTGTTCCTCATATGATAGTCCTTTTGAATCGCTACAGGTTCGTAATGAATGAATGATATGTGAAGGATCTGGTACGTATTTCCTCAACGTTGACACATGGAACACATCATGCACTTGTGACAAATTCGGAGGTAAGGCAACCTGGTAGGCCATTGGTTTAACCCTCTGCAAGATCTCAAATGGTCCGATAAATATAGGGCTAAGCTTGTCCTTCTTCCCAAAACGCATTACACCCTTCCAAGGTAACACTTTGAGAAATACATAATCTCCCACTTCAAACTCCAATTCATGTCTTCTATTATCAGCATAACTCTTCTGACGACTTTGAGCAATTAACAAATTCTCCTTAATCAAAGGAATTTTCTCTGATGTAGCTTGTACTATCTCGGTAACCAAGGCACATAGCCTTTCTAACCTCAAAACAACATATTCGCGTTCTACATCTTTGCCTATACAAGGCTTCAAATGGTGCCATACCAATACTAGCCTGAAAGCTATTGTTATAAGCAAACTTGATGAGCAGCAATTGTTCCCCCCAACTGTCCTTGAAGTGTAGCGAACAAGCCCTAAGCATATCTCTAGAATTTGAATCGTTCTTTCTGTCTGTCCATCACTTTGAGGATGATAAGCTGTACTAAGTTCAAATCGAGTACCCAGAGCATTTTGCAACCCGCGCCAAAATCTTGACGTAAAACGTGCATCTCTATTCGAAACCATTGAAACGGGCACACCATGGAGTCGAACAATTTCTTGAATATAAAGTTTGGCCAATCTCTCCAAGCTATTGGTAAGTTTAATCGGGAATAAAGTGGGCTGACATAGTCAAACGATCAATTATTACCCAAACCGAATCATGGCCTTACCTTGTCCTAGGCGAACTAGACACAAAGTCCATAGCAATACGCTCCCACTTCCACTGAGGGATGGTAAGCGGTTGCAAAGGTCCAGTAGGCCATTGATGTTCCGCCTTTACTTGCTAACAAATAAGACATCGAGCGACAAAATCTGCTATCTCCCTCTTCATATCGTTCCACCAAAACACGTCCCGTAAATTCCGGTACATCTTAGTACTACCTGGATGAACTGTGAAGTCGGAACTATACGTGTCACACATTATTTCGTCCTTCAACCCTACATTAGAAGGAATGCACAATCTGTTTCCAACACGTAATGCCTCTTCGGCATCAATCCTGAACTCTAGCTATTGACACTTTCTGACTTGTTCTCTGATCTTAATTATTCTTGAATCCACAGTCTGAGCTTGCTTAATTCTTTCAATCAAGGTAGGTGCGCCATTAAATTACCAAAATAGTTTCTGACCCGGAAACCAAGACATCCACACCCAAACTTTCAAGATCCGCAAGAATTTCTTTACGTGAAATTAAAAAAGCAGCACACGTACATGTTTTCTTTCGACTGAGAGCATCGGCCACCACATTGGCCTTCCCGAGGTGATATATAATCTTGCAGTCATCGTCCTTAAGCAATTCCAACCATCGACGTTGTCGTATATTCAATTCTTTGTGCGTGAACAAAAACTTAAGACTCTTGTGATCTGTGTATATCTCACACATCTCACCATAGAGATAATGCCTCCAAAATTTTAAAGCAAAAACCACAGCAGCCAATTCCAAGTCATGCGTCGGGTAGTTTACTTCATACATTTTGAGTTGCCACGAGCCATAAGCAATAACTCACCTACGCTTCATCAATACACATCCCAAACCTTTCCTTGAAGCATCATCATCTACCACAAATCCTCCAATTCCAGAAGGCAAGGAAATGACTGGAGCTGAAACCAATCTCTTCTTTAATTCCATAAAACTGCGATCACACTCCTCAGACCACTCGAACTTAACCTTTTTCCAAATCAACCGAGTTAACACGATAGCAAGCTTTAAAAATCCTTCAATAAATCTGCGATAATAACTAGCCAAATCAAGGAAACTACGAACTTCTCCGACTGTTCTGGGTCTTTTCCAATTCCACATTATCTCTACCTTAGATGGGTCCACCGAGATCCCATCTTTAGACACCACATGTCCTAAAAACACAACTTTTTCAAGCCAAAACTCACATTTATCGAATGGCATAAAGCTTATCTTCCCTCAAAATTTGTAGCACCATACGTAAATGTTCTTCATGTTCTTCCTTGCTTTTAGAATAGATCAGTATGTCATCAATAAAGACTATGAAGAATTGGTCTAAGTATCGTTTGAATACCCAGTTCATTAAGTCCATGAACACTACAGGTGCGTTAGTCAACCCAAATGGCATTACTACAAACTCATAGTATCCATAACTTCAATTAGTGGTAACCTGATCTCAAATCAATTTTGGAGAAGTATTCAACTCCCTGAAGTTGGTCAAACAAATCGTCAATCCATGACAAAGGATACTTATTACGAACTGTGATATGGTTCAACTCCCTATAGTCAATGCACAATCTCATCGTTACATCCTTCTTCTTTACAAATAAAATGGGAAAGCCCCAAGGAGAGACGCTTGGACGAATGAAGCCTTTCTCAAGTAATTCTTGGAGTTGCACTTTAAGTTCTTTGAGCTCAGTCGAGCCCATATGATAGGGGACCTTAGAAATTGGAGCAGCTCCTGGTATAAGGTCTATGACAAACTCCATTTCACTATCTGGAGGAAGACTAGGGAGTTCTTCCAGAAACACGTCTGAAAATTCGTTAACGATGAGAATATCGGATAAGTTTTGAACAGCTATACGGGTATCCATAATGTAAGCTAAATACCCTTGACACCCCTTCCGAAGTAAACGTCTAGCTCGTAAGGTAGAGATATAAGGCAAGACGAAGTAATAAAAGTAGAACCTTTAAACTTGAACTTAGATTGATCGGGAATCCAGAAATATACATCCTTGGCATAACAATCCAACGAAGCATGATAAGAAGACAATCAGCCCATACCGAGAATAACGTCAAAATCTCGAATATCCATAGCTATAAGGTCAGCAAGTAACACTCTACCCTCAATATCTACCAAAGAAAGCTTGTACACCGTAGATACTAAGATAGATTTCCCCACATGAGTTTTAATCAACAAATCAAACTCTAAAGGTTGTGGGTCGGAATCCAACTTGCACGCAAGAAAAGAGGTTATAAACGAATGAGTGGATCTAGGGACTATGAAATGTAAAAACCGATCTGAACTGTACCTGCCACTACGTTGTTGGAAACTGTGGCATCTTTAGTAGTCAAGGCATAAGCACGGCCTTACACCCTAGGCTTCTGATCCCCTACAGATGGCTTGGCTCCACCTTGAACCTGAACGATGTAAGTCTTTTCCCCCGATCTTTCTTTGTTTGGATACGGGCATTCCATAGCATAATGTCTCACATTTCCACAGTTGAAATAAGAGTTTGTCAAACGATGGCAAGGCTTGTTCCCATGATTCTCCGCAAATATCACAATTCTTAGTAGTCCTTCGAGTAGATTTCATTCTTTCTTGTAAAGTTACCTTTTTCTTATTCTGACCACCGCCTTTGTTCCTATCCGAAGTTTCTGCATGGCCTCGTTTAAGTCTCTGTTCCTCCTGCTCTTTTGGAAACTCCATATAGTCTATCTCTAGAATTTCTGCCCGTTCAACCAACTTGGCATAAGTCGGAAGCTTCAAAGCCAATAATCTGTTCTTGATGCCGTGCTTTAATCCTTTCTCAAACCTTCTTGCTTTACAATTTTCAATGTTAACTAGATGTGGGACATATCTTGACAATGATGTGAACTTCGGCTCATATTGGGCTACTGTCATATCGTTTTGTACAAGCTTCAAGAATTCTTTCTCCTTCTGATCCTTTACATTCTGAGAAAAATACTTCTCGAAGAAAATACCTTTAAATAGTTCCCAAGTCATAGGATGATTGGCCTTGATTCTCTGTGTGCGCTTGATCATTCTCCACCAATGATCGACTTCATCCACTAGCATGAAAATAGCATAGGCCACCTTTTGCTCATCGCTGCTGTCTTAAAGGTCAAATACCTTCTCATTCTGGCTCACCTCAGCCTTTTCTGGATCGGGTTCCCCTCTAAAAGCGAGCACTAACTTCTTGAATTTCTCCACATATTTGGTTTTAACACCACCGTTTTGCCCATTATTCTGATTTTCGTGCAGCGGTACTCTGTTATCTCTGACAATTAGGTTCGCCAAATTCTAAAATCCTTGCACAATGGCATCAATAACTCCGTCATTCGTGGGCGGCTCGGAAGGATGGGCGGCTCGGAAGGATCGTTGGCGTTATGATTAGAACGTCTAAGAGGCATAGCAATCCTAATACACCAACAAAACTGTATAAGTCTATAAATATTCACGGATACACACAAAAAGATTTTGGTTGAAAAAGAAACCAATCTAATTGTACAATTAGTTCGCGACGCATTAAACTTAGGCTCACCCGAGTCTACAGAATCACAAATCTAAGCTCTGATACCAACCCTATGACGCCCCTGAAACGGAAGGCCGTGACTGACAACAAATCTCAAAATATACCGCTAAAGTTCTAAAAGTAACGGTATAAGCAGAGCACTAAAAGCCTTTAACATAAAATATTTTCATATATAAAAAAATTCTACCACAATACATTCCCAAAAATATTCCCCCACAAAAATGATTTCTATGCGAAGCGGCTTAAACAAGTGTTTTAATACATTTCCATTGTATAACCCCTAACCGGGTAAGATTTTCAAAGTACAAATACAAAATTTCAATAATAAGCAAAAGTCGAAGAATTCCAAGGCTGTCATAACATTCAATTGTCACTCCCTTCACATCTTGCAAAGGCAAGGTAGGAAAGAAAAAGGGGATAAGCTCAAATAGCTCAGTCAGGTAGCAAAATGGTAAGAGATCAAGCAAAAACTAACAGAAACGAATGATAATATTAGATGGAAAAGAGCAATCCATATCTCATTATCAAATATGGAAGCAACAAGGTTAAGTATTTAGCCCAAAACGCATGTCAATTATATGTTGGGTATGCTACAAACATACAATGACTATGATGGTCATAAGACTCACATGTCGAATCAAACATACAAACATCAAACGTGTGCTACCGGAACGTACTGGGAGTCTTTGGCTCTCTAACATAACAAACATGTGTCCAAAAGACCCTCTTAATTTGAGAATTGTTCAACATAGTCAATGTCAATTATAAATTGACGGTCACCAATGTACAAATTCAAATGTGTACTCATCTAAGCACAAATGGAGGAGAGGATACAATGTTCTAAATGAAAGCAAAAGTTGAACAAATCAAAAGTGAACCAGTAAGAATGAACAAATTTGGATGAAACAAAAGCTTTCGGATTTCGAAGGTACCTTCCCACAGCAAAAAGCGATAAAATCCCTTATCTCCATCAAGCTTTTAGATAAGTAAAACCTCAAAGTACCGCTATAGTACCAAAGGAGCTCCCAAGCCTTCTATTCTCTCTCTCTCTGCCGCAAAGGAACAAGGAACCGAGAACAAAAGGGCTAAAAAGAAAATAAAGAGGTTATTTATATGAATGTAAAAATTACACTATTCATTCAAAGCAAAATAAGTTTCATTTGACTCAATTCTTCAGTCGTGAAAATGTCTTTCCCAAAATCTTAAGGTTTCATTCAACCGAAAACTGCTCATTTGACCGAAAACTTCAGTCACATTCCTTCTCAAATCAACACAACTTTTCATTTGAAGCAAAGCGTATTCATTACCAAAACTACTACTCCTTCGACCGATAACTATTTCCATTCGACCGAAAACTCAGAAGATCCAAAATACCTCTGCTCCTCCAATTGATTCGAATGAATCATAGTTTCATTCGACCAAATCCCACAAAATTATTTTTAACACCTTTTCTAAATTTTTCAAAAAGAACAGAAACTTATTTATCTTAAGGAAATAAATTAACATAAGAAAAAGAAAGAAGAAAAATTTTGGGTATTACACGAATCTTTGGAATGTACAACTCTTGCTTGTTAATTTCCTACCTTCCATAGTCTCTTTAATTTTACAACTGGTGATTCGGACATCAGAGCTGGAGGATGTACAGTTCTGGCCATATGTTATGCAACGAAAATTTTCTGTTGGTAAGGTCTATAAGCAGCTAGCTGAGGAGTCTGCTACTAGGGCAAATTTAATTCATGCCTTGCCTATGGGAAGTTTGGCAAAAAGTTTGGAAAATGCCAACTCCAGAGAAACTGAAAATATTTGTATGGCAATTCCTTCATCAGAGGCTTCCTGTTCCCTTCGCTTTGGCTAAAAGGAATTGCCAGGTTTTTTAATGTCTGCGCACTTTGTTTATTTCCAGAAACACAAGACCATATCTTTCTTCGATGCTGTCAAGTTCAGCCAATTTAGCGACACCATTTTGATCCTGATGGTCTCCCCGGCTTTTCTTCTGCCCAGGACTGGATCTTTCATTGTTTTAGCCAGGCAATCTTCTGTCACGGTATGGTCCATTTGGTGTGGTATAAATGATCTCATCTTCCGAAGACTTAAATTTTGTTCAGCCACCATCTTGGCCAAAGGTCGTAAAATGCTTAGCCGTATCAGGGCGATGCCCCGCTTCGTTCAATGCATCTGAAAATTAGATCATGGGACTCTTTCGGATAGCAGAGATTATCCAGTGCTTTTTAAGCATTTTTACTTTCCTCTAATCCCTATGATGTTTTCAAACTCGTGCTTGCCCCTTTCCACTGACCACTGTAGCTTACGCCATCTCGGTTGTTCACACCAGTGGTAGTACATCAAATGCCAGCCTTTTGGCCAATCAATTGCGTTTTGGTATTGGGTTTGTTGCTTTTAATACCGACTGGGTTCCATCTGGTGCGTATTCTCATGTCCTTTTCCTAGCTAATGAAACTTATGCAACACTATAGGCTATGATTCTAGCTGATAAATGGCTTTTGCGGCATCTCTATTCACTCATCATTATCCTTGTTTCGCGCTGAGCGACTTGCTTGTACAGATACAAAGGCACTAAAGGTTTTTTTGCTGCTATCCTCGACAATGGTGTTTTTTGCTTCCGGTTCAGGTCAGGAGTTGAAGGAGGCATGATTTGGCGTTTTCAGCCTCATCCGCCTCCCTGAATCGCACCATTGCTGTTATTGTGACTAGGGCTACTTATCGTCCTTAATGTTTCTTCATGTAAATTTGTTTTTGTTTTGTCCGATGGTCTTGCACATTCGTCTGTAAAATGCTTTTGCTTTGGTATATATTTCTTCTCTCAAAAAAAAAAAAAAAAAAAAAATCTCTATTAACGCAGAAGCGGAACTAAGTAAGAAGCAAACCTACATACCAGAATACAACACGAAATCCTCCATCTTACACCACACCAGACACCTCCCGACGTACCAATACATGCATAAACATCACAGAGAGCAGAGAAATATACATGTTTGAGCTACAGCACAAGCAGTAACCCGCGACATCTAAAGAGAAAACCCTGTAAGCCTCTACTATTGACTTCTACGTTTCTGTACTACACCTGAAGCCAAGATTTAATTAGAAGTAAGGTAGACTTCACAACCCTTAATCCAGGTCAGCGAAAGGGCAAAAGAAAACACTTTCATGTTGAAAGTGATCTTCAAAACTACTTTTGTTTAGACTTCGCCAATTCAACTTGTTGCTTCACCGCGCCATTTTCAACTGGTCTCAATTCACCTTTATCTTCAACCTTCTCATTACTAACCTCAGGCATAGCTTCTTGTTGATGCTGCAAAAGGGTAGAAGATAAGTGACTTTTCAAATAATGTGCAAGGGCACAAACAAATAGCAATCAAGGACGAACAAGGAGGCAGCATACATCAATTCCACATTACAAGGTAGAAGGTTTGATGGAGATCAATAAATTTAGAAAGAAGGCGTAGTAGTACTACTAACAAGGAAGCAGCAACAAGTCATAAGAATACTTTGTCAACATCATGTAATGCATGTGACAAGCATCAGTTGAAGACGTGTACTATCATTTCAACTTCTCCAACAAAAATATAGCTGAGACTAATGCCGCGACATGTATGAGATGACACGAGATGAAGTTAACAGCAACTATCTTGCTAAGGCAGGAAAGAATCGCAACAGTGGACCGCAACAGCAGGATCTTAAGATATAACATTACCATCCACCAAAAGCAAGTTACTGCATAGATGCCTTTGTTGCATAAAACACCACAGCAGGCAGGCTCTTATATATTACTAGTATCATATAGACATGATTCAAAATCTTAGCAGGGGCTTAGAAGTTTCTCTGAGGTTTTGTCTCAAAAGAGCAAGGGCAGTATCTGAACCAGCACATCATAAACTAGTGAATTAAACAGTACAAATGGTCCAATTTCACCAATTGCTCACGCTGGTCCCTCAACTTTGCAGAACCAAGCACGATTATAATTTGTCAACAGCATGACACTATCACACAAACTTGTTTGGGTAGCATTTTCCAGAAGAAGAATAGAATGAAAGTATCTTCAAATAATAGTCGTACATTATCTTTGGCTTTCTAGAGAAGGAAAATAAAGCAAACTCATGAAACAACCTTCAAAGTTTAAGCTGCATTGGAAACCATCTTGACTGGTGATGACTTGTGCAAGAGGAAGAAAATTTAAGTTAAATGGGGACGCATCAATATATGCATCCTATGTTACCCACTCAATGAGGAGCTGCAACACTATTACTGTTTTCCTTTCAGCGACTGCTCTGTTATAAAAGCTAGAAAAAGTGCACATATCTACACAGAAAGGCTTCATAGGATATGCTATCGATATTTCCCTGTTACTAAGGAACTCTGACATTTTTGTGCTTCTCATTTCGAGATTGCCTAGGTGGCTAGGTGTGAAAAGAAGCTATCTTTGAGTTGGAACCTGTACAGGAGGTGTAAAAGGAGAAAAGATGCATGAGAGACTACTCCTCCCTCCCTCATGTGGTGTGTTTGGAGAGAAAAGGAACTGTAGCACATTTACTTAAGATATGCAAGGAGATCAACTGCTGACATGTATACATCTTGGGACAGATCGCGCCATCTTTTGTGCTTTTGCAATGATATTTGCCTTAACCCTGACCCCCACCCCAAAATAGTAACACTAATAATAGTTAAAAGTCAAATCCAGATTGGATTAGATAAAGTTTAATATATATTATGCACAACTGTTAGGGAATTGCCTTCAAGAAAATCATTACCGGGTATAGTAATTCTGAAACAATAGTTCTTTTCAATATTCTGAGTAGAATAAACTAGGAAAAAGCAACAAAAAAAAAGAGAAGAAAATTAATACAATTGGGACACTCAGCACAAAAATTGCTTCAGGAATTTCCATTATGTGATCCAAATATAAACTACTAACTATTCATCTTCAGTGGATCAAGTACTGTTTAATAGGAGCAAAATCATAATCTCGCACTTAGATGATAGCTCTGACATTTCAATTATTCACCTGAACTTTCTTTCCCACCGGCAGGTCTTAATAACACTAATCCGATTTTAATCTCCAAAAGGCAAGTCCTAAGAAAACTATTTATAATCAATATGATACATTTCAATATCCTACGTTTGTATCTTCCAAGTCCACTACATATCATCCTACCCACATGATCAACCCTAGTTTCCAACAGGTTAAAATAAGGTTGAGGAACTCTTACGTTGCTACAATTTGATATATGTAGCAGCACGTCACTTAACTTTGATTAGATCATAACAGTTCACTGCAAACTCACATATGGCTCCCACTCTACCAAATTGAATATCTAAATAAAACTATCAATAAAGCGGTGAAGAATATTCTTCTCGATATGAAAACAAATTCTCAGTTGAAGTCCGTGACAATATGGAATTGCCAAAACATTACACTCATCACTCTTTAGGAAATCTAGATGTTACCTGACTGTCCCAGGTGACTCTTCCACCATCTACGGAGGTTACTTCTTGAATTGTAAAGATTGTATCAACATATACAGTGGTCTCCTCGGCACCAACTGGCGTTTGAGTTGGTGACTCCTCTGCATGCGCATTCTCTGGTACATTTACTTTTGTTGATAGTGTACTAGAAGAAGAATGTGGAAGTAAACAAAATCATAAAAAGGCAGTTAAAAGACCTCATATATTAACTTTATCGCAGAGTAAGACAGGTACCTGGGAGTTATAATATCTTCTGATTGCTGCCTCCTTTTCTTATGGCTCTGTGTTCGCTCTAGTAGAGTACCAGCACATCGTTTGAGGATTGAGAAAGGAGAGGAGAGAGGAGAGGAGGCAATATCTGATCCTTTTCTTGAAGACAAATTGTGTGCATCGCCATCATCCATGTTGCAACCTGAATCAAATTCAGCCTGTCGCTTCAGAAGTCTTCTTGCAGAAAGTTTTTCTTTGTTAGCCTTTTGAATCTCATCTTCAGCAATATCATCTTGGATCACTTTCAAATCCTCCAATTCCTTCAAATGCTCAATCTGAGAAATAATCTCTCCTCTGTCTGTATGCAATGATTCCCTCTGTTCCTCCAACTTCTGCCTCTGGGCCTTAAGTTCTTCAATGGAATGATTTAGCTCTGCCCATTCCTTGTCCCTTCTTTCACGGTCCAAATTAATCGCTCTTCTTTCAGTATCAAGTCGTTTCATTTGTAGGTTGACTTGTTCCATTTCCTTTGTCACTGTTTCCCTAAGAGAAGTGATATACAGGAGATCTTTCTTCTTTTCTTCCTCGAAAGCTCTCTCTTTTTCCAGAAGATAACTTTCTATTTCTTCACGTCTCTTATCAATGCAGTTCTCTAGCTCCCTTCTCTGCATATCAATATCCAGCAAGAAATCTGCGCGTTCTTTTTGAATCTTGCTGAACCACTCTAAACGCTCATGCTCCATTTCACTCATGAACGCTTCACGGTCACGAGAAAGTGACTCTACATCATGTTTATACTGATCACGCATAGCATCCTTCTCCAGTTTCAAGCTATCACGCTCATCCTTAAGAAAGTTGGAAATGGCTACTCTCTCATCAGCAATGCGTTCTGCCTCCTTCCGTAATTCTTCTCTTTTCTCATCTATCAACTCCCACTCAGTTTCAAACTTTGCCTTCTCTGCTTTTAGCTCATCTGCCTCAACCTCAAGTTCATGCTTTTGGGCTCTAATCATATCTATCTCTTCCTTAAGCCTTAATTCTAGAGCAAGTAATTCGTCAGTTTCACTTTTCATGGCTTCCACTTCCTCTTCCGCAGTGTCAATTTTTTTTCTCTTGTCCTCCAGTGAAACCAAAGACTTCTGAAGGTCAAGCTTCCTGCTGTAAATCTCTTCTTTTTCTTTCTGCAAAAGATTATTCTTCAAGTCCATCTCTGATTCAGCACCAAGGAGACATTTCTCTTTCTCCTCAAGGGAATATGACCTCTCAGTTAAATCCTTCTCTTTATCGGCCAATGCTTTTGATTGAATCTCTAAGTCGTGCTCTTTTTCCAAGATAAACTCTTCTCTTTGACTAAAATCAACTTCCCTCAACTCCCAAGCCCGCCTCTTGCTCTCGATTTCTTCCTCCACCAATTTGCACTTGGTTTGCATATCTTTTTCAAAATTAGACTTTTTAGTTTTCAACTCAGATTCATAATTAGCCATCAATTTTTGGATTCGGTCCTGTGTTTCACCAAGAAGCAGTATTAGATAGAAATGCAGAAGCAGTAAAAAGGACTTGAGAGTTGAGAGACAAGTGACTCACAGCCTCCTTGCATGCAACTTTCTCCTGTAAAACAATTAGCTCTTCCTCTTTCTTGTTAAGAATGCATTCTCTCTTGATTACAGCCTGTGAGTGCTCAAAAGTAAACATCATGTATTAGTTTATCACAACCACCAAAGAACATTGAGAAAACAAAGGAGAAAATAGTATATAAACCTCCTCTCTTGCTGACAAGGAAGCTGCCTTCAATTCCAGATTATTTTTTTCCTCACTCAAAGATCTAAGTTCTTTCTCGACATCTAATTTTGAAGCCTCAAACTCCTTCTCAAGCCGAGCCAATTCTTGAGATCTATTAAGAATATAATCCTCCCTTTGGTTAAGCAAGGCTTGTCCATCTAGCAATCGTTCTTGTGATTGCTGCAAGACTTTCTGCCTTTCACATATAGATTGTCTCTCTAGAAGGATCTCTTTCTCCTTAGCATCAGAACTGACAGAAGGAAGTAAAAATCACATATTCATAACTTCTCAAGCGCATACCGTAAAACATGAGAAAAGCAAACCTATAGAAACGTTAAAAAGGACACTGTTCAGAAGCAAGACATTATAAAGCTTCTTTTAAAAATAGTTTACAAAATGACTCTGTTTACACCGACTACGGATTCAATATTTGCATCTAGTATCAAGTATCACAAGGTCCGAAATGTCTTAGATTCAGCCACTTTCACATTTTTCAGGCCTTTTTCTAATCTTCGTTCTTTTCCTTTCAGGAATAGGTCCAGAACATGCTGGCAGCATAATCCAAGCATGTAACGACATATATATATATATATATATATATATATATATATATATATATATATATATATATATATATATAGTGGTGGGCGGGTGGCACTGTGGGTGATTTCCAGAATGATGAGACAGAGTGACTTCAAAAGAACAAATGGAAGACGTACTCAGACTTGAATGATATAATGCGCCTCCTAAGATCATCTTCACGCGCTTCAACTTCATGTAGCTTTCTTTCAGCGGTACGGTGATACCGGCTAGCTTCTGCTTCCAAAGATTGTGCTGTGTGCAGCTTTAACTCAGCCTCGGAGAGTTTTTTCTGAGCATCCTCTACCAAGCTTCGCGCTTCTGCCATTCTATTCTCTGCTTCAACCTTCGTCTCGGCAGCTTCTGTGCGTATCTCTCGCAATGTCTTTTCAATCTACACAGAAGATAAAAAAATTGGGAGTAAGTATGACAACAAATCATGCAGCAAAAAATGATATAAAGAAACATACGTTTGTTACACATTCTTTCTCGATTCCAAGAGCCTTCTTCAGACTATCTTCTCGTTTCTTTGCCTCTGCTATAGCAGATGAGTGGGCAACCTGATTGCGCTTGTACATTAAATCAGCTGACTCAGCAGCGGCTTTAACTTGCTCATACTTGGAAACCCACTCCTTTCTTTCCATAATGAGAAGACCCATTTGATGTTGATGGTCATAGATCTACACAAAATTTAGCCAGATGGACACACCACTATTAATGTCACCAAGAAACTGAACCTTAAGCTTTTGCCCAGTAGGAAAACGCATTAACCAAATCAATCACACCATATTCATAAATACTTGGTTTGTTTGTTTTTTTTTAATACAATAGATACTTGATTCGTACATAACAGATAACTCTCACTAAGAACTTACAAGAAATTTCCCGCTTGTTTGTTTTCCCTCAAAAACCCCCACCACACACACACACAGCACATAAATACCCATTAGGAAAATTTGTTGTCTACATTTCTTGAATGAACAAGCACTATTTATTCTTGCTGTTTCTTTACAACCAAACACCCAAAACAATAGATCCTTCTTGAAATTATTAAAAATTTACTAATGATCCTTCTTGTATTATTAACTTTCCCACAAATATAACGAAAAGACTAAAGAATCACAATATGCAAGAACATGGGGTGCACTAAAATCAAGAAGATACAAAGAAAAGCAGTCCAGAATCATGTGGGTGTGCGCCTCTCAAAATTAACCGGACCTCAGCCTCGAGTTTGGCAATATAGGCAATTAGTGAAGCTTTATCCCTCTGCTTGATGGACTCTTCATCGAACCCGGCTTCACGAAGGCGCTTCCAGATTGACTCGTCGCTCAGTGGGGTCCGCAAAACCCTAGAGCCACTCCCTAGCGGTGCCATGACAGTGGGTGTAATCGCAAATCTCTCCGATTGAGGACTCGCCATCAACCAACTTCAGATCAAGAGTCCCACTAAACTCTTGTTTGAATGGATTGATGTCGAGGGTGGTTGTTTCTGCTGCTGCTGCTGCTTTTTTTTTTTGAAATGGTGGCTACTCGGTATCTTCCTTTTTTGCTTAGTGGTGGAGTCCCTCTGCTTTTCTTTGAAATAGTGGTGGACTCCCTCTCCCTCTCCCTCTCTCTCTCTCGCTCGATCGAGAATTTGATGCTTTGAGAGATCAAAGCAATAATTTTGGAGAAGAAGTCCTTTTTGTGATTCTATTATATGAGGTAAAGATTTGAACTGGTAATCGAGTAAATGCACACTGTGTAGTGCAGAGTCAAGGGGATTATCGCGAGGCAGCTGAGTACGACGGCGTTTTGTGTAGAGTCGGCTTTAATTAACGGCAAGATTATATCCCAGTCTTGTGCTGGAAGCCCAACAAATGGGCATTAAAAAACTTCTACTCCCGTCAGCGTCATAACATCAATTAATGTATAGTTAATAGTAATCATCATTTGATAAGAATTAAGGCTATTTTTACACAGGAGATAAGAGTTCCGCATACAATAAAATGATTATATGCAGCGTTTGGCCACACAAAAGGCGGATAAGTTATCCAACCGATAAGGGTTATTCCACTCTACTGAGATAATTTTGTACTGGCTGGTGGTATTATATTTATCCAGGCAATTGCAAATAAATGAGACGGGCCAAAAAGCACTGGTGGCCCCCATCACTGAAGGCATGGCTATCAATGGCCCAGCCCAGCCTGGACCCAGCGGGCCAGAAGAAAAAACGGGTTGGGCCCACTTCGAGGATACCATGCCCTAGGCCCTAACTTTAGGGCCGGGTTAGGGCCAGACTCGGGCCTGAAAAAATTATTATTTTTTAAATTCTTTCCACTCGTGTTATTATGTTGCGAAAAAATTAAATTTTGGATAAATTTGTTCATGTCCTCCTCCTTTTGCTTAATTATCAAGTCCATTTAAAAATTTCTTACCTTTGTTCTGGTAATTTCATGCATGTTCCTTTTAACCAACTGATCCTCTTAAATTCATATATCATAGTTTTCATGTTCTAGTTTGCTGTGGTGGACTCTAAAGTTCAGAAACTTGAAATAACACTTACCAAGAATTGTCAGACTAAGACGGATACACGCATAATAGCTTGTTTTTAAAGCTTTATAAGGATGATAGAGTTTATTAAAGAATTACTTACGGTCGGATTTGACCAATTAAACTACCATATTATCCTAATTAATTACATAGACATTTAACATATGTTATTCGAATGCTAAATTATTAGTTATTTTGTCACATTAAAACTGCTTTTAGTACTTAAACGAGAGCATGGATATATAAAAGTGTTCATAAAGATGCTCGCGAACGAGTCGTTAAGCATGACATTTTTATATAGAGTTTTATGTTAAAGTTGGACTATTTGCATAATTGTCAAGAAAATTAAAAGGCCTAAACCTAGATAACTTCAAGCCCAAAGCCAAGCCCAAAAAATTAAATTTTTGGGCCAAAAAAGGGCCGGGCTCAAGGGAAACAGATAGGGCCATTTTAGGCTAGGGTCGGGCCTGACTCGGGCCTTTTTAGGGCTAGGCGGGGCTGGGCTTTTTTATCTAATTCTTCAGTCAGACCCTTGGCCCTATGGACCAAGGCCGTCACTATTCATGTGCTCGACCCTTTTGACATCTCTACAATAGCACCACCTCCACAGTCCCCTGGCCGCCACCAACCTGCTCCACCGATAGACTAGCGATGTAAGTGAGTTCATTAGCGCGTGTGGGGGGAAGGAGTGTAATTGGTGGATAGGGTAATTGGCGAGGAAGGTAATGGGATGTTTGGGTAGGTTTGAGAGGTGGTTGCAGTGCAATGTGGTGGTGTGGTGCTACCGGTGTGGGTGACATCTGTTGATGGCGATGGGGCGATATGTTAATGGCGGTGGGCGCGATCTCTTGATGATGGGTTTGGTAGGTGGTTACAATGGTGGTGATGGGCATGCTGATGTGATGGTGTGTTGCTACCAGTGGTAGGTGCGATCTGTTGATGGTGGGTTTAATAGGAGGTCGTTGTGATGGTGGTGGCAGTGTGCTGCTGTGGTGGTATGTTGATGTCGATGGGAGTTTCTATAGTGGTTTATTGTCAGTGATGAAGGTGGTAAGATATTCCTATGTTGCTTGTATTATGGGTTTGGTCCAACTTATCTGACCTTGTCTAATAGGATATATTATCCTGACTTATCTATCCAGCGCGCCAAAATCATTCTTGGGTAAGTGACCTAACAAGTTAAGATCGGAACTATTACTTGGTCATGCATGTTGTACGAGTGCCAAAGAGTAGTGCTAGTACTTGCTCTTGCACGCTTTATTTCCTTTTGATTAATTCAATTATACATGTCTGCAATCACATTTTGCGAAAACACATAAACGCACGGGTATATGCACATGCGCACACAGACACACTCTCCTACTCGCACATTAGATTTGCATGCTGTCTGGTGTGTGCGTGTGTACACGTGTGAGTGAGTGTGTGCTTGTCTGCGCCCATAAAATTACCCGCGTGATTATGGGTTTGAAATGGTGAAAAGAAAGAGATGCACATAGAGCTCGATTTGGTTGCTTATGGTGGTTTTGGTGTTGGAAAATTAGAGTGTGTGTGTGTGTGTGCAGATTTGTGTGAGTAAGTGTAAGTACAAATATTTGTGCGCGCGCGTGCAAACGGAAAATGGTGGTGGTGGTGGTGGTGTTGTGTTTGGTGGTTCTGGAAGGTGCTGTGATGGTGATATTGTTGGAATTGAAGGGGGTAGATCCATAGAGAGATAGGGCGATGTTGTTGTAGTCGTCAGCGGTGGCGGAAGATTTCGTGGTACTGACCTAAGTACGAGAGAAAGGACAACAGAAAAAGGAGAGGGAAGATTTGAAGGGGCAATTCAGTCGTTTAACAAATAAAAATCACTTTTTAGATTATATTTGGTCAAGGGATTAAAGTAATATAATGTCATAACTGGGTCTTTGTTGTAAATGCACCCCAAGTGAAGGATAAAATGGATACTATCCCTTTTCTTTAGGCCACAACATGTAAGGTTGTTCGGGATGACGATAGAAAAGCCTATAGTGGTCGTATTGGTATACAGATTTTAAAGCTAAGACGTCTTCATCAGCAGGTTGATGACCCTATGAAATGGGGCTTCTGCTGGTTGAGTGAACTGGAAATTGGGCTGGCCCAAGAGTTGCCTAGTCGAGTGAGATTTGTACATACTTCTGCACACACACACAGAGAGAGAGAGAGAGAGAGAGAGAGAGAGAGAGTTCATAAGACTCTTAACCTCAAGATTTACTTGGCAAGAATCTCACAAGACTGTTGGATGAACATCAAGTTTAGCACCCTATTCTAGATCTCTCTCTCTCCATTTACAATGCTTGCACCCTGTTATTGAAATCAAGCCAACGAGAGGAGTTATGTTGATTGATGATCATGCCTAGAGCCTGCCGAGGCAAGAGTTGGCACAGTAAGGGAAATAGAGATAAGGGTACCAACTCATTCATGCACTACACAAACTTTTAAATGTCAAAAACTGCCTTCTTTTCCTGGTAATAGTCCTTTATCCAACCCTCGATCACCTTGACTTCAGCCGCCCTCTGCTCCAACACCCAATCAGGATCATTGACAGTTGCTGCTCGCAAATCTATATGATGGGCACCTAACAAACAAAGTAATGATAAGACTTACTGCTAGCATGGTGACATTAACTTGCTTAAGCTGCTACTTGAGGTCCACAAAGTTCAACATAATTACGCAGCAGAGTTATTTATTTCACCAGACAATGAAAGCTTTATAGCTACATTGCATAGTGAAAGGGGGCTTTGGAAGCAAAGCTAACACTCGCTTTATCCCAAGAAACGTATGATAGTTTGGGTACAGGTTAGAAATGTCTTTTTTCCTAAATGTGAATGTTAGAGAAGGATCAAAATTGGCATGTTAAATCTAAGTTTCAGCCAAGAATACGTGTTTAAACAGCTATCCTAGGATTTTTCAAGAAGTCAAATGCGAGGCATCTTTTGGAGGAGATGATGGACTACCAGCCTCATCACAAGCAACACCAAGGTTTCACTAAGAACTTCTCAACAATGCTATGCAGGATCAGGACACTCATTATAGAGCACAAAGGCAAGAGGGTCAAAAGACTCAATATAGAGTACAAAAGCAAGAGATGTTCACATCGCTAGAGCAAGCAGAGAAACCGACTTAATCCCTTTCATCTCTTTTTCCAGATCCAAGCACAACCTAGCCTGCCTCAATATGCTCTTGTTTTGGGCTCACTACGAAACAACTGGAGAAGCGTTAGTCCAATCAAATTGACATGCCTGGCCACTTTACTCTGTTCTTCCAACATTTTAAATATATTAATCCATCAACATTAATAGACTGCAGGGGAATAAGTTCCTAGTGGTGCATTTTGGATTCATGGTGATCGATGACACTCATAAGACCCCCAAAAAAAATAGTAGATTAGAGCAAAAGGGGACTCACTGCCAAGCATTCAATCAAACAGAGATGCAATAGTAAATAAATCAAAATTACAGGGAAAGAAAATGTAAAGAAAGCATCACCTGTTTACCAGGATGCAAAACCTAAGTGTGTGCTCAGAAGGAAAGGTAATACTCAATTAAAGTTACCTTTTTCTGTAACGAGAGCAATAATAGATTTGGATATGTTCCCCAGAACACTGCAACACATCATTTCACATCCATCAAAACTCGGGCAATCTATAGTTTGGCAGCATGCTATGATTGGTAAAAATGTCACCTGCCACCACTCCAAGGATCTAATAGGCCATTAGAGAATATGATGTTGCTTCCAAAGATCTTCAAAGCAGCCTTGAAATCCTTCATTACAAAGGCAAAAAAAGCATCTTATTTCATGCTTTTGGATAATAGTGAATAAAAAAAGTCTACTTACAATTTCTGCAAACCAGTTAGTAGTGAAGTTAGTGCAGTCGTTATCATGAAGTTATATTATAACAATGTACTGTGGCGGGCCTGGCGGCTGTTTAACAGAACAGCAAGATGAAGATAAATCTACATACGCACACTGAGAGGACCCTTTGCTAGCTTATTTTACAGAATATACGGTCAAAAAATTCTACTTTGTCTTAGAAGAAACCAGTTCTTAGTATCTTAAAGCGACAGTGCCTGATTGCACATGCATGATCTGTACTAAATAAGACCAAAACTTGCCGCCGTCAAAATTAAAACGATCAGATGTTGAAACAAATCGAATGAAGCTTTTTGTATTCCCTCTAGATCACTCTATTTCTCTACATCCTCATCTCTATGAACTCATGAATACAAGGAAAACGGGGTGAGAGAAAACATTTTCTACTCTTCTCATTTGCTCACCATGATTAAGTATCATTTCAAAGGTAGTAGCTCATAAATGTGGTAAGATACACAGGATTTTGCTATCTATATTAGTTTGCAAAGAAAAAGAAGCAGAGAAGAGGTTTGAATACTATACTGTAGGCCAGTGTCATCAAAGAGACATAAAACAAGGCAATACCAGAGAAACAAATATGCAACCCACCGCCATGAAACTTCTACATAAACTTTCTGTTACTCATCAAAATATATGACGCGTGATCCTCTTACATGTCCACCGAATTCAGTAGTTATCCATGTTGGCCTCGACTTCACACGGTAGTCATTCCAGCAACCCTCTTCAAAAAGAGAGTAACTAAAATTGTATTCTGGAAACATGCTAGAATCTCTGCTACTAGACATTGGCATAACCATTTCACTGCAAGCCTGTAAATTTTTTTAAAAAAAGAGCAGGATACACTTTAATTTCCTGCTATTCTACAAGAAAAAACTCCTGTGAGGATTTCCTCCACCTGCAATATCAGGTTGACTACTAAAATGACTTTTAACATAATGCGTGTGACCTGCCAGTTCCAACCATCCATGCCATGAGGATCGTCATCCAGCTCAAAGCAGTCAACTTCTCCAGTGTAATTGTAATAGACACTTACTCCTTCAAAGACGCGCTCCAGGACACTTGTCCCATCAGGACAACTGTCGATCTTTCTACACACCTGACAAAAGAATGAAACAAGGAAATGAAAGTTAAAAACATGAGGATAGCTATGAAGTTAGAAGCATGTCCTGTTTCCAACCAGTATTTGGCTAAGAAAATATCCTCGAGGCCCATCCAAGTCCATACAAGAGAGGTCAGTTCCATTAGATTACTAGTTACTAGTTGAAGACTGAGCTTAAATATTTCCTTGATAGCTTCTCACAGAAGAAATAGTTTGACTAAACAGCCCTATTAGGAAAAAAGAAGTGACACAAAGCACGTCTTAGTTTTTATACCATTAAGTTGAAGATTTCACGTAAGAAGATGATCAGATAACCGCTAACTTGCCGATAGGGACAATGCATAATCAGGAAAAACATGTTTCGATTAGACATCAAGTTATGGACTCAAATTGGCACCTTAAACAATCATATGACCCAACCTTGATAATTTAGTTTATAGCGTAGATCATATAATTGACCTCACAACTTAATAATTTTATTTATGTGCCAGTAACGGAAGACCATATGTCAGGAAGCATATAAGGGGTAGGAAATTTTAGAAAGCGTCAATGGGCATATGTCAGTTCGAACTTCTCACGAAATGTTTAGGCCAGCAGTACCGCCAAATTGGTTTCTTTACTGCCTACTTTTAGTTTCAGGGAATACTGCTAACCTATTGTACCTTAAGATTGTAAACCAAGCTCCAACTAACCTCTTTGATTGGGTTCCCGGGCAATGGCATAAGAAATTCAGTAGGGTAGGGATAGTTTGCCATTGCCAAGTAACTATAAGCAGAATCCAACCAGTCGGAAAGCTCTACACTTCTCTCCAGTTTTCTGTCATTCAGCTCAATTACACTCAGTAACCAAAAAAAGATTAGGAAGAAACTGTTGCAAGCAAGATCATCTTCAACCCAATGATGACACCAAATATAAAAACAGGGCATAAACATGAATGTTAAAAAGATACAGCATGTGCGCATTGCATGCTTACCGACATAGCCCAAAAGTCTTTGTTAGTTCGACAAGTCCGTTTTTTTTCTGACCCTCGGCTTCTACGATATCCCAAGACTCCTTTATGGTGTTAAAACAGCTTGTACTTTCACGCTATTGGGAGAAGACATGGAAATGTTAGAACTAGAATGTATTACGAAGCACATGGAATGTAGTAAACGAGAAAAAAAGGTTAAAGCGTTACAAACTCTGAAATCATTGGAGACAATGTCATAAAATGTTTCTGGTGGCACAATATCTTCAAACTGAAGAACTGGCGCTGACGAAGCAAGTGCACCAATGGCAATATGAGGATACTTCAGCCTCATCCATGCCGCCAACACTGGCCCATTCACAATGTAAGAGGTCATAAGAGTAGATACAATGATGTGCCAAAAAATAGTGAGCATAGGATTAGAAATAATCCGTAGTTAAAATTCGTGACTAACTTCCTCCATATGATCCACCAAATAACACCACAGGGCAAGTCTCGGCAGACAAATTACGTTTCAGGTTAGTGATCAACACTGCAAAGTCGGCGAGCGCTTGTTCAGTTGTTAGATGGGCTAAAGTAGTAGCATTCCTGTACGCCTCGTCTCTGCTTCCATATGGCATTGACTCGCCATAGTATCGGTGCTACCAACAAAACAAAATCCTGAACATCACAATTTAGCGGGAAAGACTAGACTCGCTACATATTCCATACATCGTTCTCCATATAATATAAAGATCAAATATTTTGTTTATAATGATTCCTTCCTTTAATTTGAACCGCAGTTTCAATAAATCAGGAACCTCAAGACCCGGAAAAATTTGAACTTTTAAGACCCACTAGTTTTAGTAGCAAACGTGACGCTAAAAAGTGCTATACACGTTTGTCACTAAAGGGCCTACACAAATGCCACCAACATTATTTAGAGAGGGTAATTTGCCGGGGTGTAACCCAGCAAAATTTAATCCCTAATTAAAGCAACGTTTCAACATACTTTTAGCGACATTCTCGACAGACTAAACAACCATCATAGTGTGTATGTGTGCGAGAGAGAGTTATCACTTACTTCGGGGAAGACGACCATGGCACCAAAGCGAGGCGCGATTTCCCAAACGAAGCCGGAGTTGTCGGCGAACCACTCAATATCGCCCTCGTTGCCGCAGTAAAAGAAGATGGGACCCATCCTTGCGGGACCCACCCAGTGCTCGGTGTTTATAAGGTAGCGCTGCGGGAAATTCGGAAGATCGGCGAAGCTGAAATGATCGAGGCGCTGATCGAAGTACCGGGTGTCGTATCGGTACTTCGGGTTTCGGGGGTTTGACAGTTTGTTGGTGTGGGGGTGGGAGAACTTGCCGAAAAAGCGAGGGGCGCGTTTGGATGATCCAAGACGGCGCTCCGGCGCCGATTCCGATGTGAGAGGCGATAGAGAGAGGAGGAGGACTGCGAGAAACGACGACAGAATCAATGGCTTTGCCATTTTTCCTCGGAAGAAGGATGGATCAGTGGGTTGGGTTCCGTGCTCAAACTACGGTACCCTATCAGTTGAAGGCTGGCCTTGTAAACGAGTTAATAGTCGAGCTCCAATTCTTGCACACCCTGACTCTCATTGTTGTGATAGGCGCCTCAACACTGCCAAAAATTGCACACACTTCTAAGTGTCCTGTAAAAGATCTTCATCGACCCTTTTTGAACCTTAAATACTTCTTTTAGAACAAACTTTTAAGTTCTTTAACAACAATCGAGACATGAAGATATATATAATAATTGCGTGCAAGTAGACACTATCACCGTTATTTTGTTTTTATATTTTTATTCTCCATATTTATGACAACATGAAAAAGATTTTTTTTCAAAGAAAACATGAATTAACTTGTCGGCTTATCTTCTTTATAGTAGCAAAAGATGATATTCAATTTGAATTATTTGAACAAAAAATATGTTGTTTTCATTTCCAATACGGAGACTAATCAGCTTCTTTTTGCCTTTAACATTGCCTTTTAACGATTAGGTATTAGCACACATGAAGACCACCTCTTCCCTGCCGTGCAGCACCTCTACGTTGCGAATAGCCAGCGCACGGTAAATTCACGGCAAAATCAGCCTACGTATTCGAAAATGAGGAAAGATTCCAACCCAACAATTCGAGCAGCTTGATCTTTAGGAAAAAACTCTGGAAATAAAAAATTAGAGAACGGTACAAGCTTCTCATTTGGCGCATAGCGTGGAACATTTTCCATTCTTCTCGTTAAGCTAAAACTCTATACTTTCTTGCATCTGCTTCCGAATTGTTTGCCCAAAGAAAAATACCTGGGGCTGCCGATGTTCTCTCATCAAAACAAGAAGCATTTGTTCACAACAATCGTGGAGAGAGTCAGCCGGAGACTTAGCGGGTGGAAAGCTAAATGCCTCTCAAGCGGGACGAGGGACACTTATCAAGGCCGTGGCAATGGCGATTCCTATTTACACCATGTCCACTTTTGTTCTTCCTTCCAAAATCTGTGAAAATATTGATAGTGCGTTACGAAAATTTTGGTGGGGACACCAAGACCCCCAGAATCACGGATTCTATCCAAAGGCATGGATTTCTCTCTGCTCCCCGAAAGCTCAAGGAGGAATGGGTTTTAAACTTATGAAGAATTTCAATAAAGCGCTATTTGCCAAGTTGGGTTGGACAATGTCTACCTCATCTCAAAAGCTTTGGGTGCAAATTATGGAGGCAAAGTACTTGAAAGGAATTCCATTTCTGGAGCACAGCCCGCCGAAATCGGCATCATGGTTATGGAAAGGAATATGCGCGTGCATACCCTTAATGAAGAAAGGAGCTTGCTTTGTAGTGGGGAATGGAGAACAAATTGACTTTAGACATGATCCTTGGATTCTTAATTTCTCAAGACTTCAAAGCCCATTGCGCGACAGAGATATCCTCTGGTGATACCAAAGTGTCTTCCCTCCTAGACCCTCTCTCCCTTTCTTGGAACCTTACGAAATCACAGAGCATCTTCACAGAAAATACCATCCGTGAAATTCTCAAGATAAGGCTTTCACCCTCCAAACCAGGATTTCTTAGCCTAAACCCCCTCAAAAAGTGGTATTTTCTCGACGAAATCGGCCTATATCTGCGCTAACTCCAATAGGTTCCTTTCGGCAAGTGGTGGATCACAAACCTTCTGGAAAGCCTTGTGGCGAGCAAACCTGAGTGAGCGCCATAAGGTTTTTTTGTGGAAGATAGCTTGGAATATTCTGCCCATAAGAACCAAAATCCAAGCTTACTTTCCAACCATTGATCTGTTGCCCCCTATGCGAGTCGAACGAAGAATCATTGACGCACCTGCTCCTCCACTGCCCGCTTATGCATTCAATCTGGATGATTTCTCCTGATGGGTTCAGACCTCCTACCTTGGTCCCTCAATCTCCGCACAGCCCAAGTGCTCCTCCTTGGCTAGAATTTATCTCCCTCTTTGGAACCCTGAAATTGATACCAAACGCAGGTATACTCTGTTTGCGATAACTGCTATGGAACATGTGTGGATGAGCAGGAATCAAAAAGTTTTCAGGGGAAATGCTCCAAATGCTTCTGATATAGGTAAAAAGGTCATTTTTGGCTTTCAATCGTCAGGTCGCGGCTCTCTTAACTCCCAAATCAAGCACCAATTCTACAAGGGAATGGCAACCTCCTCCGAGCCAACGGTTTAAAGTTAACTTTGATGCTGCAATTCGTATAACTCAATCTTTCCAAGCGGCGATCATCTGGGATCAGAATGGCATGGCGGTTGCGGCAGAAACAAAAGTTGCAAATGAAAGAGAACCTGTGATTGCAGAAGCAATGGCTGCTTTGCTTGCCATATAAATAACCTCATGGATGAAGTGTACCCACGTTATTTTTTAAGGCGACGCACAAACGGTGGTTGATTGGCTGAAGGATCATGACTGCACTCCACATTGGAGCTATTTTGCAATTATTGAGGAAGCAAGGAAAAAGCTGGAATTGTTCATCTGTTGGGATTTTTGTAAAGTTAATAGAACCGCTAATAGTGCGGCTCATAACTTAGCGGCTTGGGCTGATGTCCACCAGTTTTCTGGCCATGTTCCCATTTCATCCATCCCCCTCCTTTTGTTCATGGATGAAAAGGAACTGGTTTGTATGTTTACTGACTTTTACTTTACACATTGTGTTGACCAAAAAAATAAAAATAAAACTCTGTACTTTCATCCCTGCTTTGGAAACAATTTGCCCCCCTGTCACTCAGCAGAAGAGTGTACATCCCTCATCTTTCTATCGTGCCCGCTTACTCGAGCAATGTGGATGGTGTCCCAAGAAAATTTCCGTCCTCCTATGCCCAATGAACCCCCAGCAACACCTTCACTTCATCCCCGAAAATAGCACTCTAACTTGGCTCACGGCTATCATTTCCCCTCCCTTCCAAGAAGACCTTGACCCAAATCTCCGAAATGGATACACAATATTTGCCACCACAGTTATGGACTTCATTTGGAATTGCAGAAGTCAGGTAGTTTTTCAAAAAATCCAATGTGTCTGAGATAACCAAACAAATCAAGCAAGCATATGAGCAATACACAAAGTCTTTCTTCTCAGAAATTATGCCTTGCAATGCGACAAAAGGAGGGTGCGATGTTCCTCCTTTTTGGCATCGACAAGCTTTGATGCAGCTGTTCGCAATTCCAGAACAATACAGGCTGCAATTTTTCGTGATTGCAAAGGTCATATAATTTATGCCCAAACTTCCTCAGAAGCACCAATGGCACCAGAAGAAGCTGAATCTCTTGCAGCCCTCTTAGCAATCAGTCTGGCCATCCAAAACCATTGTACCCATGTGATCTTTGAATGAGATGCGGAATTGGTAGTGAACTGGCTCAACCAAGATACGATGCAACCAGACTAGGCTTGCTCATCCACCATAGCTGAAGCTAGAGAGAAGCTCAAATATTTTTCTTGTTGGGTTGTAGTGAAAGTTAGCATATATGTAAATAGTCCTGCCCATAACCTGGCAAAATGGGCTGAGGATAACAATATTTTTGGCCTGGTTCCTTATTCATCCATTCCCCTTTTGTATGTGGATGAAAATAAGAACCAGAGGCAGCCCTCTATTATTTAACCTTTTTGTGGAATGATTTTATTAGAAAAAAAACCCAAGGGGTGGGTGAAGTAGCAAAGGCTTTGAATGATATCCTCAAGATTCTGAGTTCAAATTTTCATATCAATGGACCGCATAAAAATTATAATTTGACCACAAAAAAAAAGAGCTTATATTTTCACAGGATTTTATGCCTTTGCTTTTCCCTTAAAGCTATATTAGTGATAAGCTATTAACCTTGTAACTGTAGTGCAAGGAATAGACACATGACAGTATGAAAATAGACATTCTCATCTTACAAACGCAAATTCAATAGACAAACTGGTCCTTGGCCGAATAATTAACACAAATACCGCTACCCTCCATGCTAAAATTAGCTTGCATTCAGCATGGCCGCTACATGAGACTATGAATATGCATGGTAAATTTCTACTGGCGTAAAAAAAAAAAACTAACGAGTTCTCTTAATTGCTTGCAAAACTCCCCTGGTAATTAACTTTCCACTGTCTTTTTTGTCTCACACTTTTGAGCACGTAATGTGCTTGATGTTAGCAGAAGATACTCAGATTGAGATATTGAACAAAATACAGCGAACGATGGCATATTTCATTCTTTCTATAAATCCAAAGAGCGTCAAATACTTCAACGGGATCATGAAACCAAAAGTTTCAATCAACTCACTCAATATTTAAAGAGACAAAGAAGTTACAAATTCTGATGTTATTAAATATTAACCAAAGAGTACCAAACGTACTTAATGAACTGGGGTTAAGTATTCCTTCAGGCCTATGCTCGTAAAGTTGCTATCCGGGCGAGGAAGCCAAGTTAAATGCTTAGAACGAGATAGCGTTTGAGAAACCCATAGACGTAGTTTAACTTGCAATCAGCTCACTGTTGTAAACCCTGAGCATCACACAGCCATTACCCTAATGCAACCAGTTCCAGCAATCTTCATCATCATCCCCTTGAAGTATTACCAGGGTGTGAAGGTTTTGCTTATATCTCGCATGTCGACTTTCCTTCCTCATTTGACTAGAGGTCCTTCAAGACTCTATTTTGCCTTCCCAATGACAATGCAACAGGATAATGAAATCAATAAGCGTCGCTCATCCAACCAGGGATGAAGCCAATTTTTAAATAAGATCCTGATTAACGACCTTAGGACATAGTCCCACACTTGAGAACTTGTCCGCCCTTCTGTAAGCTCTGCAAAGTGTACGAGGCGAATGGAGATGAACCGGTCCATATATGTCTTTCCAGTTTCAACAGTATCCAGTGAGAAGAATTGTTGCTCCAGTTAAGTACGAGCTTCGGGTCAAAATTCTCCATCAAAACTTGCCCGAAAATGTATGGTGTATTGCTTCCTTGCATTTAAGTTGCACTACAAACTTGTTCTGGATCTTCATCAGCTAGATGGCGTAACTGCAACTTATAAAAGCATCTTCCTACCTGCAAGTTACAAACAGGAAGCCTTAGAATTAAACAACTTGTTTACTATTTGACTTTTGTGAAAGCAAATTTCTACTTTTTGATAATTGTACCACCTATTTTTTGAATAATATACTGATTTTGACAAAAGCTGTGTATGTTTCGGCATTATGACCAACCTGTTCTATCTAACAAATAGTTGTAAGCCTCATTGCAAACTCTCACACATGCAAAGTGAAACACCCACTCACCTTCCCTAGTATTTACATAGTAAACGGGCTCAGCCGAGCTAGCTAGTTGTTGGTTTGCAGTCCGAACTCATGTAGCTAAGTTTTGGGGTTAGCTTTTAGGTAACTTATCTAAATTAACTATTCTGATCTGCGTGGTAAACATATAAGATCCCCGAGAATATTTCTTGCCATCAAAACCAAGAGGAAGAAATTAAGAGGGATATTTTTAGACCATTTGATATTCGTCCAGTGAGACCACATGCGATTGAACTTTTTGTGTTTCCAACATATCACCAAAATAATTTTGCAGACCAATTCCCTAAAAATAAGTACTCCAATATTTACTGTGGTTGATGTATGTTGGCTGGCTTGGTTTCTAGGCTTAATTAGAATATAAGGACTAGCTCATTCGGAGCTGGTCAGTGGCCTCTGAGTACTTGGGCCCAGAAAGAAGGTGTTCCCCCATCAGAAAAAAAGGGAAATGAAATCCAAGGTTATCTCACTAAAATATGAGAAAATATTTTGTATTTATCTAACACCACGTCATCATTTCAAGCAGGGTTAGACTGTAATATTGTGCTAACTAAGTAATCTTGTAAAATAGTGGTACAATTAATTTAAATCACTGTTAATCATGATTTACATATATAGTTAAGGCGAACACCACATATGTGACGACGGCAAACATACCATCAACATTTTCCTTGGTTTTTCTTCTTCAATTTCTTAAAAGCTCCAATTTCTGAAGTACAGAGCAGGGATTAGGATGAGAGAAAAAATGGTGCCGGCGCCGACCACGGGGTAAGGCGGCCAGGGTGGAGGGAGAATGTGGGTGAGATAGGGGTGTTGTGCTTTGCGGTGCGGCAGCAAGGGGTTGGAGGAGAGGGAAGGGGAAGCACAGGCAGGTGGTATTGCTTGTGGGCGGCAGGTGGTGGTGCAATGTTGTGGGTAGACAGATGAAAGAGAGGCAACCGTGGTGGTCACTGGAAGTGGACAGTGGGTGTGGTGGTTTGGTCTTCAATGGATGGGTTCGGGGAGAAATGATGAATGTGGGTTTTGTATTTTAGTCAAAGTTAAAATATAATTTCAAGCTGGACATTTGGTCGACAACCTGTCATTAGTTGACACGATATTGTTGGTATTGTAACACTACATGTAATGATGACGTAGTGTTAGACAATCATCAAATTTTTTCAATACGAATACAACCTTCTGTTCAATAAAACCATATGATATAGCCAACGGTTGATCATACGAGGAGCCAATGTTTTGGCGACTTGTATCACATTTGTTACATCATTTGATATTCTTTTTCTCGGTAAAGGATTACAAGTGCATCATTGCTCTTTAAGAAACAAGTTTTCGGAGTTTGTTGCTAAGCGGACCACTCCCAATATCTTCTCCAACTGCTTTTTTGGTTTGACAAAGCAACATCTTGAGTTTGCCGGCACAGGGCAGTCCAAGGCGGCAGCTAATATCATGACTTTGAGCTGTTGAGTCTCGAACACCAAATTTGATCTCCTATGCGAGGAAATGTTTGTACTTTAAAGGGTTGGTGTAGAGCAACATCTAAGACAAACTGAACGTTAGACTATGGAAGGAGAAAAGAACCGTAATATGCAATCGACTTTATCCTCTGTGAAAGCTAGCCCACCCAATGTGTAAGCCAGCAACCTTGAGCTAATTTGGCCTTAATTTCATGTGGAGGGCGAACTCCATCACATTCCGTAAGCTATTACCAGGTAGGGGGAGGAAAACTTAATTTCTTGGCGTAATGTGGGTTGCCAATGTGACATATCCAAGACGACAATCAGAGTGGAATTACTAGGAGCATGGCTCATGCTCAATAAAACTGAGTTGAACTACTTGTCTTGTAGTTGAATATTGTACCCGAAGTGTTATTAGCTATACAAAATGCACCGGTGATGTGGACCGTTCTCAAAGACCCAAAAAGAGTTTTCACACCCAAACGAACAAAATGCTGAATTAAATCGTACCCGGCTTGGCCTTTTCTTTTATGTACTTTCTTGAGTCAATGTCACATTTCGCCAACCGAACCATCATAAGCAGATTCGTGATCTTCAATCCTAGACCCTCCTTCCATTGGGACTTGTTGAATCTATCCAATGGTGTCATCTTTGGGAGTTGGGTAAGGGGGGGTTAAAACGGAACATTTTGATTTTGATCCGCTAGAGAAACTAATTATACAATTTCATCTTTTCATTAAACACCGTGTTTTAGTCTAAGGCCAGAGTTCAAAAGCGAATTGGTTGCAAGCTCTTTCTCAGGACCTTCGTTCAATTCTCACCGGATTGACTTACTGACTGACGCGACCGTTTGGCGAGAAATCGAAGCCGGAGCACTCTATCCACTTCTGAAAGACACAAGATTTGCATTCTCTAAGCTCTGCTACCGAAAATGGAAACTGTAAAAATTAGCGTTCAAGCCTTTCTTTGGCAAGTCTGATTGTCCCGCCTTGCGGTCCGTCCATTAGTTCGAAGATCAATTTCATCACCCGAGTTCCACACGCCTTCAGAAATTCACGAATGCACTTCCCTCCCCCCCCTCCAAAAAAAAAAAAGGGGGAGAGAGATGTCCCGCCCTATTATTAATGGCTTGACTTTTTCAGTATTTTATAGCATGAAAGCTATTCTTTTGGCAACTAAAAGCTATTTTGCAACAAAGGGGACACTTAATGCTACAAAGTTCACCTAGGCAACTCGTGAAATGTACATGCGCAAAGCATATTCACGTCTCCAAGCTCGGCCAACCTGGTTTATACCCTCTAGATTTTCTACATCGAGTGTAGTTACTACTACGCTAGTCCCACACACCACTCCGCATTGTTGGTGTTTCAATTCAAGCTTTGTTAGCTGCGATACAATAAAAATCAACATATGCTATGAGATAGAATCAGCTAGATTCTCTGAAAAAAAAAGCGTTGACCAACTTCTAAAAAGTTCGTAAATGGTTAAAGACACTAAATTCGATGTAGCGCGCGGAGTTTGCTTATAGTACTAGGAGCTCAAGTTCTAAGCAATTTAAGTAATCATACCGTAACTTCACTTAAGAGCTAGATAAAGCCCTTCAGTTGTATATAACAAACTTTGATTTACTTTTTTTTGGTTTAAAAACCCCCGGCCTTAGCTTAAGAGGTCTTATCGCTCATCACATGTTTCATGGCATGTGGTTCACCAACCAAGCGTTGGTGAAGATAAATTATATAGAGTGGTAATACAATACCATTCTTATGCCGCGCTTGGATGACATACGCTAATCGATTGTCACCCTCCCCGTGACATTAACAGCGAAAGAACAATTTTCAACCAAGAACTACTCCTAACCATAAAAGGCATAAACTTCCTCTACAAGGTCATAGATGGCCAGGTACACGCCTGTGACCCAGTGCCGCCACAAGTAACACAACTCGCATTCACCACCCTAAAGAATTATGATGATGATGGATCATGGATGGACCCTGGGCCGGGACTGATATGCCATTACTTTTGCTGTCCCGAACGGAGCCGGCAAGGCATCAACTGTATTTGCCCCTTACACCACCCCCCCCAACCCAAACAAAACCACTTAGTTAGTTTTGGCTATCCCCTGCTTGCCCTCCACAAACCACTTGCTTCGTGTGGGCCTCTTTACCTAATAATCCCTTCACTCTGGATGTTGAGAAGTCAGTCACCATATTGGGGTGGGGAGGGCATGGCATGACACCGGGGCCGGGGGATGGTCTTTGATTGATTTCCCTGCTTAATTTCAAACGCAAGCAGTGATGCTTCCATCTGAAATCGCCATCGCCATCGCCATCGCCATCGCCATCGCCATCAAACAAAAAGTCACACACGCACATGCACACGCAGGGTGAGCGAGTACTGTGGAGCAGAGGGGGTACACAACGTGTGTGTGATCGAGAATATGGGAGGGGGAGGATGGATAGGGGAAAGAAAGTAAAAAGAAGTTTGCTTTAGTGAAAGTCGGTGGATTGGATGATGTTCGTACATGATCTTGAAAAATCAAACCAGGATATAGTTGAGATATTCCTTCCTTGGACCCTTAATTCATGGCCACTAGTTTTCATCTTCATCTGGATTCCTGTTTACAGAGCAAGGTTGCGGTCAAAAGGGGTCGCTAAATATTGGCCATTGAAGTTTGGTATTCTTAGCAATCCATCCATGTCAAGCCTTTTCACTTGGTAAAGATAACGAAAAAAAATTGCTTTTTCATATTTTGTAAAACGAAAGGTGATTAGGATGTGTAACTCAGCTCCACCTCTTTATGTCAAACATGTGTTACTACTAATGAAATTCAAAACACCAAAGTATTTGTTGTTTTCAAATACTATTATGTTACTTTTGTCACCGTCACAATACTGTGTAGCTTTTGTCAACATCATTATCATAATTATCACGGCCTAGTCATTGTCATGGCCACTGCCATGGCCACTATCAACACCATCACTGCTACGGACACACCGTCACCTTCATTATGCTATAACCATCATCATGAGCGTCGAATCATCGTCTATCTCCACCACATAAATTACTAACACGACATATTCATACACCACTACATCCACCATTATAAGCACCTTTTCGCCACCACCATTGCCACCAACATGACCGACTTTCATGCAAAAATATTATGATTTTGATGAAATTATTATCTGAAAAGCACAGGGTGAGACTCTGAAGAACATCGTAATTGCAATAAAAAAATTACAAGATACATGCAAAACTGTGTAAATCTGGTAAAGTGGATATATTTATAGAACAAACTAATTTTAAACACCTGTTTTTTGGTTTACTAAACACGTTACTTTATTTTTTATGGACAAAAATTCAACACTTAAAGTTTTCAGTCTTATAGATTTATCGCTTAACATTTTAGTCAGATAAAGTCAATGCTTATATTTTTGACATTTAAAGTTTAATTTATTCATTCGGCCCCTAAAATAACTTATAGGATCTCAAAGGCACTCCCATGTTGCACCTTAACGCAACAACACCTTTGCCAATTTGCCATTATTGACAATAGCAAAGATCCTTTTCCTTTATTCTTCTACCCCTCTCTCCCTCGATCTCATGTCAAATTATTGTGCTATATCTGTTTTGTAGTTGAAGGGGTTTATTTTTTGACCATTTTAAGATTTAATATGAGACCTGATTTGACTTGTCAAATAATATTTATATTTATCATGAAAATTTTAATTTTATTATCATATGTTTACTTAATATGAGTTCAAACCCCTAATTATTAATTTTTATTTTTTTTTTGTAAAAAAGGAGGGGGAAGGGGCTTAAATATTTTAGAAGACTTAAGGGAAAGGGGCTAAATTTGTTTGGAACAAACGAGTATAAATATATGCTCTTTCGGCTCAATTGCCCAACTCTGACCACTTGTGCAATAACTATAACGGCATCTGAACAATTGATCAGAGTTGGGTGAGTAGTCAGCCCAAACAATTAAATGAAATGTATTTGATTGTTGCATTTGACAAAAAGCAAAAGTAATTTGTCTTTTGTTAACTGTATAATAGAATATCATGATGAACAAGTAAAGAGCAACAACCTAGGCGAGGAACTCTTTCCATTGTTCATACTTATTTATGTAGAGCTTTTCAGTCTTTCTCTGCTCTTCACGATGTGCCAGATATTTTTTTGAGTTCCTTAGCACGGCATGGATGGTTCATCTTTAACCCATTCCGGCATGTAAGTTTAAACGGTTCGTTCAATCTCACATTTGTCTCTCCTCACCGTTCACAAAAAAGTAAAGTAATGGTGATAAATAAGTAAAACACGTGAAATGACTTGAGCAATTTTTTTTTTCCTTGGTTAGTACTTTGGCAATTTTTTTTTGGTCATTCTTTTTTTTTTTCCTGGATTTTGTCTACTGTATGTAATTCCGGCCCCTCAAACAATGCCATATGCCTAAACAACTTATCCTTCCATACAAACAAGAACCCAATACTTATTGGTCGTGAATATATAAACTGGTTGTTCGCGGACTTGCATGTTCAATCAAAAACACGCTTCTAATGTTTATCGTCTGATTCAAAATTTTGTATAACCATCATCAAATCACCATGTTCAATCAAAAACACTCTTCCCATGTTTATTGTCCAATTTAAAATTTTGTACCACATGACGAGGCATACATACTTATTAGAAGAATAAAAGTGGCATTTGATTAGCAATTTGGTGCACGGATTGTGGACTGAAACCAAATAAAGCAACGAAGGATGTGTTTAAATTATTCAAAGTGTTGGCGCAGTTGACTAGCACCAGACATTACCTTCAATCAAAATTGGCATTCCTTCTCATAAAGCTAAACAGAGGAGGATCTATCTACACTACCCTAGCAGATTACAATCATGGATTACTGACATTTTCGTTAACAGTTCATAACCATGGTGCAGTATTATACTTTGTTTAGTCTTTTGATCAGTTGATTAAATTATCCTAATTAGTAGTTAAGGTTTTACAACCTTTTGACATATACTAATATTTATTGGTTGTACACACCCTTTTGTGCTCTTTTTCTTATATAATAATGTAGTCCTATCTTCTGGCTAAAAGAAAAGGTGAAGCCTTTTGGTTTTAGCACGGAGATTGGGAGAAAGCAAAGTTAGAAAAAGAAAAATCCAAAATACAAGAAAAGAGGGCAAAAATTATATAAAGTGGCAACTTAGGTCGGCTGCCAGTAAGTGAAGGAGCCAAATTATAGAGAAAGCAATGTGACAAAACCTTATCCCTTGAAATTCCTACCTTCATCATTTGCCAACTTCTGTGCCCCCACAGTATCAAATGCCCATCTTGCCATATAAGTTGGGGGTCCCCCCCCCCCCCCCCTGTCCCCCCCTCCTTCCAAACTTCCCTTTTCTTTTCCTTTTCTTATTCTTAGAAAAATACAAAAGTGATGAATAAGTTTGAGGTTTAACTAGAACAAAATAGATAACCTTGTTTCACTTCTTTTTTAAAAGGAGTAAGAACCTTACCATTAATATAAACACCGAGCATAGTACAAGAGTATCACACAAAAGTACAACTCCTTCCTCAAGTATACAAACTTGGCAACCCAACAACTATATACAACCTACCCACTGGGACACTCCCCAGCTCATCATCAAGCCTACGAAGGCCGGAACATTGACGCCTTCGCTCGAGGTTGCAAAATAGCCTGATCCGGGATCCTGTCCAGCCTGTGGATAACGGACTACAACAATGGCCTGCAAAACAAGCTAATCTTCGAGCTTCAGTCAAAAGCTGCTCGCTGGCTAGACTGATATAACAGCACTGTGCATCACCCAACCTATGTAATAAATTAAAAATAGTCGAGAAACTTGTTGTAGAGAGATCACTCATCCTTGACAACCATGTCATCAAAGAAGAGGATCATTACTTGTTAAGTTGATGTGCAAGAAATTATGAGACAAAGCCCAGAACACAGTATAACTGAGGTAATCACATTAACAAGTGAGCTATCAATACAACTAACAGACCGAGCAAACGATCCCACCCATAACCCTGAGTCATCTACTGCTTCCATACCTATACCCACACACAAACGGTCAAGACACCAAACCTTACTAAAGTATAAAGAAACTGACCTAACACCCAGTCCAAGCAAAAGAAGAGGGATGCAGGATGATGCTGCATGTACTCCCGACAGTTCCTGTGACCAAGTTAGTGAGGCCACCACCAGGTGCCAAAGAATGTTATACCGCCTAATATGACCAATGACATTCAGCGGGTGAAAATTGGAGTCACGGAACACGAGTTGATTGGGCGCTAACCAAATACACCAAAGAGTAATGGCTAGTATGCTGAAGGTATAGGAAGGCATGGTCTGTGAGCTCACATGTATAAGTAGCCATGCCACTAACCAAGCAGAGAGAAAAAAATGTTGAGTATTTAGTCGTAAGCCAAGACTCCCCCCAAACCAAATAGGTCTTACAGCCTCACATTAAAGGAACAAATATGAGGCCGATTCATCATGTTGAAGACATAAAGGGCATGATACCACCAGCATAAGATTTCTTCGATGCAATGCTACCCGAGTAGGAAGGGGATCACAAAGGCATTGCTAAAGAAAATCCTAAATCTTATGAGGAAGCTTCAACTTCCATAGTCAAGACCAAACAATCCTTGGGATAGGTGGAAACGTAAGGCCCGCCTGACCTTTGATTGCAAGTAACTGATACACTGATTCGACCCTGAATTCACCGTGTGTTGTAGGTGTCCAATACCATTGTTCTGGGGAGCCAAATCTTGATAAGTACAAAACCTGTATGGCTTTTTAACTAACTTATGACGGTCCCATCATTGTTGGGGTCAATGACATCTAACAAGGACCATTAATTTGTGGAAGGGGATCGTAGATGAGCAATGGATTGGGCAAGATATTCTGGAATTCGATTATTGCCCCAAAAACTGAATGAAGAGGTTATGGTAACCTGACACCACAAACCTTTAGGGAGTAGGTCACGACCAAACAGAATACCACGCCAGCAATATGAAGAGTTTACTTTAGACGCACATTAGAGAAAATTGCATCATTGACAATATTTCCCAATAAAGACCATACTCAATAAGCTCTCAGGATCTCATAACATACGAGCCCCGATCTTGGCCAGGAATGCATGATTCATCCATTGGATGCTCTTGACACTTAACCCTCCTTGCCTAAGGCATTGCCATAAATGCTTCCAGCTAATCCCATAGATGTGCCCAACAGTGGTGGTGCCAACTCAGAGGAAAATAACAAGCGTAGAGTGCATTTTATAGCAAAATCACGTAGGAAAACGAATTACTGACATAAAATGACTAAGCATCAGCCATAACATATTTAATCAACATCAGGCGACCCACGTGGTTCAGGACTAGGCCTATCTAGCCCTGACATTTGCTACAACGTTGATCTAACAATGCAAACAAAATTTCCTGTTTATGATACACCCAATCCAATTGAATCCCTAGATATTTACTCGAGCCCGAACCCAGTAGAACATTGAAGGTACGCCAAGCATATTTTGCCAGCATCCACAGAGTGTTCATGCTGACATTAATTGTGGATTTCTCATAGTTGATCAATTGTCTCGACTCCTGACAATAACACTCCAAAGTGCCCTGAAGGTAACGAATCGAGTCATGCTTTAGGTAGAAGAAAAGAAAACTATCATCTGTGGAAAAAAGATGTGAGATAGGAGAAGAATATCGTGACATCGCAATGCCACTTAGCCTGCCTGAGTTCATGTCCTCGCATAGAGCCTTAGATAATGCTTCTGCCTAGGATGACTGGAAATGGAGATAGTGGATCCTCTTGACGAAGTCCAAATTTCAAAATCAACAGAGGCCCTGGCCTTCCATTGACCAAGACTGAATACGACACATTAGACATACATTGCATAATTATAATATCCCAAAGTTCGGGAGGCAGTTAAAAATACCATCTGGGCTCCAAAAAATAAACGGGCGTTAAATTTAAATAATACTCGAGTATTAGTAGTGCATAGGAGTTTAAAAATATGTTGGGACAAAAATATAATTTTTAAACTTTTGAGGGCATTTTCGTAATTTTAGAAAAACTTTTGTGGGGCATTTGTGCAATTTTATAAAAATAATTTAGGAACCTTTTTTTTTTTAATGTGCCACCTCCTACTAGCTTAATGACTAAGCTATGAAAAAGAAAAAAAAATAATTTAAGAAGGGAAGAATAAGTCTAAAGAGAAGAAAAAAAAACAAATGAAAACCAAAAGGGGAAACCTTTCCCTTTCGGGAAAGAAAGAAACAGAGAAAAAGAAAAAAAAAAACAGAACAGAACAGAGTCTCGAAAGAACAAGAAACAGAGAAACAACAACAGGAAACATAACAAGAAATTGGGAGAAAGATTGTTAAATCTCCTCAAGGTATTTTTCCTGTAGGATGCGAGTTTATTGTGCAATATTCAGTTGGGTATTTCAAGAAATGTGTGTGTTTACTCACTGTGTGTGCTTCGGGTGTGTGAGTGGTGTATATATGTATGAAATTTGGTTTATGTGTGAGGGATTACGGGTATGGGAGGTTAAAATAGGATTGTGTGTGTGTTATTGCAGTTAAGGAAAATGAGTTGCAATGAGTATATGGTATATACATGTGAAATTCATGCATGTAAATTCATGAAAAATGAAGGTTGTTTATGATTATGTGATAATATGGTTAGTTTAGGAGTGAATGGGAGAGAGTGAAGAATATTTCAGTGGATTTCAGACGATTGTGTGTTGGAGTGTGTAACAGTGTGTGTTCAATAGGTGTAACCGCGGGGGTGAGATTGTGTGATCGTGTGGGTGTAATGATATGTGTAATTGATATTGGAACATGTTTAATGTGTGCTAATGGGTGAAATCAAGGTGGGTTAGTGAGAGGAAGGGCAAATCAACGTGAGTTCGTGAATGGTGTGCGTCTATCAGTGTATGTTTCGGTAGGTGGATGAAGGTTGAAGAAGGGTGTGTGTGTCTTAGGTGAAAAACTAGGTGTTTTGATGTGAATAGTAAGTGTAATTGTCGCTAAATATGAAAACTAATTAAAGCAGATTTTCACAAATTTTAATAAATAGTTAAGGCCAAAATTGGATAAAGTGCAAAACTATAACCCCTAATATTTTTACGAGAACTATGCTCTGAAATTTTTTGGAAATTTTTGGGGTCCGTGAAGAGCGCTGAATTGGAGTACCGATTAAAGAACTTTATCGGATTATTTAGTATAGCAAACCAAGCTATTTTGACTTGAAAATTTTAGAAAAATCTTATTTTACTGATATGATTCATATTCTAAAATTGCGTGCCATTCTAAGGTTGATAGGTATTTTTTGTGAAATTGACCTTTTGGCGATCGGTCCGGACACCGGTTCAAGATTTTGTGGTAGAAATTTTTTAAAAGACTTTTTAGTACATAAATGATATCGGGATGCTTAAAATAGTGGTTTAAGATATTTTTGAGATTTTTCCGGTGTCGGAAACCCCAGGGCGTGTTTTAGTAATTTACCGCCCCGATGGGGCATTTTGGTAATTTAACGATAAGAGGTATTTTGAAGTAAATTTACATACAGTAAGATTATTTAGTGATTTTGCTTATGGAAAGTCATTTTGATGATTAAAGTGTAACGGGGGTATTTTGGTAATTTGTCACCCCGAGGGGGTTTTTAGTAATTTTACAAGTAAAAGGTATTTTGTGTAAATTGACATACAGTAAGCTTATCTGGGTGATTCTACTTACAGGAAGACCGTTTGGGTGATTTAAGTTCGATAGGGGTATTTGGATAATTTTACACCCCAGGGGGGTTTCGGTAATTTTACATACCCGGTGAGGGGGGTTCATTTTGAGAGTATGTGTGAGTCCGTATTAAGTTATAATATTGTGCTGTAGGCTATGTTCTAATGATTCGATTATTCGGTTTAGGTTAAAGCTAAAGACTTCCGATTAGGATAATTTAGCTGTGGATCCAGGTAAGAGATTCTATCTGAACCTAGGGTAAGGACTTTTGTCCGAACCCTTATTTGATTCCTTGTACTCGTAAGTGATATATTTATGGCTAATACCGAACTCTGAGTTATGTATTGATATCAGCATGTTCTTGCCCAGAAAACCCTAATGTTGAACCTGAATCAGTTATTTGGAAATCTTGTGATGCTCGCATGTTTTGCGTGCTGAGCAAATTTGATAATTGTCTGTATTCTTTCTTCTGAATTGTTGTGATTATATTTGATAATTATTCACAGTCGTTTTTGTTGTTTATCTGTGATTTTTCTTCTGAAATTCTGATTTCTTCTGAAAATTCCGAATGTTGACTTATGTCAATATGATTATTGTTATTAGAACCAGAATTGATTTCGGGGATATGAGCTTATGTTAACGCTCATTGATATTGTTAATTTTTATGTTGATCTGGGTACTTGTTTAGTGGGGAGGCGGTATAAGGCTTATTGAATCCTGCATGAAATGCAGGCTAGTACCCAAGTGGACTAGTAATTACTTTAGTACATCATGCATGTGTACACTACATTAGCTTGCCATAATGGTATTGCAATCGCCCAGGATCAACATTAATTTTTTATTTTATTAGCTAGAATGATTTGTGCTTGGGTTGAAAGCCCTTGACAAACATTCATTATATTTAGTTAAAATGATTTGTACTTGGGTTGAAATCCCTTGAGAAGCCTTTATCGTATTATCTGATTTAATTTCTGATTGGGTTAAAATCCCTCGGGAAATCTTGCTGTATTTTCAAAATGAATTTTTGCTCGAATTGAAATCCCTTGAGCAAGGGAAATTTTCGTGGTACTTGGAAATGCTGACTTGAAAAGGATCTTTTATTGATCAGTTTGGATTTTTTTTTTTGATTGTCAATATTTATTTTGGCATCTATTTCTGATGAACTTTGCTCAGTTTGGGTAATTATTGAATTTTGATCGTTCGAAGTGTTTTGAAAATCATCGTCGGTTGGATTTTTTGGAGTCGTGTTATAATTTCTTTTGTAGTTCTTGTACGACCTTATTGGGCTCTCAAAAGCTCACCCTTCATTTGGCTCCCTTCTGCAGGTGAAGATCAAATGTAGCATGTTCGGGAATGGGTTAGAGTCTGTGTGAGATTCTGATGAGCCCATCACCACTGTATAGTAAGACCCCTCCGCGAGTCGGTACTGTTAATTTGTTCTTAAGAGTTTGAATTGCGAAGAACCTAAGCTGTAATGATGTAAGCTAAATAGTTAGTGAGTTGGTATTTTTGAGAAATCTGAGTTGATGCTGAATTAGATGATTTGAAATATGTGTTAGTGAACAGGTCTGACAAGTGTGATGTGATCCGGTAGGTTAATAACCCGGGAGTTCGGGGCAGCGGAGCTCTGAATTTCTGGGGGCGTTACAATAATTAACCAAGTCCACCCCAAGGAAAAACAAAAAATACTAAGTACTTGTTCCAGGAAATCCCAACTAATACGATCATAGGCGTTGCTCATGTCCATCTTCAAAGCAGCCAGACTAACCTTCCCTCTATTCCTATGTCGAATAAAATTTACATGCTCATAGTATCCTGGATATGTCTTCCTGGGACAAAGCCGTGTTGATACTGAGAAATGAAGGATCCCATAACAGAACCAAGACGGGATACTAAGACCTTCGAAATGAGTTTGTAGATGACATTACACAAACTAGTGGGCCTAAAATCTGTAACATGTGTAAGGATGAATTTTCTTGGGAATGAGAACAACGAAGGTCTTATTAATTTCCTTGAGCATTTTGCCCAATCAGAGAACCACCTAGGAGCCCACAAGAGGCCAATAGTGTTGATAGATCACTGCTGGCATCCCATCCGGCCTAGAGGCCTTAAGCGCACCAAACGGTTTGAGAGCTACGAAAACATCATGTGCTGAAAAAGGTCTTTTCGGTAACTCTAATTGTGTAGGGCGAAAGGTGGACCCTTAGATTGTTGAGGATTGAAAAGGTGTCCGAAGACCGATCAAGGGTAATAGAATCAGAACTAGAAAATAACAGAAAAAATAAGCTTGGAACAGATCACGAATCTGCTGTTCATCCCTAATCCAAACACCCCTTGGAATGAGTAAAGTATCTATATGGTTCGATTGTTTACGAAAATGACACATAAAATGAAAAAATTGAGTGCTACGATCACCTAATACTAACCAACGTTTTCCACTCTGCAAAGCCCAGTACTGTTCTTCACGGGCCAAAAGATGATCGAGTTCTGCTAGCAATGTCCTATCACTATGTCACTTGAGCATTGTCTCAACATGGACATGCCCTTTAAGTACTTGAATATCCTTAATACGTGAGGGAAGGTTTCCAATTGAAGCTGGATTCCATGTTTTTAAAAAATCCTCAAAAGAACAAAGATGTTGCACCCAATTGAAACATAAAAGAGCCCGAGAATCGATAGCCCCAGACCTGACGAACAAGTTGTTGACAAGCTGGGAACTGAAGCCACATCTCTCAAACCTAAATGGCCGACCCTGGCAACTACGAACCGGATAAGTATCTACCCAAATGGAAGCATGGTCTGAGAAGAATATAGCCATATTCCTACATGTTGCCGAAGAAAACAATGTTTGCCAGGAAGAATTAGCAAACGCCCAATCTAGCACTCAAATATGCAATCATTGGCATCTATATTATTAGTCCAGGTATACTACGGACCATTAACGTGAATAGAAATAAGGCCTAGACCATCACAGAATTCCTAAATATCATAGTAACCCGAAATAAAGTTACAGTGAGACCTGTTTTATCCGTACATGAAAGCCTTGATTGAAATCACGAAGCAAGAGCAAGCCCCCCTTGCATTGATCCAAAATGTGAGAAAGAGAATACCACACCCCCGTTTCTTAGCCAGGACGGATGGCCATAAAGGAACCCCATATGGCACGAAAGATGGTATTCATCTTCAACACTCATTAAGATAAGGTGATCGTTCTTAAAAAAGAGTATAAGGTGAACTGAGTCTTCCTAGCCTAATCACAATCCTCCAGCAGAGCAAGAGGAATCCACCTCGATCGACGATGAATACCGGTGATGATTTGACTTGTGAGATACACAACGTACCTCAGATTTTGTTTCCATTAAGAACACAATGTTAAGCTTCGTATTTCGGATGGCTTTTCCGAGTGCGCGAACTGTAAGGGCGTTCCCCAGCCCCCCAAGGTTCCAACTGAAAAGTTTCATGGGACCCCGTGGGGTTGTTGTAGGACAACCACCGAACCCCCAAAAGAGTCAAGAATATCCATATCAACAGCCGTGGAGTTAGAGTCTATTAACATAAGCAGAGAAGTAAAATTAAACATCATACCTAGCAGCAATGGTTGCTGCCCCGTTGTTGCCCTTTGTTGTTTGTGAGAATCTTCATCCTCTTGACTCTTTGAACTCATACACTTTTAGGAACTCACTGATGTGGGATCAAACGATCGAGCACCAACCGACACCAAGTGTTGCCCCCCAATAAATGTAGTCGAACTAGGATCTTAGGAGACCGAAATAACCGAACTAGAAGCCGTGTGAGATGAACTACCCAAATCCTCTAAAGGATAGGACTCTGGGTCCAAGTGTTGATCGTGCAGAACTGATGGAATAAAGCTAGGCGGGAATCTTGGCACAATTATATGAAATCCAGCACCCCTAACTAATGTAGGTACCACTATGTCACTATGCTTATCTAAATTAACTAAGGCCTCCGCAGCAGTCCCCGACTACAAGATTAGGCCTCAGATTATCTCAATCCACCCCCGTAACAGACTGTACCACACCAAAAAAACCCTTGGGCCGCGGACTGTCCACATCATGATGACCATGTGCTTGCACCAATGGATAGTCCCGTTAAGAGCCATAGCTAGCCCATGTACCCTATCGTCCAAGCCATATTGCAACGATTGAGAAGTAGGCTGAGCATAAGCGAGCTGCCTAATTAAAAAAGGCCCCCAAGACCCATTAGATCCAACCTCCCTCGGCTCAGGCCCACCAACATAATCCTTAGGATCTAAAAGATAAAAAGCAGAGGGTTGACTTTGAACCGCAGAATTTTCCTCCCCATCTCCTAAGGCAGTTACCCTACGACGACACCCACTGCCTGACCGCTCCACTGCCGCTGCCATCTACTTACCACACGCCATGCAACCAGACACCCCAATGGCCCTCTCCCGCTGCAGCCACGTGGCCACACAGGACATGGGATTGTCGTCCTCCGATAACACACTGCCATCGGTGCCGACATCAATCACCGAAAGCCTCACAATCCCCTCCACACCATCCGTTGTCAATAATTCTGGTAAGTACATACCCTATGGAGATGAAATCGTGATTTTTGCTTCACCATACCTTGATCCTTCTGAAGATCCCACAGAAAGATGTAAGCCATGGAGTTTTTCCACTGATTGCATAGACTCCAGCAATCTCCGGTGTTCATGCACTTCAAAATTGCAAGGCCACTCCATCTGTATTCTCCACTCCAGCGATCTCCACTACTCATGTTAACATTAGTATTTGGCCAAGCTAACAGATGATCATCATATAGAGACCGGTTGTTTTGCATTAAAAGATTCAAATGCCGCGCTAAACCGAACTGAGCATAAGCTTGATCAACCACACATCGCACCTCATCCAATGACTTCGAACACATATAATTGGAATGACCAATGACACCGCATCGAAAGCATACCCTTAACACCTTCTCATAACTAAACGAGATCCACCATGGCTGTTGATTTTCTAACAGCTCAACAAAAGCTCTCGGCATCACCTGTTTAAATGGATTAATTAGCACATGTACCCGAATAAAATTAATATTGTTGCCTAGTACTCGGAGTCCAGTTGACAGCCACCACCGGACCAGCCGCACAACCAATACGCTCTGCATCCTTTGAATTAAAGTACTCAAAAGGCAATAGCCTCAACTATATCCAAACAGAGATAGCATCAAATCTATGTTCATAAATCGGAGTATTCGGCACCATGGCTGTGAGAATAACCAAAGTGCCACATAGATTCCATGGGCTGCCAGCTAAAAAAAGTCACGAGCAGCTACTTTTTCAAAGTGAAAGAGGTATAACTTCTTAACCCTCTCAATTCTTTTAAACCCCTCTTCCATCCCAACATTCCTGGACCTCACGCTACACGTGCTGCGTAGAAAAATTTTGAAAATCAACAAACTTACCAACCAAGGTACACGCATAGCCAAAACGCGTGTTGGATCACTAGAAATAAGCCAACCATGCCGATTCACATATTCCCGCTCCTCAATGTTGGTGTGTCCGTAACTCGGACTAGCCATCATCTTGCCCTGCAAATTCACCACCCAGCAAACTGTGAAGAACTAACCCAAAACCTCGAGGTTGGAAGCTTGGAGACGAACCTTACTGAAGGAAGAAAGCAAGAGAAAAATAAAGAAAAAGGATACAGAGAAACACAAAACTGACATCCACAACTCCTGGGTTTTATTTTTGCCAGAAAGATTGTGAGATGGCTTCCTTCTGTATAGTTCTAAACACATATATTTTATCTTTTTCATTTTTTTTCAAACGAATATGAGGACACGCACTCTTTTAATCCTCATTGACGAAGTAAAGTATATGTGTTGACTGGTGAAGTGTGATCATTAATTCTTTTAATAAAAATATTTTTTTTATCAAAAAGTTAAATAATTATTCCCAAAAGGCAAATAACTCCATCACAAACTATAGGATTGACTCCTACAGCTTTATGTAAAAGTAGTGGAAAGGCCCGAAAAATTTTGTAAGGTGGGCACCAAAATCTCAATCTAAAATTAATAATTCCACTAGTAGAAAATTTCAAATTCTACCAATTTATAATTACAAATTGTAAGTTCCAAAATTCAATTGTCACATTCTAAATTGATACAAAAAAGGAAGGGCTCCGAAAAGTAGAAAATTTAAGAATCGATCACAGGATCTTATCTTGCTTTCACTGACTGTCGTGACCATTAGTGTCGTCGTTGAGAAATTGACCTGCCAAGTGCCATCCATTAGTGTCGATGTCGACAGCCTGTGAATTGCCCTTGTGGCTATGCCTGAGCATGTAAGGCCATGACCTTTGGCTTTGGCCTTTGGGTGCCTTGACTCCTGAGCCCGTGACTTGTCGAAGGCGGACTTGCCAGTGGAGGCAGTGGTGTTGGCCATTTTAGGGCGTGTCGACGTGAGGTAAGGTCGGTGGATGGTGAAGGAACTGAGGAGGAGATGATGTTCTCATGTCCGCATATGTGCCTTTAAGGCTTTGAAAGTATTGAAGCTTTGAAAATCGTAGAGGGTGAGAATAAAAAAAAAATATTGGTTGACTTCATCTGTAGATTAGTCTTTGTGTAAGTTTAGCATTTTAAATGACTAAAAGGATATTCTTCTTAACCATTTTTGAAGTTTTTAGGTATGATAATATGTAAAATGACTACAAATACATTTACTTTAAGCATTTTAAAAAAATTTAGGAACACTTTTACAATTGAAGATAAAATATACCATATAAAAGAAAAAAATTCTCGAGAAGTAAGTGAGCACTGGCCTACCGGTGCCCCTCGCACATATTCATTATTGGCTAATTAATGACCAAATGAAGGTATTAATTTAAAGTGGTTTTCTTAGTTCGTTCGTGTGGGTGTGATGTAGTATGGGGTGGGGGGTCACGGGGAGGGATACAAGACCAACTAAACATGTTGAAAACTATTCAGAAAAGACAACCCTTGTATCTTGACAAACGAAGGAGGCTATATATAAGTATGTGAATCAATGAATCGCCTGTTATGTGTACATATAGCTTATTTCTTAAGACCAATTACTTTACATGGTTGGTGAGCAAAAATCCAAAGATAAATAAAGTATATTGCCAAACACTGGTTCAACAAAAGCAGGGATATTGTATAAGAAATTGGAAGAAAAAGAGTACATAATTAATATTAATGGGGCGACCAGAATGGAATATCGGTTCAAAGGAATTGTGAAGTGTTATTATTCTCAATCACCCTAATAAGCGTAGGTTCATATGTGATTGATGAATTTCAAATAAGTCAAATTCATCAATTAATGCTTACCTTTTTGTTGCTTTTTGGTACTAATCAACCATTCAAGGACAAAGCTAGGGATCGGATACTAATCATTTAAAGAGTTGCTTTTGTGTAGCGCACGCATGAATGTACTTATGATTAGCATAATATAATTTAGTCTGCATAACATATTATTGTTTGAGGCCCAGCAGCACAGTCTAAGACTTGATGCACCAAGACTTCTGGGACAAGGAAGATAATTACAGGAAACCATGGCATTATTAAACATTTGATTGTATAACTATGCATAGTCTAATAGGACAATGTTTCACACTTTGATTGTTGTGGTTGGGGCAGTTGGGCATGTTCCATATGATTTACGGAATCATTAACTTGATTTGTTTACTTGAATGTTAAGGAAATAAACTTATGTTTGTTTCTTTATGCACTCAAGTAGCTCTAAAGAAAAAAAATGAAATCAAATGAGAAACAAATATCTTAAAATAAGGAAGATAATATGTATATAGTGCATATTATTATGGAGATAATACGTATTTATTTACGTATTGAGAACCAAAAGATTCAGGTCGCCATCATAGGCTTTGGTACAATACCCACCATCGAAGCTCCCGCTCACATTTAAGGCACAAGTCGCCACCACGGGGTCGATGATACCATGTTAGGGAGATAACATAGAGGCAAGTGTCTACCATCCAAAAAAAGATCGGCCCACATGTATAGAATGAACCAAACACTTTTAAAAGTCTAAATTTATTAAACTTGGTCCATCCATGTATATATAATAAATTTATTTATTTTTTAGATATCGACTCGATGTAAAACATATACTCCGTAACTATGTATTTATCTCCTTTTGTTGAACCCATAATGCAAACATGTAGCAATGAGTTTCTTACATGTTCTAGGCCGGATCTATCTGCTCTAGGCACCAGACTTACATGTTTTTTTTTTTAAGGGAAGTAGAAATATATACCAAGATAGAAAGAAGTTACATATAGTAAGAGGATGACAACCCCATCCACTAGGCCGGCACCAAACACTAACAGAAACACAATTACACAAGTAGGTAAGTAAAACGCAAAAGCAGCTGCCGGATCTCAAAGCACGTGGAATCAACTTGTTACCAGACAAAAGGGAGGAGGAACTACAGGCTATACAGTAGTTAACCAACTCGTGTACCACCAAAATTTGGACGGTAAGCAAAAGATGCCAAAGCTGACGCTAGAGATGTTACCGCTGCTGTACCTAGGGCGACGTGTATTGCGTGCATATTCCGAGAACTGAACACCAACTGAGAGAGTAATTGCTCGTCTTCTACTGTCAGTACCCGCTAAGCTGGACCTGGTAATCACCAATGTAGACAGGAAATAAGAAAATGAGACGAGTAAACGGAGGCTGTGATAGCCAATTAATTAATAACCTAGTAAGAGGATCCACAAGAGCATGCGGCAAGTCCACAAGAGCATGTGTGTTAGGCAATTGCCCATCATTAATGTGAGAAAGCAAGGCTGAGTACTGATTCAAAAAAGGAAAAAGGTATATAGATCAATTAGTGCTAAACTACTTACCTCTAGATGATACTAAAAAGTAGAAGGATGGGCACTTTAATCATGAAGCTCTATGATCCTAGGCCTTTTTTTCATACTCTCTCAAGAAAGTAACAGCGTAAATCAAGTTGAATCACACCTTTGCCTCAATGTCCAACCTGCAATTTGTGCGTAAGAACGAACATGTGGCTTCCAATTAGACAGAGAAGGAGCCAGAGAGCAGCAAATTAAAAGGCTTAAAGTTCCGTTGATTCTACAGATTTTACACCGTTTGGATGATATTGACAGTGCATCATCTCTCATGTATATAACACTGACAAACTTTGAGTATTGTTAAAATTTCAGTGGAAGTTAAAATAGAAAAGAAATAAAACCATTCATGAACATGTAAAGACTTTATATTGCTATTGCTAAATACATCGACGACTATAAATAATATTTTCATTTTAATTAATTTTATTACGTAAATACCAACCTACAACCAATTTTCTGGTTCCGCCTCCGACATTACCTTGGAGCTAGTGAAGGGTTAGGCAGGTAATAGAAGATGCCATTTCATTAGCTCTGAACGGGGACACCTTGGCTAATGGTTTGCTTACGGGCTGCTGGTTCAATACTGGGGGAAATAAATAAACTATAATTAAACAAGAACCTTGGTTTAATTTATTTACGTCATGATCTCATGTTTTTGATGTTCATGCCCCCAATAATTTAGAGTTCTTCATGCTTCATGGGTGAGCTAACTTTCTTATCATCATAGCCGACACTACATTATTGAACGTGTTAATTGGTTGTACACATTAGAGATTACAGTAGGTCCCAACTCCCAAACACTAGACATCAACTTTCTAGTTAAGCAAAGATCCGGATTCTTGTTGATGAATCAAATTCTGGGCACCAATTATTGTAACACTCCGAAACCCTACATGGCGTTTTCTACCAACTTTTCTTTTTCTCTTTCCTTTTCTCTCTTTTTCGCTCCGTACTTTCTCGCTCGCACAACCAACAAGAACGAAAGAAAACAATTCATCATACAGTTTTGGTTAGTGCACATCTCTGTCTAATCTTTTCGCATATTCGTAATTGGGAGCGTGAAATACTAACTAACCCACCACCGCTTATTTATTGTCAGTGTGCAAAATTGGTAAGCAAAGTAAGGTGAGTCCGTCTATGTCCGATTAGACCAAGGTGTGGACTGGGAGACAGTTCATGTGGTCTGTGAAAAAGTGGCATCATATTGAAAACCAAAAAAATATACGAGATTGGATCTCCTCAACAGAGACGAGTGGAGTATAAGTTACGATTATTGCCCCAAAAATGTACCGTTGTTTGAAGCACAAAGCTCTAAAAGGTTAGATTTGACCGTTTATCATTGTTGTGATTATTGGTTTCGGACTATCCAGTATTTTCTACGTAACTTGTATTGATCTCGTGTTTTACACATGTGAGCAACAAATGTTAAAAGCATATACTTTTGTCAATAGAAATAAAAAATTTGAGGAGTACTAATTAATAATATTATATACACATTTTTACCAATTTTCTTCTATTTTTAGTAACAGTAAAAATAGTATATATGTGCTTTTGTGCGCGCGTGTGTGAGTGACTTACGATGAAAGTTTGTTAAATTGTGAGAAACTTCTGGACTTGTGTAAGATATAAGAAAGTTTTAAGACTTAAATGAGAGATATTAATTGAAAATTAAGAAAGAGAAAAAAAAAAGAAACTGGTTTTAAAGTAGGACATGTTGACGTGAAAGAGAGAGTAAATTGAATTAATTTGATTGGTTGAATACCAAATGACATAAAAAAAATAGGCATACCAAGTATGAAAGAGAAATTGACATTCTCTCAACTTCAGCTTTCATATATAGTCTATAATATGATTATTACTCTCTTTGTCCCTTAAATTGATCATATTTTATTTTTACTTTTCAAATTAGGGAAGATTTCATAGGTATTTTTTCATGTATATCAAATTCTTACACTTTTTTAATTCTATTTCTCTCTCCATATTCAATCATCCACCAACCTATTTTTTCTCTCATAACTCACTTTGTTCCCTTCCTCTCTCTTTCGTTCTCTTAAGATAGGAAGAAAAATTCGTATATAAAATATGACACATATCTTAAATAAGCATGCTACTCAAACACGACTTTAAAGAAATTAAAAGAAAGAGTAGCGTTTCTACTTTTATGCACTCACTACCAATGTAACGGGATTTCAACCCGGCACGTTAGACGCTGCCGAACAAAGTCAGCACCAAATAACGTAACTCCACCCCCACCCAATATACATGTCGAATATGATCTACTAGTAATTAAATTATGACAAAGGCAACAAAAGAGGGCAGTGGTGGGAGTAATAGTTAGAATTAATTGGTAAGAAGGGGCGACGAATCACACTCTTTATGTGTGTCCCATTTGCGATGTGAGTGACGCTGGTACATCCATTATTACGCCCAAGCATATGAGAAGAGGGCTGGTTTTCCTGGTTTGTTTGTTGTCACCATAATTGAGCGATAACAGTAGTCGGGTTCAAATGGTCAACCTCTGTAGAGAGAGATGCACAGACTTTTTCATCATTCCACCTCACCGTTTTCATTTGGCTACTCATTCCTTGCTCTGATTAATTATTGAGCCTGGACAGATAAATAGCCACCCACTCTCCCCAAACGCCTCCCAACAAATTCTCCTTTCTTCCACCTTATTCATGATTTTCCTCCAAACCGCTCTCCCTCCTCCTCACCTGCCACCAAGCCATACTATATAGCTCACCTCCCACCCTCCCGTTTGGTTCAGTTCTTCACAACACGTTAGATGGGTTTTGATAATGTCTGTAACACGGGGCTGGTGCTAGGGTTGGGTTTTTCGTCTTCGAGCGTCGAAACGAAGACCGATAATAGTCTGGTTAGGCCGAAGGGGTCGATAAACTTTGAGCCGTCGCTGACTCTGGGGCTTTCCGGGAATCAGATTCGGTCCGGGGAGAACTTGAACAGGCAAGATAGTGGTGGTGCGTCGTCGTTCTCGAATGTTAGTGTGAAGAGGGAGAGAGAGGTGGGAAGTGAAGAGGCGGAGACGGAGAGGGTTTCTTCGAGGGCGAGTGATGAAGATGATGATGGTATTAATGGAAGGAAGAAGCTTAGGCTCACCAAAGCACAGTCTGCCCTGTTAGAGGAAAGCTTCAAGCAGCACAGTACTCTGAATCCTGTAATCCCTCTGAGCTCTTCTACACGAGCACAGCATCTTTTACTTATACTAGCTGTGCAGGGTTGTACCATGAGCAAAAATGCTTGTACTTTTTCTGCCTCTGTTTATACATATATGTAGTACGTAGTATTCTTGTTCTTTTGAGCAGTAAAATTAATAGCAAGTTTTAAATCTTGAATTAGCAGAAACAAAAGCAAGAGTTGGCAAGGGAGCTGAAGCTAAGGCCTCGACAAGTGGAGGTTTGGTTCCAGAACAGGAGAGCCAGGTTATCTATTTTTCTCCCTTATAATTCCATCCAAAAGTCCTAATTATTTTCCCCCGAACGTAGTATTGAAGCAAATTTTACAGGACAAAGCTGAAGCAAACTGAAGTGGACTGTGAGTACTTGAAGAAATGCTGCGAGACGCTAACGGATGAGAACCGGAGACTGCACAAGGAGCTACAAGAACTGAAGGCACTAAAGCTAGCCCAGCCGCTGTACATGCAGCTGCCGGCGGCCACACTCACCATGTGCCCGTCGTGCGAAAGAATCGGGGGCATCGGCGGCGACAACGCCGGCAAGAGCTCATCATTCGCCATGGCTCCAAAGCCACACCTCTACAACCCCTTCACTCATCCATCCGCAGCCTGTTGATTTTTGCTTGTATGAGATGACTAGGATATATGGATTGCGACACCCACAACCCTACCTTTTTTTAACCAAGGGCTTGTAATTTGTAACGAATGATTTTAGTTTTGGGGTATAGTTGAATATGTACGAAACATAGGGCTTAGTAGCTTACTAGTCATTAATCCTCATCTTTTTACAGAAGTAAATTATCAAGAAATATACATCGGTAATATGATTATGTAATTGTTGTTTTACCAACCTTCCGTTCCTTTTTCTCTTTTTGCTTCCCACCGTTAAACAAGGCCGATAATATTCTTGGGTATTTCCTTCATATTATTCTTGTTTCAAGCATGGCATCAATACCTCTCTGGTTGTTTTTCTAGTCAGTTTAACTGAAAGTTGACGAAGTCAGAGAGTTCCACCGAGTCTGCTCAGCATAAATTACACGATTCATCGCAGTCACAGGTCTGCCACTAGAACAAGTAGGTCTACGGCCCAACTAGACGATTTTAACTCCTAAAATGCTATTAATTAAGTTTGCTAGCTTTTGGTTAGCTCTTTCAGCCAACATTTAACCATCTAAATTCAAATACATATATATTAATTTATCAGGTCGCGCTGCGCTGAGAAGTCAAAAAAGTTTTAAACATGTTAAAGCTGTTGAAATCGTTTATCTTGCAAACTAAGACTCGATCACAGCAAAAATTGAGCTCGAACAGTTTGACCCACTAGAGTTGCTCGTGAGTTGGTTTGGGTGGCTCTTCACCAAACACATTAGAGCAAAGATAATGTGGTACATCAGTTTGAGGCTATGTGTAACATTGCATGTGAGAGAGAGAGAGAGGGGGGGGTGGGGGTCACGTGCATGTGTCTGCAGTTCTGTTTGCTGTGAGAGGGAAAGAGAGCAGTGATGAAGGGCCAAAGACGTGAAGGGAAAGCAAAGGAAAAGGATAACTTCAGTCGAGAAAAGAAAGGAAAAGAAATGGGAAGAAAGGAAATTGCAGAAAGGAAAACAGGGCCACGGCAGCGTGTGAGTGAGCTGCCCCAACTTTTAGGGGACCGGTGGGTCACACGCCACGTGATGTCCCGATGTCTCCCACCCCTATCCTCCTTCCTTTGCATCATCATCATCGTCTCATTATGAAATTGTGAGACTTCCATGCTCCGTCTGTATGATGTTCAGGACCTTCTATTTAGGCGGACCCCATCCCATGGCCCTGCCCTACCCAACTCCCCCTCTGATGTCCAAAAAGTCCAAAAACTATCACAGAAAGGAGGATTGCCTGCTTTTGTTAGTCCACTCTGCATCATTGATCTCAGCAAAAGCAAAAAAAGTAGAAAATCAAAGTCAGAAACGCATTACTCCAACATTTTTATTCGCTGGTGAATAATAAAAGGATACCCATTTTAATAGTGATACACACGACATAGTTTGATCGGGTGACACTGTTGAACGATTCTAAAATTTAAGCTTATACATATGTTTAATTTTTAACGGATTAAGTTCGAACGGTTCGTATCTCAAAGTATTAATGACCTTTTTTATTTAATTTAGTTGAACACGATCTTGCCACAGAGGGTTTTGACGACGGAATATATAAGTTAAAAAGACATGTAAGTAGTACTATTATATATATATATATGATGTTTCCTTTAGAGCCACGATAGGGCGAGTGGCTATGAGGAAAAGTCGTTTGATCAATTATGAGCAACCCTCCATAGTCATGGTCCACAGTCCACGCATCATCCATTATATCATTAAATTTTGTTTGGCGTAGCTATATCTGTGGATGGTGTGGACTACTGTGGACCCATAAATCATGAGCGGAACTTTCCTCGAAGCTACATTTTGCCTATGGTTTCGTCACAATTACCGTTGCCATCGTACTTATGATCGCTCCTCCGACCTAATCTTTTGGGTTTTATTATGTTAAGCATTAATCATTTGGATGTTAAACATAGATAGACGAGTCTAATGTTAGCTGACACATTTCTAACTAATGAATTACTTCCTCGGGAGCGAATTATAAGAACGCAGATTATATACATGCAACCATTGTAACACTTTATATCATGATTAATTCTATGCCTTCCAAATTCTAATTTTTTTTTTTTGAATTCTTACAAATTTAAAATAGAGTTTGATAGGTTTTAAATTTTGATTGGCCACAGAATAACTTCCAACCCCATAAACTCTAACCATCCAACTTCATGACCTTCTTTTTTCTACTTCATAATTAACTAGCACATTTTCCGTGCATAACACGGATTTTAGCTAGTAAAGAAAAAGAGGAAAGGCTTGACATTAATTCTTCACCAAGTTTGTCTCCAAAGATCGGAAATAACGGAGAGAAGAGAAAGAAAATAAGCTCAAAGAAACTTTGGCGACTAGCAATACACTTTCCTTTTAGTTGAAAACCTAACAATAATCGGAATACTTTTGCACAATTTCTTTTCTCTACAACTCACGAAAACCAAAGAAAATAATTTTGTATCCATTTCTAAACTCACAAACACAATGAGAACAACTCAGAAGTAATTCTCTTGTTTTCTTTTCTCTTCCATTCCTCCCACTAAAAATCACAAGCAAGCAGTTAACGGTAAACAATGTTTCAAGACACACAAGAGCAGGGTTTCCCAGAGAGGGGAAAGCAGTTCCCGCACGTCCCCTGTGTGCCCACGTAACTACATTAAAATACACTTGAGAAAAGACACACGTCTGATGGTGGCTAAATTGTCGGCCTGTCTTATTATACTAATCCGACCTAAACAACATCCATAGTTCTGATATCTTCTAAGTATAATACTTGGATATGGTTTCATCAATCATGATCGAAAGGAACCCGTTTCTGAGTTGCAAGTTTCATCAGATAAGAACAAGAAAGCAACATGCTTTGAGTTGGGAATTAGTTTAATAGAGCCAATTATGGAAGGCTCTTGCATATACTTTTAATTTGCATGTACTGTACCTCCACCACATAGCCTAAAAAGGGGCCTAACTAGTAATTAGCAGCCAATATACAGGGAGTAGTTTGTGGCAGCTGTCCTCTACACTCTATAGGGCTGCGCCACATGGTAGCACAGAGGGAATACACAAACGGTGACGCTAAAAGCTGGTGTAAAAATTAACGACGCTCCCGGTTTAGCAACTTTTTTTTTAATATTATTGTTGTTGCAAAAGCTTTTGCCTGGTGGCGCCGAAAAGTACAGGGTGGTCACAGGCAATTGGCTTTGCTTGAGCTGCAGAAGTACTTCGTCGCATGGAACACGATTACGGGCTTTGCCAACGTGCACAAACAGTCCTAACGTTGTCCCTCGTGGTTGCACAAGGTTCATATGAATACAAGCAGGTGGAACAATTTAGAATGGTTGCTTTAATTTCGCACTTGAGACACCTTTACCCACAAAGATGGATCTTAAAAAATAAAGTTCAATGCAATTTTTCATTTTTTTTTTGAAAGTACGGTTCATGGCTTAGCTCTTGAAAAGGTGCCAAAAAAATTAGAGTTTTATTTAATTTTGGTTGAGAACATAGAGTATATGTCGATAATGTAAGAATAGGGGTTGATATCGTAGGGAGATGAAATAGCCAAAATAAAAAAATTCACCAAGAAGGACAATACATGCAAGAATAAGCCCAACTTAACCAAAAGATTAGGCCGAAAGATTTTGGTCTATTCATGTATAAATGTTTACCTTACTTTTCGTGCTTACTCAAAGAGAAATTGTATTGTGAGGAAGTAGGAGTAAGCCAAAGCATAATACTCCGCAGTATACGGTTGCAATGTTTGGAGGAGATAATGATCAGGATGCTATTCGTTAATAGAATAGGAGCAAGTTGGTGGAATAATAATTGCATTAAAGAGTGATACATGCATAAAGATTAATCATTCGCAAGAAGGTGTGATTAGCACCAACTGAAGAGAAGACGAGAGAGAGCATTGTTTGAGATGATTCGAGCTATGCAGATGGTCTGGGGAGGATAAATTGTGTCAAGTTGATGGATGGTAGACTGGTAGTTGATACTTGATAGCGTGTGAGACGATTTAGATATATTTTGAGAGTGTTAACACTACTTCAATGTGGCAAAAGCCCAGGGAACGATAAGGGGACGGCCCAAGACAATCTTAACTTGCACAAAGCAGCAGACAGTCTTAAAATTGCGTAGAGATGTTTCTTCCAGTGTGAACGTAGAGAGGTCCATCACTTCAATTTTAATTTGTCATGTACATTTTAAAAAGAAAGATTTTCGTTGGATCTCTTGAGGTTATGATATAACTACAGTTAATCACGCTGATTCTTATAATCTTATGTGTCAGATAAGAATTTTAAAAATTCGTAACACATCTACTCTTTGATCGTAATAGCGTTGTACTTTTTTTTTTACACTTTGTGCTTATGCCAGTATCTGGTATTTTTAAAATGACGGTATAGAGTTTTCTACCCTTAACTCTTTGAATATGCACTTATATATATAAATTTTGTCCACATAACTCATCTTCCCCCTCTGTCTACTCTACCAACACCAACCATAACAATGTGCACACCACCAACGTTGCCACTGCCCAACTCCACGATGAATTTCCTTCAATCTCCAAGTCCCCTCCTTTCCACATTCCCACACCCCTGGTCACCCACTCACCCTTTTTGATTTACCGTCCTCATCTCCTAAAAAAACCAACACCGCGTGCTGCCGCCTGCTCCAAATCACAAACACCCTTTCCTCCTCCCACCAACCAATCATCATCACCCCAACTCTAACCCTTCATCTTCCTATTAATCCCCACTTAGGGGTGTGTGCGTGCGGGTGTACTTGATTCAATCAGTGTATGCGTGTGTGTGTGTGTGTGCATGTATATGTGATCGTGGACGAACTTAATCAATCAGTATGTGCGCGCGCGTACTATTATGGGTGAATTCAATTAATTAGAAAGTGTGCGCACGTGCATGTGCGTCAATTTGATTCAATCAGTGTGTGTGTGTGCGCGCGCGCGCATGCAAATGCGCACGTGCGTGTATGCCTAGCTAGGTACTAAAGGAAAATGGATAGTGTGCTTCACGTCACATGACACACACATAATTATGCACTGTAATAATTTTCAAAGTGAACATTTGTAGACGTTAACGTCTTTGTAGACACTGGCAAGTAGACGAGACACAAAGAACATGCAAAAAAGCTCCAAAAGCTCGGGAGTGAAAACCTAGGAAAGCTTATCGCAAGCCCCAAAAAGCTTAGCAACATAACAGCGCGTGCAATTCAAAGGTAAGAAAATAGTTATAGGCAATGCATGCCCCCTTTTCTGCTTCCTGCACGGTTCCAGCTTTCTATGTCACTTTCTGTAGGAAATCAAGAAATAAAAACACCAAGAATGCATGATGCTTTGGAGAGGTAATGTTGCAACTTTTGGCTGATTTATTTTAAGTGCAAATTGAAATGGTTTTCAGTTATCGGTTGAGCTCAACATCGACATCTAATAAAAACTGGCCAAGATTCTGACTAGATGATAAAAATAGTAACATAAACGATCACACACCATTCCTTTGCATGCACAATATGTTTGGATCTCGTTAATTTAGGGGGCAATAAACTATCAAGAATGTTGATACAACTTGCAAGCTCTATACATGGTGCACACTTCTCGCTTTGTAAGTACTCAAGTTTTGTAAATGGCACGCTAAATTTGTTCACAGAAAATCACCAAACATACTGTGTAGCTGTGTTGCTATTAAGAACAGAAAATAAAAGTTGTTGAGAAGACTGCTCCATTAGTCAAATTGTTTATCACTGATTTGCATTCCTTACGTTTCTAAGCAGGAAAGAGAACGTGTTGAGAGCCTTAGTATGAATGGTGACACTTTGGAATACGGAGCACTTGTCATGGCATGCAGTACTGAAAGAAAAAATCATTTGTTTAAAATCAAGAGACAACTCGTGCATGCCTTTCTTTTAATTTGGGTACTAATGCACAGGCATGTCAGAGCAGCTAATTAAAGTTCACATTCCAAAATGAAAAAGAAGGCCTAGATGACTATATCCAAGCAAGACGGACAGAACCCTTGATTCCTTTACCTTTGAAGCTGAAGGGAATAAGAAAAACGTATAATACTTCTGCATTCTTACTCTTCTACTTCTACCTATTATGCAAAGGATTTGCTCCTGCTGGCACACCTCTCTTGTCTTCCAAAGAGCTGTTGCGTGAAGCGTTACAAGAAGAGACTTCAGGATTGCTGCTATTGACTGGAACTTCCCAAGCTACAGTAACAAATCCAAAGCTTACACAAACCATCAGAACTACTGCTACGATATTCAGTGCATCCATGATATCTCTGCACAAAGCAACCATAAAATTCAGAGAAGATGATAAGACTTGTATCAAACTCGTTATTCTCTTTCGTATTAAAATTGTGCTTACCTTTTGGAAGTGGCTTGAAACTGGCAAAACCCAGTTTTAGGATATCTTGAAATGGAGTGAAACTGAAGCAAGACAGCTTCGACGTATTGATTAGCGTTATATATATAGGCCGTGTTTCTTGAAGTTAGTGAATTAGGTTATTGTATTTCAACGGTTCCAACTACCAACAATCTCCAGAGAGGTGGGTCTTTCGCTAGTTAGGCCTGGGACTTGATCATTATTCAAGTCGCTGTTTACCAGTTTCAAAGTTAGGCTTTGATACAGGATTTTTGCAAGAAGATAATCTGGATGGATAACATGAAATAACAGAAAATCACACAAGTAGAACAAATTTAGCATGCGAATTTAAATGTAAAAGCATTAGAGCTGCTAGCATGTGAAAGTGAAGATGTAATCGTTACCTTAAAAATGTTATCGTCTCCTTGTACACAGTTAATAACGACTCTTAAAATAAAATCAATATGGTGCAGATTTGTGTCTCTTCTACATGCAGAAGCCAGGGGTACGCTGCCCAAAATCCCATATTACTAGAACAAAAATTACATGATTTGGGATAATTGATTTATGACCACTTAGACCATCGAATTAGGCCTGGGGCTTTGTGTCTCCTCTAGGTGCACAAGCTAAGAGTACGTTGCCCAAAATGCCGTATGAACAAAAATTACATAATTCGGGACTATTGATTAGACCGTCAAATTATGGGAGGTTGAGACGACGGAAGTACGTCTAGGGGCCGATAAATAGTTAACAATACAACCAACAGTTTTGATGATCAAAGCGATTATCTTGGATCACCCATTATATATCTTTATAATCGTGTAAAACTCTGTTGGGCTTTCCTTTTCTGTGCATTGACACCATGCCAAAAGCCAACCCTTGACCCGTGTATGATAGCCAATCAAGTCGAGTAGTTACACCATAATTAAATTGTACATTAGAATCTTTCCATGACATGTATTTAAAAGCCATAGAATTATGCAGTAAAAACCTTTAAAAGTTGCAAATAAATAAATAAATACGTAGGGTGACTTATTTGTGCACAGTATGACACCGATTAGCTCATAAAAACTCACCAAATGAAGATTATAAATGTCTACATAAAGGCTACAGTATAAACTCACTCTAAAAAGTATCAACTATTTTGTTGTATTATATATTCTAGCACTTAACTCAAGCAAGGCTTATGTCATACCGTATGTCTCTAGTACACATTTTTATGTAAATTAGATCAAAGTACGTGCGTTGCACGTAAATGCAAACATTTATAAAAAATGATGTTAGATTAAATTTATGTAAAATCATATTTATCCGTATAAATAACAAGCATAGCTATTGTATTATTTGTAGGATCTTACTTTTGCTAAAGTTTTATCTGATAGTACAAATCTCAAAGGCTCTATAGTATCTGTAACATAACTCCATGAAGAGAAAAAGTGTACCGAAGGAAATGAATTTTATTTGTTGATGTAGTTCATTCAGATTTAGAGTTTAAAACTCATACTCACTAACATATTCAAATGACAAGTCCAAACTTACAAATTTTCAATCAATCTTCACATAGTTCATGTTATATAAGTAGTTAACTATATCCATTATATTTACCATGTTATCCCACCAAGCATTCTAATTATATAAAGCACGTTAACAAAAAATATATCTACAACTACTCATGGATTTTCATTATATTAAGTGTGACTATAAGTTAGACAAAGAAATAATTTATTTACATATTTCATCACAATGCAAAAAATGTTTTATCTCATCAAACCCTTATTAGGTTATAACCGGGTCGATTTTCTTTCACTACATTCTCTTGAGGAAATTTGTGTGCTCAAATACGTAGACTGGATGCACCACTCACCATTTGTGCGAGTGCGATACTTTTATAGTTAGATTAAGAATGAGATTCGTTAAATGAAAATTATGGTGCTCACTTCTAGGCGACATCGTGAAATTTATACGGGCGCATACTAATTTTAAAAAGAATCTATGTCTTCATTCTTTAGAGCAAAAGTGGTAGATACCGCACCACTTTTGCTTGTTCAAACTAAGATCTCAAAGTTAGGGTGTGCGACATACAAATTTCCTACATTGAAAATAAGCTTAGTGCTCTACTATAATAACCTAATTATGATAATACAAAACTTTGCATATTCATCGCTTATTTTTTGTTAACTGCCCTTACAATGGATAAAACTCTTAAACTTACGAATGCAATCTAGGGTAAACTTGGTGTACTTTTTAGTCGCCTTTAATTGCTTTAGGCATCAAGAAAATGAGGTCTGAGATTTACTTTAAGGATGATCTCGCTTGGTTTACTTGGAACAGGGTGAGTCCTCATTTCTCTATCAAGATTAACGCTGATATAGTGTTGCTAATTCTCTATACAATCCATACGTGCTTAGCTCAAAACTTTCAAAGTTATATGAATTATGACAAAGATGTTGTTAACCTTGTTTTACTTATAGAGATTGTTCAAATGAAGATGATAGTCTTTATATTAGCATGAATTTTTCAAGTTTAAATTAAGACGTATTTATCTTGCCTATTAGTAAATGACCGCCACATATTCATACACAAATGATTAGGTAAAGTTCTTTTATAGTCACAAGTTAAAAGCCTTTATGATTATTATAATTCTTGCGATAATGTGGTTTTGATCATAAGAACATCAATGTATATTTACGAGGATGTTACTATATCCATTAGAAAATAGAATAAGAAATTTTTTAAGGCTCCTCACCCTTTTCTTGAAGTCAAAGGTAGCAAGTAATTTTATTTTTTTGGTCAAATTTACTTTTGTTTCTCTTTGTAATCATAATATTGCAAAACCTTGTACGTATAACTATTTTGTATACTCAGTGGTTGTGCAAATTGCAGCAGCGGAGTTTAGATGAGAGGCATGAAGAAAATTTCAAGAGAACCGTTGTATGACAGTAATCCCATTTAATCATGTCCGAATTGATACGGTGGAGATCAATATTCACTCAACTGAATTTTGTTGCAGTTAAGCTAATAAGATGGAACGCAAAGGAAAGGGGGATTGCTTGATATTATAGGCATTTATTTTTTAGATGTAAGATATATAAAAGCGGTTGAATTTACATGTAATCAGAATTTACAGAATCAAATCAAATTAAATGAAGTGATACATTCTTGGTGTTAAAGAAGTTGAATTGGTTGACTTAAAAGTCTCAATTAATTTTGGGCAATACCCATGCATCTAACTTTCTAGCATTTGACAATCAACTTTGAGAGAGGCACCGTGCATCTAGCATGAAGAGATGAAGAGTTTTTCATGGGCCATGACATTTATTCATGAATAATTACAACAAAGGTCAATCACGATATTAAAAAAAGTTATAGGGATAGTCATGTCCAAAAAATGATTTACACATATTCACACTTTTATAAGTAGTATAGATATAGATATAGATGAAAGTATAAACTACTTAAGAGAATTTGAAAATAGTCATTTTGACCAAAATTTTAAACCATTTCGCATGTGCATGTGTTATTTTTTTGGAGGTTAGGCTCTGTTTGACAACACTTTTTTTTTAGTTTCCAAAAAAAAATAAAATTAAAGAGCAGTTTAATTTTTTTTTTTTACTAAAACAAGTGGGTGTTTGATAACTCAGTTTTTATTTTCAGTTTTTTTTTTTATGTTTGATTACCCAATTTTTATTTTGAAAATTTTTTTTATGGTGGTTTGCGGTGGTGGGGCGTGACTAGACCTGACAAAAAAAGGCCCCGGACCCGCGGGTCGATCCAAACCCGGTCAAAAAATCCGAGTACGGGTACCTATTTTAAAGACCCGTGAAAAACATACCCGTACCCGAACCGATCCGTAATTTTTGGATCGGCCCGGGTCAGATGCGCTTTACCCGGACTACATGTTTTTCCCCTTTAAAAAGTGCTAGGGTTCTCGTTTCATTCTTCCATCTTCTGATATGTGGCTGCCCTCCTTCCCTCTCTCTTTCGAACTCACAAAGACACAAACAAGTTAGTGGAGTCACGCCGTTGCTCTCATCCATGCCGCCGCTCTCAGCCATGACGTCGCTCTGTCACCCACGACGCCGCTCTCTCACACCCATGACTTGCGACGACTCCGATACCGTCAAGTAATGCCTCTTTAGATCCTGCCCAGATCAGATCAGAGATCCTGCCCCATAGAAGAGAGTTGCCGCAAGTGTATGCGCATGCCTTTGGCACCTATAGTTCCTCGTGTTGTAAGTCCCGTTAGACTGTCTTTCTCTCTCATCCACCAATCAGATCTATCGACGACCACTACTGCACCTGATCTCAACAGCATCCCATCGTACCTCTCGCGCTCGGCTACCAGATCCGCCGCAACTCCGCTTCCAATCTCTCCTATCAGCTCTGACGTCGGTCAACCTTGTCGACTCTGGCTTATTCTCGTACACCATGACCGAAGTGTCCATCATCTGCGAGGATGCCAACTATGATACCTTCACCATGTTGTTGGATCTGCCGACTTGTAAAACTTGTTTACAAAATAATTTTTTTTTTCAAATCTACTTGTAAAATTTGTGTTAAATTATTGTATGTATTAAATATGTTACTATCTCAGTCCTAGGAACTAATTTATAAGTGATTTTCTGGTATTTTTGTTAAGATATTGATCGAAACTTGGGAGTTGAGAATTGTATTGGAGTTGAGATAATTGTTGTGGTAACAAAAAAGAAGGAAAAAAGTGTTCTGTCCAGTGAATCTGTTAATAAAAAAAATCATAAATTTAATAGTTTACCCGCGGGTAATACCCTACCCGCAAGGGTAGGGTACAGTTCCAGAAAATCCTACCCAAAAAAATTCGGGTAAATTATACCCGACCCGTTTTACCCGTACCCGATCTGGTTTTACCCATACCCAGCGGGTATACCCGTTTGTTAGGTCTAGGCGTGGCGGTGGCCGACGATGGTGGTGGCTGGCGGTAGCTGGTGGCTGCCGTCTCCAACGGTGGTCGCAGAAGGTGGCCAGGCACCGGCAGTCGCCGGAGGTGGCTGCCGGCCGACAGTGGTCTCTGGAGGTGGCTGCCGGCGGTCAGCGGTGATCTAAAAAAAATCAAAACTGAAAACCGAAACTAATTGAGTTTTCAAAAACAGCCTTCATTCAAAAACTATTTTTTCTAGTTTTTAAAACTGAAAAAATCCTGTCGAATGGGGCCCAAGTATAAAAGACTTATGAGTAAAAGACTTCAACTTTATGGTATAACACCAACAGCATCTATGACAGTAATCTCGGAATGCACCTTGTTGTGAATGATATGCTTAAGGTCGATACATAACTTGGTACACACAAATTCAATTGGAAATAATTCCTTCTTCCGAAGCAAAAAAAATAAAACAGATAGTAAATTTGAACAGCTTCCTCAAACAATAAAGGATTAATATTCTACATTAATCAATCAATAAAAACCTCCGGCGAAGAAGGGGAAACGATCAGAATCGATTTCCACCGTCACCCAAGCAGGTACCTTCTTACGTACATAATTTGTGACCAAATACAAATCAACCTAAAATTGTTCATACATTCGTCCCCGCCCCCCCTCCCCCGGCGTTTGTATCCCCCTGTTTGACCGCTTAAAGTGTCAGTCTCACACAATGCCTATAAGGTGTTTGACGTTTTGTCTGACTGTAATTTAACATCAACGCGTACAAACTCCAGTGTGAGCGTGGTCATGACTCCAGATATCACAAAGTGCGCTTGCATTTCGGAACTTTTAAATGCGTTGAAGCGGCATGAATTGTGATTGCCGCGTGTCTTGTAGCAATGACGGAGCAAGTTAGACGTCGAGAGCTGGACTTGTCGTCTTCTTTCTGCCGCACGGTTTATTCAGAGGTGAGTAAATTTTGTCACAACTAACTTTCTAATATCTTGCTTTTTCGTGGGATGGCGTATACAATTCATGACCAAATCTGTTATATGATGTGGGCCTTTGGCATGTCTATTGCTGCCCTGGTTTAAGCAATATATTAGATTTTGCAATGCTTTCTTCTCTCTGTGTTTGTGTGTTCTCGTGTATGCTGGTTTCTATGTGTGCAGCGTTCTGTATGTTTCGTACATTGTAAATCCAAAAGCTACTTTGCTTGCTTATCTCCTTCGTAAGATATATCCCGCGTCGACAAGGAATAAGGATTTGTTTGCTTCTTACTGGTGGGCTCCTCCTCCCCATGAGTGTGCTTTTATGTTGAACTCCAGACTTTAACACTCATAAAATCTAACTTTCTCCTGGGAAGAAAGATAGTTTAATTTGCTACGGGTAATAATCTGCAAATGACTTGCCATTTTGCGGCATTTGTATTGCTTTTCTAACAAATTCCTTTCAGCGTTCTTTAAATGCATGCTAATTCTCATATCTCTATTTGGATGCATGGCATGCTTTTGACCCATTATATATGCTGCATCTTCTGTCTACCTATTAGAAAATATCAATAATTGCAGTGGTTGCACTTAGAAGATTGCTGCGCCTCTAATATTTTGTTAACGAACCCATGAGCTGGTGTAGTGTCACGACCTTCCACCACAGGGGAATGCCTCCCTCAATAAAGCTGGTCAATAGTTACTCTTAGGATCATAGGCCTAGAAGGTCGACAATTTAAGATTCAGACTTAACCTTGCCACACAGTTTTACCTCTACTCATTGTTGCATAGTTTTAGCAGCTGAACTGGATGGCTCAATCTGGGTCTGCGTTTGCGTTCCGACCTGATAGGCCCCACCCGAGCTTTCTAGAGTCGGCTCTCCGACCGTCTGCAAGACGCCAGTCCACACCCCACCATAGGGAAATGCCTCCTAGCTCCCTCGAAACAATAAGTACTCTTAAGATCATGTGCAGATTCAGCAGTAGGTACTCCTAACCCTCATACATTCCCGATGTGGGATATCAGATGTAGCGTGTCCCATATTGTGATATGTGGCTCATTATAGAACAGACTAATGCTAATATATAGCTTGCGGGTCATTCAATAGGAAGAATGAGACGACAATATGCTGTTTTCTTAAGCATAAAGTATCCATGTAGAGACCTCCTAGGAACTTTGTTCAAGTCTATCTCCTAATGTATCCTACTTGTGCAGTGAATGTGAACTGCCCTACAATTGTTTACCGTTATGTGCATTATATGTTACAAAGACTGGTATATGCATTCAACGGAGGCAATGAATGCATCTAATCTCTACATCAAAATTCAGATGTGGACATGTATTAGATCTTTGGAAACGCTGGTACAGACAAAATGTATACTTCTTCTTTTGATATTTAATTCCTTGGTGCAAAATGAAGTTCTCATGTAACATGATGTGTTTGACTTGAATATCTACTCATATCCAATGGCCTTTTGTGTCCATCATGCAAGTAGGAATATGCTCGTCTTTGTTGAGTACATCTTTTTTTTTTTTCGTATGGAGTGTTTTACTGGGTCAATCCTACTAGGCACATGCCAACGGATGGTGTGCCTTTGCATTTGACATGAATACTAGTACATTTTAGTGTGTCCTTCAGGTTTCATACACAAAGGCTCTCGACTTTTTTGCATTATATAGTTTATACTATTAGTCTGATGAAGCACTTTATATCTACAGAAACTTTTTGAAGATTTGTGATTTTTTTGATAAGTAAATTTTAACACCATGATTAAGCCCTGTTCTTATAAATAATGGCAAGCATGTTTCTTATCCTTATTCAAATCCTACAATTTCTTTTGTAGATTGAAGAGGTTGGATGGGAGAATCTAGTGAGGTTGGGTGAAGATCTAATGTTTCTTAGCTTTCGCATCACGTAAGAATTTCTTGCAAAAGAAGCCGAATTTATTCTCCTTTGTTTTCCAGCTGGAATATGTATCTTGCGTTTCTTTTTAGTATCACATGCGAGGATGAAAATTTCCCTCACACCGCAAAACCTGCTCCCCACTCCTTCCCTATGGTAATGGCTTTTGATAGGGTCTAAATAGCATAAGTGAACCTGAAATAAAAACATTTGGTCAGGGAACAAATTTAGAGTCCTTGACTCCTTTTGCCGTTTATAATCAATTTTACTACCCCCATGGCTACCAATTTAGTCGCTGACTTTGGGAGTCCCATTGACACTTCTTAAGCTTGGGAGAAAGTAAGACTTCAACTAGGTAGCACGGACACGGACACGGTGTCGGACACGGACACCGACGGGGACACCGGACACCACAATTTCCAAAAAATCGGATTTTGGACACCGCAGCACCGCTATTTTTTTAATATTTTTATTAGATATATATATATATATATTTAATAAGTATCAAATACATTCCATAGTGCATGTCATACGTCAAATACATTCAAATATAAGTCATACTTAAACGTTAAATCCAACAGAGTGCATGGTACATAACATAAGAAATTAAGTCTTACAAAGTCATACGAATAGGAAACCAAAGAAATAACTGAAATAAGTAATAAGTCGATCAAGTGCTCAATCTACATCGATTGTGTCATCTTCTTCATCGTTCTCTTCACCTCCATCTCCATCATCGTTCTCTTCACCTCCATCTCCATCATTATTCTCCTCCTTGCATATTTCAGCTTCCATCTCTGGTTCATCAAGCGATAGATTTGCAAACCGAAGCATCCCAACATCTTCAAACCCATCATGATTGTCTCCCCCCACATCCCACATTTTGGTCTCCCCTTGGCTATACTTTGGAGTCCTCCTTGACAAGAGACGGAGATTGCTATGAACAAAAACCAAGTCTTCCGCACGTTGGGGGGGTGTCATCTTATTCCTTCTCACCGAGTGAATAAAAGAATACGTGCTCCAATTTCTTTTAGCACAAGACGATGAAGAAGGTTGTGCAAGAAGTTTCAAGGCTATGCCTTGGAGGATAGGTGCACTTGCACCGTAAAGAAGCCACCAAGTCTTGGGATCCATACCATAGCGATTAGAGATGGAATCATACTCTCTAAAATCTCCATTAGGCCCAATAAATTCAGCATACTCTAGATTGACCTTGTTGCGGTCCTCCAAGTTTGGAAAGTACCTCCGAAGACATTTCATTCTCTCCTTGTTGATCTCATTGTCCTTGTGTGGAGGAACTCGAGAAGGATCCTCATCAAGCCACTCGCGAGTATAGTACCTTATGAAAGAAAGTAATGAACATTGAACACATTTAGATATATAACTATAAGTAAGGGGCTACATTAGTAGAAGACTATAAGCCAAAAAAATCAACTCAAATGTTAACGTAGGATGATATTACCTTGGGTTTAAAGAATGTGCCAAGCAGTGAAGTGGAGTATTATTCTTGTTCCAACGATCTACAAGAATGTTTTGCACCATATCAAAGAAGGTGGACTCCTCGTCGGGTCTTTTCACTTCATGCTCGTATATGGCCTTCTTAACTTTTTCAATCATCGAATCCCACATGTCATAGACTAGGTGAAGACAAGGCCTATCGGTATCACAAATCCTGAGCATGTCATACATCGGAGTAGTGAAAGCAAGTATGTAATCAATGGAATCCCACCATTCATCATCCAACACCTTCTCCTTAACAAACCTAGCCTTTGCTACATCATCATCCCGATAAAGATTCCAACGATCACTAATTACCATGGCTTGAAGACCACCCTTAATGAGTTTAATCCTCCTAAACATCACAATAGCAGAAGCAAATCGAGTTTCGACCACAAAAAGCAACTTCAAATTCACAAACTCATTAAACATTGCCAATTTTATTGCGTGATTCATGATGAAATTCTTAACTAGCCAAACATCCCCAATGACATTAGTAATCCAAACACATTCCATATAAGTAATATCATTATTGTCCTCATTCTTGGCTGCACATATGTTCCTCAATGCTAAGTTAAGAGTATGAACGACACATGGTGTCCAAACAATGCTTGGAAATTGTTGCTCAAGAAGTTGTCCAGCAGCCTTACAAACAGGAGCATTGTCCGTGACAACTTGGACCACCTTCTCATGCCCAACCTCCACAATCACGTCCTTCAACAACCCGGCAATAAAATGTTTGTCCTTATAATCACCCGAACAATCTATTGCTCTAAAAAACATAGGAGCGCCATCAGAGACAGCCATGATATTAATGAGTGGCCTCCTTTGCGAGTCACTCCACCCATCACTAACAATACTTATACCCTTCTCAGCCCACATGGCTCGAATCGGTGCTAACAACCTATCAACATTCCTTTTTTCCTTTTGCAAAAGAGTGGTCCTCAACTTATTATAACCCGGTGGAACATAACCTCCAAGCTTATGATTAGCGGCAAAAGTATATGAGTTTTGATAGTGTGGGTTCCTCGCTAAGTTGAATGGCACACCCTCCGTATAGAACATCCTAGCAATTTCATGATCTAATTGCTCACGTTCCTCATTGTTAAAAGCCTCTTCAAGTTTATTTGTCCCCTTTCTTTTTTTTATATTCTCTTCCATGTATATTGAACATGCACCAACATTAGAACCGGATCCACTACTAGGGGGTAAAGGTACCTGAAAATTAGAAGCATTTTTTACTCTCTCTGCGGCTTCTTCCTCCAATCTTTTGAACTCCAATATGTCCTTCTTTGTCACTTTCGAGCAAGGTTTGATCCCAGCACCGCTTATAGCTAGCAAATGTGCCCTCACCCTTGTATACGACCCTTTCTTCTGGACTTTGCAAAAAGTGCACTCCCAAGGCAAGTTTCCTCCCCCTTGTACAGACTTTCCCGTCCTTACTACGAATTTCCACAACGGTTTTAAAGGGTCGTTCATCATTGCTGTCGATCCACTTACAGCACTACTAGATTCATCCATTTCTGAAATTAAGTAACAAACTAACAATAAATATACACTAAAACATTGCATTCTGAAATTAAGTTGACAAAATAACTAAGTAAAAAAAAAAAGATATTGACAAAATATAAGTTAACAAAACTCTTTAAACAAACCAAACCAAAAGTCCAAAACCCAAAACCCAAAACCATATGAGTTCTGACTCTCGAGTCTTCGCTCCAGTCAACGACGGAAGGGAGAAAAGCAGTCGCAGATGATGAAGAGAAGGACGACGAAGAGAAGGTACCTGTTAGTCGGCGACGACGACAGCGACAGAGTCGGCGACAGCGACGACAGTGACAGAGTCGGCGACAGCGACGACGAGTCGCAGCGCAGCTACTTCAGTCTTCGCGATGGCGACGGCGACTGGAATCGTCGACGATGCAGTGAGCTTCGGTGAGGTGATTCCAAGCTGATGGAGTGACGGCCGTAAGGTGAGATTTGCATATGGTGTCTTTTTTTTAGATTAGGGATTTAGGGCACAGTTGATTTCTGTTAAAAATCCCCACATATTATATTTAATACCGATTGACCCCCGAAATTAGTTCCGAAAATTTGAAAGTAGCCCCAAACGGTTGGACACTGCACACTACCGTGTCCGACACTCCTTGATGGAGTGTCCGACACGGTGTCGGAAAAAAAAATCGGACACCGATCGGCGGTGTCCGGAAGGTGTCGGGGTGTCCGTCCGTTTAGGACACCAAACCCCACCCTAGGAGGGCTGTCCGTGCTTCAGAGGACTTCAATGATGAAAGCAACCTATTAACACATACTAAATCGATTTGAAGAATGCTGCAAGCCTGTTAATTTAATTTGCAAGTCTTACTAATCCCTTACAATGGTGATACCAGGACCTTAGTTGCACAAAGCGGGGGCGGGGGAGCGTAAGCACTGAGAAGAATCTGAGGTTGGGAGCGGCTTGAATAAATAAATTCGTAAAGAGTATTATCATTTGTTTAGTATAGTTTACATAGCCAAAAACAACAGACAAGGAGGCTTTAAGGTCTTGAAGGAGGAGAGACACAAGGAATTGAGTTGAAAAGGGCTTGGTTTTCAGGTATTCTCTCACTTGTTCCATGCATCTCTATCCAGCTAACGGAATCGAGTTCCCATATTAGCTTGGGACGAGATCCCATGGAGCTCCTAATTTGGGATCGCAAAAGCGAGTTTCCGAGAGAGAAACGTCACCTTATTAGGAGTTTCCTGCAACTAAGACCAGGACTACAAAGTTAATAAGTGTGCATCAATCTTGTGGAAGGCTTTAATGCAAAGGATACTGTAGTGTGACTGAAGGAGGATAAGCAGTTTGATAGTGATGTTAAATGCTACCATATTAACATGGAGAGCATATCGATAGCATGGTAGACAGAGAAAGTTGGCATGCTCCGAGACATTCTGCCTGGCACATCTGGAGACCAATTATGTATAGGGACCACATGTCCCGCTTGTTCTACCCTTTTAGAGTGACATGTTTGGAACCAGTGGGTAGTAGACGAGGGGAAAATGGCTTGGTCCTGCTGAGAATGGCCAAGTCACACTTGGATCTGGACCATTCGGGATCCCACTGACTGACAACCATTAAACTAATACTCTCCAAGATACCTTTCAGGTGGTGCCACATGGCAAGGTCTGCCTCCATCACACCCATGTGGATAGCACGTGAGTACTACGCCTTTAAAACATCGAATCAATCCTTGAAATATCTGCATCACATGTAGCTTACTCATAATCAGGAAGCATTCACCTACCACTTATGTTTTAGGACGCCATGTCAGCTTTTTTGATGACTTATTTGTTCTTTCTGGGGCTACTCTCAACTCTCTCAGCGCAATCAAAGATCCTTTGATAGATTTGGAACAATCTCTGGCCTGAAACCAAACCTCCAGGGAAATGTCTGCTTTGCTGGGATATCTCTTGAAGAGAGGGCTGTTTCAAGTGTGGTTATTCAATTGGAGGATTGTTAGGTATCTAGGGGTGTCTTCTTTGCTGGTTTATATTTTTGTTTGCAACAAAATTTGGATATTTCACTCCAAAGAATAAAAGAAGTTTGCTACACGAACAATCAAAACCTCCAAGAAACATAATGCCCAGCTGCATCGTATTTCTTTGTCCATGGATTTTCTCCAAAGGCGTCATTTAATGGCTAGTAGCAATACCGCTATCTTGCTAGTTGCATTACAGCACCCGATGTTGATCCATAAGCTAAACAAGTTCCTTGATGGAGAAGTTCTGCGACTACTACTCAGGGTTTGAAGCTTTGCATCATCTATACACTAGAAAGCACCGACACTTCATATAGGTCGAGATACGGTGTTCAATACCTACTGACACTTCGACACCTTACCGACACCTCTGGACACGTGTCCGACACCTCTCAGCGGTGTCCGAATTTATTGATTTATTTTTTAATTACCGGACACTCTGTCGGACACCTCTTGAAGAAGTGTCGGACACATCTCGAATAAGTATCCACACGTATAAAGCCAAAATATGATATTTTGGGGAACTTTTTTAGAAATGTTTTGAAGCCCAACTAATCAGATCGACTCGGGAAAAGGTACCCTTCTTCTTTTTCTCTCATTCTCTCTCTTTTCCTTCGTTTTGTTAACAAAAGCACCCAAGCTAACCAATTCATAGGAAGATACGCCAGCATATCCGACCTCCTTTACAGACCCATCTAGCTATAAATGATATCTCCTCGATCCTTTTGTCCTATGTTCTTCTCTCTTGTTACTGTTAAGACTCTAATTTTGTTATTGTTGAGACATTCATGCTAATATCTTTCTTTCTCATCCGTTTTGAACGAAATTCAGCTACTCAAATTGATGTTTATTCTTATTATGTACATATTAAATACATATATATAAATTTGTGTATATATTATATAAATATATACAGAAATAAAATAAAAATATATTAAAAAATTCAGCGGTGTCATGCGGTGTCCAAAATCTGGTTTTTTGAAAATTGCGGTGTCCGGTGTCCCGGTCGGTGTCGGTGTCGAACGCGGTGTCCGTGTCCGTGCTACCTAGTCTATACAGTTGGAATCGGTAGTCGACCTTGAATTAGCCATTATCTTTGTACTTGTCAAGTAAACAAGATGGTCAACCAGATCTGGCGGATTCCTGTGCTCTCTCTCTCCCCCCTCCCCCCTCCTCCTTCCCCTCCCCCCACCCTCTCCCCCCCGCCCCCCCCCGTCCCCAATCTCTTCTTTCCTAGATAATCTTTGGATCTTCAAATTTCGTGTGCATATATGTGCACGTACACCTTTAGCTCACCATTCCACTCATGCTTCTTCTGATCAGCAGTGGGCTAACATATAGCGCGGAAGTCTCTTGGTTTAGATGCTTACAGTCTGTGATAAGCATGAATGCGTAACAGACAGATCGACTCTTGATGTTCTGCTGCTACTATATTCTTCCCATTGCTTAGAAATTGAGTCTTTTTCTCTCTCAAAATATGTCACTCCCAATATTTAAGCAATACCTGATCTTGCGTGACTAAAATATCTTCTGAAGCTCGTGGATTTCTTGATTTCTGATTATTTTTACATGTTTCCCCTAGTAATAATTATGGATGTTTTTTTTTTAATATGACTCTCTTCTTATACATGATTTGTTTCATATTGCTTCCCATGCATTCTAGCAGTGTCATTTAATTAGATTGCTCAAGGCATTTATTTTTGAGTGATAGAGACAAGAAGGGGAGAGTGCACATCATGGAGATTTTACTGGATAAAGCTTACCCTAAGTGTCCACCTTCAGTATCTGCGGTTGGTTACCTATAACGTTTTGGTTTAAAACTACTTCACGTCCAGCTCTGAGTATTTGTTCTATACCTTCTCTCAGGATGTGCCTTACATATTTAAGTTGGAATGGTCAATGAACTCAAGATTAAAAGATGTTGTGCAGCAATTCCAAGAGGTATTTCTGGCTAAGAAAATTGTAGTAGCTTTCTTAAGCTTCTTTTTCTTTCTTTTGTTTTCCTCTTGCTGCTGCCTTTGTTTAACGGAGGCATGTTATCTTTTAATCATGGACCGTGTTTATCAGTCGCTGTTTAGTGAAGGTTCTGAGCTCCTTACTATGTTAACAGCATGTGGAGAAACTTCAGGATTTTTGGTCCACATTAGATGATATTGATCGGTCTCTTTGGGTTGTTGATCCTAAACAGCCACACCGTGCTACATCGTTTCGCCAAATCAACACAGGTATATAGTTCTTGATTCAAATGTGTATTGGCGGTCCATAATTATTTGGACTCGTTTGTTCGCCATACATGAAGCTTCTTAGTTGATCAATATGAGTACTATCAAGCCTATGCTTAGCTCATTTGGGCTTATTAAGATTGGTCCTTGATGGATATGTTGTGATCACTCCCGCTTTTACCGACTTCACTTGAGCTCGATCTTCATGATTATAACCATTGAAGACAGAGAATATATGCATGGATATGTTGTGATAACTTCTGCTCTTACTGAGTATTCTTGAGCTCCATCTGACATGACTATAATCATCTATGCACATGCAGCATGCGTGCGTGCATGTATTTGTGTCTGTGTGAAAAAATTATAAACGATGAGAGGCTAATTTGTAATGTAGCCATAACGATACATCGCACCATGTGATTTTCTGTTTCTTGTACTTACATTTTCCCAGTCCTGCCAGCCCCACTACTTTGCTTATGATTTTCATATCTTCCACGTTCCAATCAATAATGGTATGGTGCTGCAATTTAGGAAAATGTAAGTTCTCGTTCCCTAATAAAGCTGAAGCAAAATTGGCCAGTGAGCGCCATAAGTATACACGACTCACGCGTAAAAGCTTCATTATGCATGCACAGGCAATCTAAAGCCGAATCTGTCCTCTTTTAATTCTAGCTAGGCCAAGCCAAGCCAAATGCAGCAGAAACAGTGTAGAACTTGACTTGTTGGTTTGTTTTGCATTCCTCCTCAATGTCATTGATATCCCTCTTCCTTGTTTTGTTTTAGGGGATGATTGCTCAATTATATTGCTTATAAATGCGAATGATCCAAGATCTATACCGGAGTAAAATCCATCTTGAACTATGTACTATTGCTATGACTAGCTTGTACTTGATAGTAACTAGAATTTATGAAGTTGTAGGTGTCGCTTTATGGGTTCAAATCCAAAAGTTAACTTGTTGAAAAAGATATGGAGGAGAAATTGCAAAAGATGGTATGTCGTCAATTCTCTTTCTAAATATTTAATTATGATGCATCTTATTTGTTTTTGACACTAGGGCTGCATACTAGAATCCTAAAGATTTGAAGTGCTTCCATTTCTTCTCTTCTTGCGTGTCTGTAGGTAAATTAAGTCTAATATCAAAAACTTGTATGGGTTGCATTGATTATTTATGGCATGACGTTCTTTAGCTTTGACTTACAGATGTGAATCTAATTTAAGACTACCTTAACTCAAGTCAAAATTTGACCTGCATGGCTGTAATTACCATGTCGGAATCAGATATAAATTGTGGTTGGCTTCATGTAAACTGGACTACCTATGTTTGCAAGGCTGCTTAGTTTCTTTGTGCGAAGTGTTTGCTTATAGGAAAAGCTACTCTTACTGTCTTGCATCATACGTTTACAGAAAGCAAGACGTGAATGACATGGCCATTTCCAAGTGTCCAAAGTGACCAATTCAACAAACATCAAGTAAATGTTGTGGCTCCAATCACCTAAATGCTCAATAACCTAGGCCTCTCTTCCTGCCATGTTCACCATCAACTTTCTTGTTTCTTCAATGACCTGTCCGGCAAGTTAGAAACAATGAGTTATTAATTGTTCAAGAAGCATCTGAAAGTGGAAAATTTCCATCAAACTTGTAGCTCCAAGGTTATTAGTGTGTTAGAATCCTTCAGAGCTGTTACAAAAGAAGCCGTTGTCATCGATATAGAGACTTGAGCCTGATAATTTTATTTTATTTTTCCCTTGAGCCTTTGTTATCGATGTATAGACTTGAGCCTGAGCTTTGGGTTTCAATCTCTTCTCTGTATATCAACAATCAGACTTTTGCTTCTTAATCTTATACTTTTACGACATCAATTAATCATTTTGATAAATTGTTCGCTCAATGGGGGAAGAGAAACATAGCTCCCAAATCTGAATCTACTTTTGGTGGTGCTGTTTGCTTCTAATGATGGGAGAGATTGGTGTTGCAAATCCATGAACCCACCATAACTATGCATATTAACCCAGAACGATGAGGGATCTATACTTGAATTTGCTTCTTAATCTTATAATTTTACAAAATTAATTAATTTTTTTGATACATTTATATACTCAAAGGGGAAGAGAAACAAAGCTCCCGTATCAATCTACTTTTGGTGGTGCTGTTTGCTTCTAAACATTGGAAGAGATTGGTGTTGCAAATTCACGAACCCACCATAACTATGCATATTAACCCAGAAGGAAGCAGCCTTGCCAGAATTTACGAGGAAGAGAGAAGAATATCGGTCTTCCTCTCTCTTTGTTAAACACCATCTCTTCTCCCTAGTAAAATGCCGACAGTTAAGACGTTGCACTACGGTTTTGCACTCCACATCATTCTTAACCATTTTCTTTAAAATTCATTATGTAAGAATAGCAGTGCTCCTGCTTGCTTATAATGTAACAGGACTAAATTGTCTCTGTTGCTTATATATATTGAATTTGTCACGGAAGTGATGCTTTAACCGCTGTTGGCACTTAAAGTTAATGAAATGTTTACCACAACAACAGATCAACCCTGCATAGATAACAGTTGCCAGTCCTTGTAATATTTTTCCATGCAAGAATTCCTATGGGTATTTGGATGAACCATAATGTCTAAAGTTGATTGCCTAACAAGCTCATCTTGGAGTATGTTTTCATCATTTGTCGCACTACTTTGATCAGAAGTTCCAAACTTGTTTTGTTCCATCACATATGAAATTTACTAACAGAATAATCATCACGAACTCTGTTTTATCTAATAGGATGAAAGGCAAGCTACTTCCTGAAAATCTTGCAAGTGTATTGGATACTCAACTTCCTGGACCTCCAGATGCTCATAAGAATGGTCAACATCGTGAATGTGGAATTTGCTATGCCCAGTATCTTCCTATTGGTGATGCTCATACTTTGTTTTTCCAATTCAAGAGCTTGTGTCACCCTCCCATTGACATCATAATGTCACATAGATGATGAACTCGGAGCTAAAAGTGGAAGCGGTACTGATTATACATGTGATAACAACACCTGCAGTAGGGCTTTCCATAGTGTTTGTCTCGGGGACTGGTTACGTTCAATCACGACAACGAGGCAGTATGTTGACTTCTTCATATCTCTCTGTAATACATTCATTCATCTCGAATACCACCTTAGTTGTCTATTGTGTTTGTGAGAGATGTGAAAAAATAAGTTTTAAACTGTGGGTGCCTTGGCATCCAGATGGTTAGCACTCGCTTCCTTGTTTGTGTACTGGCAGAAATATCACGATTATTATGGTAAATTTCAATAAACTTTTTCAGGGTCATGACAGTGTAGTAAATCCACTGAATATTGCAGGAAACTCTGGCCTTTGAAGTGTATCCATGCTTTAGACTATAAATTTGGTCCCTTTCTCCAGTGGGAGGAATGTATCGTAGAAAAGATGCTTGGATAGGGTAGAATCATAGAAAAGGATTCAAGTACCTGACCCAACTAGCTTGGGATACAGGCTTAGGGGAGAATCGAAGAATATGATTAAAGGACCCAACCCAACTTGTTTGTGATACAGGCTTTGATGATGATTACAGTGACTAGAAATTAGGTTAGTTATAAGAATGCAGACAACTGTTTAGAACTGCTCCTGCGAGCCAGAGAATTAATGTGGGTTTGAAGTTATAGCTGGCTTGTCAGTCAGACCACCACCACATGTGGGATCACAATAAGAATCTGGATCCACGCAACTGATTTGATGGTGGAGGCACAGGTCTTATCAAAGCTTCAATATGCTTAGAAGAGTTGAATAGAAGAAAGTACTAAAGGTTGAGAAAGGAGACCAATAAGGGAAGAAATTTTGGAAAAAGTGTTATGAAGAAAGTAATGCACAGTGCCACATGTTATCACAAACCATTTTTACTTGATGCAACTGTGATGAAGTCTTTAATGAAACTGGTTAATATAATGTTGGTACTACAGATTTCTTGGTGAGAGGAAACAACATATGGCAATGATCATGGGATAACACATTTCTATGGATGTAAGATAAGGAAAGAGGATACTCTTTTAAGATTCCAAGGATCCCTCAGGTTTAGTTTCCCGAAAGTAAGGATTGCATTATAGATGAGCATTGCATAGACTTCTATAGGCCGGCTGCTAAACCTAGTGTGGTCCAAAATGCTAGCTACAACCCTGGACCTGACTCCTTCAACATGTGCAATTCACTTTTAGAGCTGAATTTTCTGATAATTGTGACCATAGTAAATGAATGAGAACTATACTATAGGAATCACACCAGAGTTCCTTAGGTTTCATTTCGTAAGGCATGCCGTCACAATCACATTGAGTTCCTCAAAATCAGCTCTAGTCATTTGAAATAGCTCATGCAGGTTCAATTGCTCGAGTTGTTTGCAAGATTCTCTTCTTCTATTCTGCTTTCTCTGGAAACAACTCCTATAGCCTTATGGTCATGTGCTTGGTCCTTTCTTGTTTGCAGGTCATTCAATGTGCTATTTGGGAACTGTCCCTACTGTTCGGAGCCTGTTGCAGTCAAAATCAGTACCAAGAAGTAAAGTCTTGTTCTCACGCATCTTTCTGTGGAAGATTATTACGAGCTTCCTATATGAAAGCGATTTGAAGGCAAGATATGGCAAACTTTTTTTGGATGGTGAAGTGGTAAGAATTTTAATATTATGAGCAACCAGAGACGGGCCAAGAACCACGTTTTTTGTTCTTGTCTTTGGTTTTCAAAAGAAATATGATTGCTTCTGTAATCTTTGATGTACAGTATCCAACTTGTGTTTAAAAAGTAATGGACAGTATCCAACTTGTGTTTAAAAAGTAATGGACAGTATTCAACTTATGTCTAAAAAGTTCTCTCTTGAAAGATTACTGCTCAAATCCGTTATTTGCGGTTTGGTAGTCAACTCATCGTCAGGACAAGGACATGTACATGTGATCAATCTCATCTTTTTAGTCCTAATATTATCAATTGGCATACTGCACATTAACTTTTTGCCAAAACTTTGGCAATTGACTCGTTAAATCTTTTCTATGGTTGATCAATCTCGTCTTTTCATATCGTTCATCTGCAGTCCCCTTATGAATTGGCTCGAGCTGATTCTATGTACCACACTTGATAGTGACTTTGACAAAGCAATAAGCTATATATTACTGCTCCTGTTGCTATTACCACGATCTTTCTGAATGTACTACTACTTTGTATGCAACTTTGTATTTGATGTTGAAAGCTAGGCAATATCTTCTGTTACCAAATTCGAAAGGAAGCCAGCCACATCTTTTTTCTTCTTGTACATCATTTTCTTAAAACTTGTCGCATGATTCTTTTTTGTTGTGACTCTAGTTGCTTTTCCTTTTAGGAGTCCTGAACCTAATTATATTGTTTATCAGAAATACTCCTCTATTTTATGGTAAATTAAAAAATCCACCATGAACTTGCCTAAAACCGCTTCGTTAGTCAACCTATAATCATAGCTCTTAACACGGCTACATTTCTATCGTATATCGTGCATTTTAAGTGGTGAAGAAATATTTGTACTTAACCCGGATTACAACATCTTTCTAATACCGTAGCAGAAGACATTGATCCGCTTAGATACACATGCTGTTAGTTATTGAAGTTTAGACCGAAATGCTCATTATTCTAAAAAATTCTTCCTTCAAGTCTAGGGCCCATTCGCCACCTACTTGCAAGTTGGATAAGGGGGCTCCTTTCTGTTAATGCATAGAGCTGAAGCTATTTGGTCCTCCTCACATCTATTGCCTTGATGAAGAGGCATCTGACTTTTATGTTTATAAAAATTATTATCTTGGGTTTGTGTATAGGTGGGTCGACATAGTTCCCAGTTTAATAGCTGCCTACTAACGTTGGTGGATGCAATACATTCATCAAAGCTGTTTACGTACGTACTACAGACGGTTAGTTACAACTTCGGTATCGATCTTAATGAGCATGGGAAAGTAAAGCTCTTGTAAAGAGGCTGCTCTTTAGTTTCTAAACCCGTTATTGCAAGGAAAAGTAATACTCGGTGTCCCTGAATTTTGGACTTAATATAGTCGCTACCATCTTATTTAGACAGTTATAGTGACACACCCTCTTGTTAAATTTTGGTGGATGGTATTAAATACTTAGTCAAAATGACTAAATTGTTTTTACATATGTAAGGAGTTTTTAAATGTTAGCCTTTTTAGAAATCTACCTCATATAACAATTCAAATTTTCAATCCAACAGAACCTCAAATCCATCCATATAACAAAAACTGCTAGCTCACCGCGACCTATCCCATCACCATCAGCCAACAGACGTACCACCACCCCTATCGGATCCTTTACCTCTAACAAAATCGAAAGTCTAATCCAGTAAAAACTCAATTTCACCACAGCCATCGAATTGCCACCACCATTGCCATCGAATTGCCTCCAACACCGCTATAGCTGCCGAATTGCCAATTCGGATTGTTTCTTCTTCTGGTTTTTCCCGTTGAGTGTTGATAAAACAAAACTGTTTCCAATTCCAATTTTGACCGCCCACAACAGAAGATCCCAACCATTGCTGAAGACCAACTACACTGATGATTGGCCTTAACGACTACGTACATGATATGGCACTACAAGAATTTTTGTGCGTGTGTGGATGTGAATATGGTAGGGGATGGGAGAGGTGGTGAAAGGGTTTGGCAGACCACTCTTTGTGTGTGTGTGTGGGGATGGGGGGGGGGGGGGGTAGGGGTAGTTTTCTGTTTTTTAAATATTTTGATGCAAAAATGGATGGAAAAATAATGGGAGGGAGTTTGTGTTGCACAAAATAAAATGTGAAGGTCAATGTAATTTTTGAAAGAGAGGGATAGCGGGTGTATTGATCTCGAATATTATAAAAGTATCGAATAAAATTTTTCATAATCGTAACTCTTGCAGCTAGGCTATTTTTGCACTTAGAATCTGTAGCTGCAAAGAGATTAGTTTTGCATTTTGCACCCGTGGCTTCGAAGTACAGTACTATCATTGCATTCATCCTCGCTGACATGCAGTTTTATCCATTTTTATTTTCATGTTCTGAAGTTTTTCTTGTTTAGCTATTACCATCAAATTTTGTTTTTATAAATATCAAATTCAACTAATAATTTTGGCAACTCTTTTCAATTACGTAATTAGAATTCGCCTGCTCATTTTTACCGATAAATATGTGATTGTTAATGTAATGGTCATTTTTATTTTTTTTTGGTAGTTCTTAAAACGATATTTTCACTGAACTAGACTCCATGATGGCCCCATTTTTTCAGCTCGTCCATTGGTCCTTTCAACGCACGTGTGTTTAATACTACAGGTCTACATTGAGATACGTAATACAGGAGAAGGGGGCCGACTTGTTTTCATTGCTCAAGATTGATGATAACTTAGCAGCCAAACAAACATCAGTTCTTAGGGGAAAGAAAAGACTTCCTTTTCTTCAAGGTTTTGAAACACTTGTTGAGAGGTGGTCAAGTATCTGGGAGGAAGTGAAGTTATGAAGCTGCCGACAAGCTTAAAACATCTCTAATTTTGGGTTCCAAGAAAGCCATCACGCCAAAGGAACAATAATTGAACCGCAGGAGCAACAAAAAAGGCTCAATGCTGACAAGTGATTGACTAAAGGCACTCCACAGCAATAGTAACTTTGGCCTCACGTAGGCAAAAATTGACACTAGAGAGAGGTATAAATAATGCATTTACACAATCATTGAAACGCCATTATTGGCTAAATACAGGGTGAACAGCAAATAAGGACGCAGAACAATACAATGAAAAAGATGACACCCACTTTCCTCCACTCCCTTACACACAATTACCTCACAATTCTGGCGTTTTATATGAACATTTTATATGAACACAAGATCACATTTATTCCCTCGTATACGCACCCCCTTGATATGCATGGCTTCTAGACACAAGAAGTGTGTTTACTGCATGTACCAGTGCATATTCTAAGTTTAGATGCCTGCCTCACACTCGGGTGGGGTTACCGGGTACCGCGATTTGTCGGTGCAGTAGTCGTAGATCATGTGGTTCACGCGAACCCACCTGTAGCGCCTTGCTTCGACGGCGCTGAGCTGTTGGTAAGCGCTTGCCTCCCACCAGTTGCTGGGGTTGGATGCACAAGCTCCAGAGCCAGGAACTGCGCAACCCTCGATGTCGAAGTCCTTGTAGTATGCGTAGAAAGGCGCTCTCCTCCAATCTATCTTTTCTAGTCCACCCCTTGTGGCCCAGTCATCGGCTTCCCATAGCGTGGAGAAGACTCCCATTGGCTGGAATTTTGGGTATGGTAGGCCTCTAGCTTCATTGTTCTTGTATACCCTGATAGGTACATCATCCACAGAGAATCTACAAGGACAACATTCTCGAAATTAGTTCAAGAGAGGTGTAGATTTCAAAAATGGTTATAGGGATTGAAATAACTTGTAGTCTTTGACACAACCAATAAGAGTTGCATGTAGCGCATCCAAAAAATGATAAAAGGATGCTGTTCTCAAGTTATACCGTATGCTCTAGAGACTTAGGCCCCGAAAAATGAGCTTAATATGTTTATCATTGCTTTAACCGCCATAATTTTGTGACGAGTAATTGAAACGTTGTCATGGTGAGTGATCGTGATTATGCAACTTACACAACATGGTGATGGTTCCACATGATGGAATAGGTGTGGAAATCTGCAGCAGGATCGAACCAGAGATTGACCCTTTGTTCTCTGTCACCCTTTCCATGAGCATACACATTGGTCTGCACCGTGTAAGGCTGCCCTGTCCTGTTCCCTAGGAACTCAAAATCGAGCTCGTCGCGCACAGTATCTGTGTCTGAATTCATCTATTAAGCAGTTCACATATATAAAGCACACCAAAGTTAGTTGGTAAGAATCCACAAAGGATGTATAACGAATTTGCACATTTGAACCAAACAGAGTTGCTTCGATGATAAATATACGCACATAAAAGGCGGTGACCGTTCCGGCCGAGTCCCCGGGAACGAGTTTGATCTTCATGCTTACACGTCCAAACAAGTATTTGCTCTTTGAAGCAAATCCACACCCTAATCATGTAATTAACGAATACTAGTTAGTTAGTATCTTGATTATGAGCTGATCAATATTAATTTTTGATTATACCTAGGGAAACCACATGCAATGCTAAAAATTTACGTAACAATGTTTAACACTTGCATATATACAACAATTCTGGTGCAACACATAAAAGGGACCCCAGGCAAAGCTGTACCTGAATTTTGGTCCAGAATTAGTTGGATAGCTCTCCCCCCATCAATTTGCCTGATATGTGCATCGGACCAGGTTACTCGAAAATCCTGCAGGAAAGTTGCCGGTCGACCCCAAACAGGGGGCGAGAGGGCAAGACCACACAAGAAGAGCCAAACAAGAGCATTTTTCAGGGACTGGAATGTCAGTGCAGCCATATTTGCGTTATAAAGTGGTGATGTCTACTCTGTAGCACCTTTATATTTATTTATAACATGGTGTAGGAAAAATAGAAGTCATGGGGCACTATATATATAGACTAGAGAGATCGATGGGTAGGCGGCATTCAAATGGAAAGCGCCATTACAAAGCTTTGCTTTCGATACAGCTAATGGCAAGCCGTCAATGGACCCGCCATCTCTCGCCATCTACCCAACCTCCTATTATTCTCTTCTCGTTAGGTTCTTCTCTCATATTTTTCCCGCCCTGGGCTTTTAACGTCTACCTTGTGCCTTTTCTATATCTCTTCCTTTTTTTTTCCGAAACAAATTTCATTAAAACACGTTACTCGTTACAACTTAAGACGATACTCAAATGGGTATCTTTGGAACAACTAAGACAATGTATTCAAACGGATGGTCTTGAAAAATGGCCCACATGACTTTAGAGGAAAGCACGGTAAAAATGGTCCACACGGCCTTGGAGAAAAATGGCCCAAATGGCCCACACGTTACCCATTATATCTCTTCGTTTGCTTCCGTGAGGTGCAAAGCTAGTTTTTCACGCAATTATAGAACCTACACATATAGATGACTAAATAGTTTGCCCCTCTGCTAGCTCTTAGTGCCTAGCTCTACTTGCATTTTGACAAATTTGATGATGTTAGAATTGGAAATTTTGACACGGTTGGAATTACTTGCACCTAACATGGCATAGCTATTAGCATGTTTCAACAAATAAATACAATTAAGTTAAAGTGAAAACAAAGCATGATTGTCGTCTAACCCTGAGGTATTACCTTTGGCGGCCATTAATGTGATTATGAACGGGGTCTTCTACTAGCTCCAAAAATTTTACTTTTTTCACAAATTTTAAATGCTATGCTCAATGGGATGAAAAAGCTAGCAGCGAGGGCAGATATCGAGTCGACTATTTGATAGAGTTTGAGTCTGTCACCGACTCTTTGGAGATAGACTCTATCAGTTAGTACTTCCATCTTTATCTTACACCGTGTAACTAAGATGTACCACTTTTTAATCTGTATCAATCACGAGCCATTAAATGTGATTACAAGCATGCCTTGTAAGATTAAAGAATAATCAATCAAGTTCTTGACAAACTGACATATCGGGTCACTTGGAATAGTTCTTACAACTACCTCAACTTGTCACAAGGTGATCCTTCCTTATTGTTTATCTCTTCTTTGGTTGGATGGGTGACATGGGCTTCTGAATAAAAAATCAGGTTCTTGCCGTTATTTCTGTGATTTCAGCATCAATGAAGCTCATGTTATGAACCAAAGAAACAAAAAGAAAATCATGTGATATTCATCGTGACTGCTGAATGTTGAGTCTATATAAGAGGAAAACAATAGCAGACAATCTTTGTTGTTTTAATTGTGGGCTCTAATTTTGTTGTGACTAGTTTCTATTTTTCACTCTCTTGAGATAGGAACTTATTGTGTGGATCCATTTCATCTAAATTAAGAAGAGGAATAGGGAATCCTGGTCGTCTAGTTTGGCTTTAATGTATGCAAACCAATCACTGTCTTTACTGCTCCAGTCGACAGCCCACAGATGATGTTGATGTAACGGCGTGCATCAATTCTGTCATGGGCTCGAGCTCATTGTAGTCTGGCTTTACCGCATGCTTTCGCTTAAATTGATTTGCACGCGAATTTACTTAGATATTTGTTACGTCTTCCCTTCCTAAAAGATTACTCGGTTAGAAGAGATTCCTTAATTTAGTGTATCATAGAACAAATGTAAGTTTCGTTATTCCACAAAATTATTGTGTACTCATCTACACGAAATATTTATAACCAAAAGGGAAATCACATGAAATAGCCTATAATCTAAAACAAACTGACCAAGATCGCTCCAAAAGACAAGACAATGACATCTTCTACTATTCTTGGTTTATTGGAGACCACCTTAACCTAGACTTGGGATAACGATCGCCATCCAATCCAAGATAGTTAACTCTCCAACTTGGGTAAACAAAATCTCTTTCACCAGCTTTGATCTATTAGATTCCAGCCCACAAAGCACTACTTTGTTGTAGGGAGCTGATGGACGGATGAAGGTGATCTCCGAGCCTATTCATTCAACCCAGTTCATAGCAGATTTTGATTGGCAGATTGATTGATTGATGGCTAATACCGTCAAAGAAGGGCCTCAAGACTGGGGTGGGGCTAACACTGCATCTGGGTTGAGGTTGGCTCTGACTGTGCCACAGCACGCAAGATCCCCCTAATGATTTGTGGATAAGCTTCTCAAACAGCGGAGGGTAAATGGGGCCAAAAGCTACCAGATACGAGGTCATTCGTTCGCCATGATCAGATCATATTCATATACATATACTACCAGTGCCAGACACATTCAACAGGGTAACCACCCAAAGAGGGTAGTTTTGTTGGCCTCCCGTATTTTTTCCCAGTAAAAGCACTGTCATGTTCACGGGGAACAAAAATCCTTAACTGTGGTATATGTTGAGATGTAATTCCCATGTTGAAAATAACTATAAATATTTCTGACACTTAAGTTTGGTGAATTTCTTTTTTCATTATTAATCGATTTTGACAATTCTTGCATGGTATCTGAACGAGTCCATTCAAGTTACGATTTGAATTGGATCTACTATCGGTCGGTCTAATTTATCCACAGATTTGGCACACTCAAATGAGTTTGAAGGGACGTGCTGAGATATAAATTTTGCTTTAAAAAAATTAAAATATCAGTCTCATGATTATCTCCTTCGTTGTTAATTGTTGTTTTATTCTAATGCTTTCACAATATAAGCATCATTTTGTGATGTGGTAAGTGAATGTAAAGGCAATGACATACGTTTCTCTTACATCAGTTTCTTAAAACAAGAAAAAAAAACCACTAAGTAGTCGTAATACAAAACATTTAAAATATAGAAGAAGTAACTGCAGTGTCAAAGCTTGTTCCAGTTGCATTTCTCCTCCTCAGAGTTAATTTATTTTATTGAATGCTTTTTACTTATTACCATCCACGTAATTGGCACACTCAAAAGAAATATGTCCATAGGTAAAAGGAATCTTGATGTATAACCCTCATTATTGCCAATTGTTTCTTAGTCAGGAGCTTTCACACTTTTCCAATTAAAAAAGTTTGAACAAATCTTGTTATTACCATGAAGCAAATTTTAGCCAAACTAAATTGACATGAGAGTTATATATATATATATATATATATATATATATATATATGTTCCTAGCCTTGGACAAGTTACCTAAGGCTAGTAACTAAAACGACGTAATTTTGATTAATTTTCGTTGGTTTTCATTTTTCTGTATTTTTTCTTCTCTCCCTGTAACACTCTCTGTCATTATCAGATCTTCCACACGACTGCAGCACAGAATTACCCCATTGCCTGCCTCTGTCGTTGCCAGGCCACAGTCACTGCCGATCTACCACCCCTCCTCCGTCTAATGCATTCATCTTCACCTCCTCATTAGTGCGATTCTTAATCTATTTACACCTCTTCATGGAGCATTTCATTCTCAATTCCATCTCATACAGTGATTTTGGTATAATACTGTATAACTATCTGATTACAATTATGATACTTGGCATCATAGAAAAATTGTATAAAAGATAGGAAAAATTGCGCAAAATACCCATGTGGTTTGGGATCATTGCAAAAATACCCTCGTTGTTACAAAAAATGTAAAAAGACACCTGTGATTGCAAAAGTATCGCAACAGACTATTTCTGTAACGAAACAAAAAATTGTCCAAACTACCCTTCTATTTAAACCTTAAGATTGTCTTTGTACGCCAGAATTCTAAGCAGAAAGGCGGCACCACCAATGGTGACATCAGGGGTTTCAATCGCACATTGCCCCATTGGGCGATGATGGCGTTGGCGGCGGCAATGGCTGGCGGGGCCTTAATGGAAACCCAAAACAATCACAGCAGCAAACAACAGCTTGATCATGTCGAATTCAACTAATCCGCCAGACCAAGCCCTAGAAATCCAGCCCTTTCATCAAAGCCCTGACGATCACATTCACAGTGGCGAAGAAGAATGGGAATCAATGGCTCGAGCTTCGCCGTAGCTTCGGCCATTTCTTCCGTCCATCTGTCGTCATAACCGAACGACGTGGTGGTGAAAGACGGGATCGACGCCGCCACAATCGCAGCAGCCGTGGCCGGGTCTGCGCCATCACCACGGCTCTGCATCAGCTTCAAGCGGCACCGGCACCGTCGCCGTCGCGACAGGCAGCGCTGTCACCACCACGACAGGCAACGCCAACATCGCAAAATCCCAATGGCCACCGTCGCCCTTCTCTGTCAACATTCTTTGCGAGGCATTGGGCCGAAATGAAGCCCATCTCGTACACGACGGCTCCACTCCGTGCACAAAATGGGCGGTGGTGGTTGTGGATGGGGTTGGGTGAGGGTGGCGGCTAGGGTTTTGGTTGGGGGCTAGGTTTAGGGCTTGCTTGGATTGGAGAAGAAGATGGGACTTGGATGGGAGAGAAAAAAAATGAGGGTAATTTTGTCTTTTTAATATATTAAAATATATCAAACGCGTTTTTTAGGAACGTGAATATGACGCTCCGTTAATTTGGACGATTTTTCTAACGGTTGCAGCAAAATGAACATCACGGGTATTTTTTTGTAATTTTTGTAACAACGAGGGTATTTTTGCAACGATCACATATTATAGGAATATTTTACATAATTTTTCCTATAAGATATTACAGAACTAAACAGTAATAATTATTTATGTGGACATGTCTGACTTTTACATTTGAAAATTCATTTTAAGGCTGTGCATGACAAACAAATTTCAGATGCTAAACAAACAAGTACGAACAAAATTTTTATTACTGTGTTAAACAAACAAGTATATGGTGCTAATAACTTAAGGCTGTGCATGTCAATCGTTGGGCCTACCAAACGAGGCGTTAAGCCTAATGGGCCTACTAAGAAGCACTTGGAAGAGACCACAGACTAGAGTTGTCAAACGGGCCGGGCGGCCCGTGGGCTGGCCCGGCCCGGCCCCATCCATGAACAGTAGCGGCCCAGCACAAGCGGGCTTGGGGCCTGGGCCTGGACCAGGCCTTCAGTTTCTGCGAAAAAGCCCGGCCCGGAAACGGCCCGGTTTGGCCCGGCCCGAAGTCGGCCCGGTTTGGCCCGGGTCTGGCCCGGTTTTAGCCCCACCACTTGTTTGAATTTTTTGCCAACAGCATTGTTATGTGTTAAGATTTTATTAATAAAGCTCACCAAGAAGAGTATGAAAATGTTTAACATATAATAAAAAATATAATGGCTAACAAATAAATATGTATATACATACATACATATATATGTATATTACTTATAATGAAATAAAAGGATAAAGATTAGGTTCGTTAAATTGTGAATAATGCCTAGAGATGAAATTTAAAATTGAATAACAAGAAGACCAGGGCCTATGCCCCACAACAAGCCCGATGGGCTTGGGCTGGGCCGGCCCAATGTCTACCACAGACAAAGAGATCACTTTTGACCTATGAAAGAAGGATGACCAACAACTGTATGACATCTGGATTGGCCCACCTTTGGAAGCCCACCACGTTTTTCTGGGATTTCCGTGCCCTAACAGCAGTACCACTTCCTTATCAGGCCGACGTGGAGTCAAGCTATTGGTGACCATTTATGGGCTTCTCCACGAGATGGACTCTTATGTCCATGTGGTCAGTAATTGCATGGGCCCAATCCGCCGTAGTCATCTTTCAAGGAACTGCTGATGACGAATTCAGGGCCAGTAAGTTCTTTTATTTTTTTTTTATATTTAGAACTGTAATTCAATATGATCTGTTAGTATTGAGAATCAAATTGACGCCTTCAAGGTCATTTCTCAAGACCCTTTATCATTTTCACTATCCTTGGGGTTAGCCAGTATGTTCTTGAACTGACCGAAAAAAAATAAAACTAACAAGAAGAAAATGACTAAAAGCCAAATGTCGTACTGCATTTGTGTTGTTGTTTGGGGATTAAGCGTAAAATAAGTAAAACAAGTCAACGGTTTGGGATGATAGTCAAGTAACACTCAGTCCTATAGAACCCGTCGACATGGAGACGCCACGGCCAAGTAGAAATTTCGTTTTTCTATATATTTCTTGGGCAAACTTGTGGCTGTGACACTGCTAACGCTGGTGCAGACTAAAGCTCCCAGGTCTGCCAGCCTGAGTAAAGTAAAAAGGATCACTTAACTAGTGCAGAGGCATTGAATGAAATTCCTGATTACTTCTGGTAAGATGGCGAAAACTATATGGTAGTATATGCAGCACTGATCGAGTCTCTCTCTCACATAGTTGCCACTTGTGCCAGGTTATTAATAGCAGTTTCTCTAAAGATGTACGGATGACATTTAAAGCAGCTTGTGACAGCCATTTTAGGATGCCAGTTCTAGGGCTGAATTTTGCAGAAAGATTGCATCAACCATTTAAGCTTATAATGGGGTTCAAACTGCAGCAATAGGATCATGTCTACATGTCTCGAATGTGGATGAGCTAATGTTTTCAATCCTCGGCGTGTTTTAAGTTCGGCAGAGCCTTTTCAAACTAACAACAAGGAGTTGATTTAGTGGTCGAAGAAGTTTACTCGGTTCTTTAACTTTCTGAATTTAAACCTTATGACCAGTACCCTAAGTCTCAGTTGCATGCATGGTGTAGTTTAAGAAAGGAAACAACTGAAAGGGCTACCAAAAAAGGAAGAAGAAGCAAAAAAAGAACTTGAAATAACCTAGAGTTGTCATGTCTGTGAAGAGCAAGTCTAGTCTGTGAAGACACTCTGACCTTTTGCGGAGAACAGATAAATAAAAAGGGATAACTTTTGCGCATAAAACTCATTGTTCTACAATAAAATTATGTTCATATAACTTTTCCAAACTCCACACCTAGATCATGCAGAGACTGTTCATCTTACTCTAAAGTGTTTGCACCAAGTAAAATATAATCACTGGGTCTAACCAGGCTGATTAGTTTCAATGGATCAACATTTCACGACATCAAGTAGTTAGAAATCAGCCTATGGACAAGTTTTTGCTTCAAGGCTGATTCGTCTCAAAGCAAGTTGGTGGTAACTGTCAAGTCAAAGGCAATGATGACCAATCAACATGTGGTCAATACTGAGCTAAAGAAAGACGCATGCTCACTTGCACCACTTGCACGGGGCATAATGTTTTAACTGTGCAGCATGTCATCTACAAAACATGACAAAGGCTTGATAAAAATTTATACGAGAAAGGTAAACCAAGGCTCTATATAATTTTTAACATGTGGAAAGGTCAGAAAAAATTAAGGAAACTTAGTGTGGGTAGAAGGGTAAAATACATGCTTAAACACGTTGCAGCTATAGATTGGACTGACCAGATACTAATGATTGAAATCCCAAGTATAAAAGTCATAAATATTGTATTAATTAATCTTTTACAGCACCACATGCAAACTAACTCTTAGTTCACGTTAGCACACTTATGTTTATCCTAAGTTAACAGATTTATATTAGATATATCAAACCAATGTTTAAATTCTTAAACAGTCAGCAAAGGCTATCCATCTTTAAATTGAAGCTTTTATACTTTCAAAATTGTCAATGTATAAAAGTTGATCATTGCAAACACGATGGCGGTAAAATGTCTATGTTCAATGTACTTATATACTTGGCTTTATTAGAGGTAAGAGTGAATTAGGTAGGCGTAGCATTAACTTAAATAGTATTGAAAAAGTCCTAAAGTATTATGCCAAAAGAACTCTGTAGATATTTTCAACTTTTCGCAGATCATTTTCAAAGAAGTCAGAGACACACACTCCCCAAACGCCAGACCATTTACTTTATCTGAGAATTGCGGTTACACGTGATCCCGTTAGGACCTGGCACGTCTGTGCACGACAAACAATTTACAGATCAGTAAAAAATTTACAAATCAGCATAAAGGGCCCAAGGGCATATCCTGGCATTTTTTGCCAGCAAACACTTTTTGGCATGCCCAGTAGGGCACAGTTTTGCGGAAATGGTTGTTACTAGAAAAAATTACAACGACCAAGTTGTGACTTCTGCCGCCACGAACCCAAATACAGCTAGCACCTTTGACTCCGTGAGGCATGTGATGGTGGAAGAAGTAGGAGAAATATTTGGGGATCAAGATCATAATCGCTATAGAAAGGAGGTCTTGAGCGATGAACATGTTTAAAAGATGATGAACGTGTTTGAGAGTATCTAAAGAAGCATGTCTGAAAGCAGAGCCTTATTTAGAGACTTTCTAAACATGGTTAGAAACTCTAAAAGACAAAATGCAACAACATGGTCTTCTCCTCGTCACAAGACATGGGACCTAGGCTGAACCTGGGGGTAAACGACCACTGGGGGGAAGTCAAGGTTACGTTAAGTTTTAGGGGAATGTCAATCCACAAGCTAACCAATTTGGACAAGAAAATGACCAAGGTTGGAGGCCCTAAGGAGAAACTTATAATTACACACACTCTGATGCCTTCGGGGGGGCAATAGGGCCAAAACAATTAGTAGAAATGAGACCAGCTCGTCTTGATGGCCCTTGCTCCCAGTTCATCAGGGCCGTTAATTGCTCCCAGTCCCTGACTTCACCATCCTTACCGCTTGTTGCATTCTACACAGACAGAATTGGACGGTCACTAGAGCAGGAATCCCAAAGGGACTGAACGTCCTCACCCATGTGATTGCAGCAATATCCCTTATAGTGATGTACATCGTACCACTGCAAAAATGGTAGGTTTTGTTGGTAGTGCACCAAAAAAAAAAAGAGATAGTGATTAAAAGAACTTTGCCCTGTTCTAGTCTACATTTAGAAATTTCAATTGGCTCACAAATCAATCTAAAAAAAGTCAGAGACACTCTCTTAAATGCCAAACCAGTTAATTTATTTAAGAACTGTATTTACACGTGGTCTTATCAGATCTAGGACACTTTTACATTAAGAACAATATGCAAATCAGTTTCTAAAGTCCAAGAGCACGTGTCAAAGTATTTTACAAGCAAACAAACACTTACCATCATATCATATATTACTCAAAATAAAAACTTGACACACCTATAAATATATCACGTACCAATCTTTCTCATTGTTTGTTCAGTATGCCAAATGTCAACCTTTCTTCATTAACACGGACTCAAAAGGAACTTAGTGATATCTCACCCTGTTAAGGACTGCATTGTGTACCATCTCTTCCTAATTTTGCTTATTAATAAAGCCTAAATTTTCAACTTTTCCGGGTGCTAATTTATCAGAAGCCTTATCATATCTGAGTTGTTAGCTTTTTAAAAGTTGTGGCTACTTTGACAAGTGTTCATACATAGACAGCTTTTATGCCATGTCAATTAGATGCTGCTGATTTGGGTAGGCAGACTAGTGTCACGAATCGAACTTTCTCGCTACGTCGAACAGTGCGGCACTTAGCAGACAAGCTCATTTGCTCGTGCTAAGTCAGCCTTCCACTCGGGCTGGGCGATGCTAGAAGCAAAAGAATCAAGAAGAATACAAGAGAGAGTTTGGGAGAATGTATGCTTGTATTGCTTGTGTACAAGAATACTTGTGTGCTTTGGCCAAGTGAGGTCTCGGTTATTTATACTAGTCCACCTCCTCAACGGACGGTGGAGATACGTTCCATTCTACGGATCATATTCCGCTTCTAGAATTCTCTAGATATGTACAAGGTTCTCTACCATTCTAAAATCCTCTCTAGAACTATCTCTTATGTACAAGAAGAGTATAAAATATTCTGGAGACATTGCCTATTCATCGTCTCGTAAGCGTCCATTAGGCGCCTGCGTGGCGTTACTTCTAAAGTTAGCCTCCATAATTAAATTTGCGGGACACTAGACTCCCTAACTAACAATGCTCTCTTAATTCAGTGATGGTTAGCTTTTCGTACCAAAAGCTTCAAAATATTCAATTTTGATGGGTCTTAGGTCACTATTGGAAAGTTACAAGACTACCCATGAAGAACACTTTCTCTATTATTGATGACAAAAGTAAATTGAGCAAAATACTCTTTCGTGTTTTGGTCCATAAAATCCTCACAAGAATTGGGCTCATAGATCGGATATACTAACCTGGTTGAATAATGACACCCTATAACGTCTATTTTCACACCCTATAAATTTTTTCACTCGCTTATGTTGTCACTAAAAGGTATAATAATGATAAAATTTTAGCGACAGATGAGGGTTGAAAAAGTGTTATAGGGTATCAAAATAGATATTTTCTTTTTTTCATTTTCAATTCATGTTTTTTTGAAGTTTTTTGGCTTGGTTATCATTCATAAATTCTATCAAACACCAAAAACATCAACTTCAAACAGTATTTATCTTTCTTGAAATGAAAATATCTTTGCCATCAAAACTTCATGGACAAGGGGATGTTAGCCTTGGACGGACGTAGTTAGCTTTTTAAACAAATTGACCTTCATTTAGAAATTAATGATATAACTTGAGCCGCACTTTTAACCATTTAAGCTACGATTTTGTCATTATATGTCTTTTGAATGTTGCTATACGATCAATTTAATAATACTTGTAGAGTTCAAATGATAAAAGTAAAACTCAAGTATTAGGGTCTGTTTGACACAGCTTTTTTTTTCAGTGGTCAATTTTTAAAGAGCAGTTTTTAAAGAGCAGCTTAATTTTATTTTTTTTTACAAAAACAAGTGGGTGTTTGATAACTCTTTTTTTTTTGAGTTTTTTTTTCGGTGTTTGGTAACCCTTTTTATGTTGACTTTTCTTTTTGTGGTGGTTTGTGGTGGCAGTGGTGTGGCGTAGCGGTGGTCGACGGTGGTGGTGGCCGGCGGTTGTCGCGGCAGTCGCTGCCGGCGGTGGTGGCCGCCCGGTGGTGGTTGCCGGCGGCCGGAGGTGGCTATCGGTGGTTGCTGTCTGGCGGCGGTGGGCGGTGGCTGCCGGAGGTGGCTGCTGGCGGTGGTGGCCGGAGTGGCCTCCGGCCAGCGGTGGTGGCCACCGCCCACCGCTGCCCGGTGGTGGCTGCCGACGGTCGAAGGTGGCTCTGGTGGTGGCTGCCGGAGGTGGCTGCCCGGTGGTGGTTGCCGCCGGCCGCAGGTGGCTGTAGGTGGTTGCTGTCTGGCGGTGGTGGCCGGAGGTGGCCTCCGGCCGGAGGTGGCCTCCGGCCAGCGGTGGTGGCTGCCGACGGTCAGAGGTGGTTGTCGGTGGCTGCCGGGTAGCGGTGGGTGGTGGCTGCCGGCAGTGGGTGAGTTGTGGTGGAGGTCTCAAAAAAAAATTTTAAGTGAAAAAAAAAGAGCTTTTTCCTCTTTTTTTTTTTACACTACAATTTAAAAAGTGAGTTTTTAAATTGAAAAAAAAAAAGTTACCAAACACCCCATTTTTTCCCAATTTTTAAAACTGAAAAAAAAAGAGTAAAAAAAAACTCCGTCAAACGGCCCCTTAGTTTCTCTCTTTGTATCTTCAAATTCTCAATCTGTGCGTACTACAAATTTTTACGATAAACATTTGGAATCAATTTCTACCTCCAAGTTGTTGAACCCTCTCTCTCTCTGGCTTAGCTAGGAAACAAGCATCAAGAAGGACCCAAAACTCCATTGCCACACTGGTGGCAGTGATGCCAATTTAGCCTGTCATACTTACTTATATATCCATGAGCTACCCTCTTCAAGGCACCATCAGTTACACTCATCAGGACTTCAGAGTTCAGTCAACGAGTGAATGCAGTCCAGAAACTTATGTTAGCAGGAACAGGGTGATCCATAATAGAGAACGTTTGCACGATCAGAAAGCTAAGTTGAAAGGGCAGCGCCTAATTATTGGTACGCTAACTGGTGCGGTGTCAACGTCAGGTCAAGCATGAGATGGATGTGGACATTGGAATTTAGGAACTTTAATGGTAGCCATTTGTTACAGATGAAGGAAGTGAAGAACGTAGGGCATCTCGAATTGAATGGTATAGTTTGGGAAGGAGTCAGCATTGCAACCCTTCTTATCCGCTTACCAACTGATATTATTTGGCCCTCGTCTGTGTTCAAAATGCGCCCATTCATTAATGGAAGCTTGGCATCACGATGCACATAGTCGTACACAGCTAGACACACACAGATTGTGGCTGGCCAGGGGCCTAATTGGACCGGACTAACACTAGTAATCAGCAAACATTAGGTTGAAAGGGCTATAGCCCAAGCTAGCCCATACCTGAGTTTTCCCAACATTGCAGATACAACAAGTTCTTGCGAAGATTGGCCTGGCCTATTTTCTCGTTTGTTCTTTCTCCTTTCTCCCTGCCCCTTTTCATTGTTTATTTGCTAAGCTACTTGTTGCCCGTTTTAATTAAAGGGAGCCCGTAAACTGACAGCGTTGATAATTTAAACTAAGCTATCAACATGATCAGATCGTCCATGTAGTGGAAATGGGCCATCCAGAACCGTTGTTCTTTTTAAGGAAAATTAGTTGTCCGCCATATTATGGAGCGGTTGTCCGCCCCATTATGGGGTGGACGATGATTTACGTCCGTGCGGACATTTGCCCGCATAATGTGCTAGAGGATGAAATTTTTTTTTAATATTGATCTGCTCCGTCTATTTGCGATGGATGGACCGCCAGAGTTGCCAGCGGTGAGAAGGGATCAGCTCCCTTAATTGAGTGTATAATGCATGGATCGGTTACTATTTCGACAAAAGATTGGGGGTGGGGTGTGTCTAATTAATCCGCACTTTGTAGGTTGGATGTTTTGCCCGAATTTTACCTGTTAAGATTAAGCTAATAGCTAGATGCCCAAGCAATCACCCTTATTAATATAGCAGTTCAACCTAGATTCAAAAGTAGTGATATTTGTAAGCGTGTTACGGAAAGATGTGGGTAAAAGTGTAGTTTAGATAACACTAGTTGTTTATTCGAGTTTGTATAGATCTACTGGTTCAATGTGACAAACGCTAACTCATCTTTCGTCCACCAACCGGTGCCTGCAACCCATGTTATCAACTCGTCAAGCGGTAACTTTCAAACCACAGGGATATAACTAAAAAAATAACAGCATTTTAGTTGTCCAAAACCTTTTTACGAGCCTTAGCACCACAAAGAAAGAAAAAGAAACGACCTTTAAAGAGCTAAATGCGATTAGCACCACGGGACGAGACTGCCACTTAATTTTAAGGGTTATTTTTAACTTACAATCCTTCACAAAAACTTAAAGTTAACTATATTTAGACGAGGTTCCAGGGTTCTAATTGCAAGTATTTTGAAAGACGAGACCCTTACTAAAAGCCTAGCCATATTAGAGGGTACTTTCTTATAATTAGTGACACTACTTTTGGAGAAGGATCAAAATTTTTGAAAGGGGAGGGAATTCTTCCAAACCCTAGAAAGAGGCATCCCAAATCCCACTACTGTCAGCCATATGCAAACCCTAAAATCTTCCTAAGTTTCTTCTTGATTCGGTTCCTTGCGCACAAACCCCAGTTCCTAGCAATTTGCTTACCAATAACTGTATTCCCGTGTTTTTAGTAAAATAGGGATTTGTTTGCTTAAGCACCTACCGGCTCCGTCAAGTTCCCCTGCTTCATAAGTTGTTCTGCGATTCTGCTCGTGGACCGAAGCTCGCTTCTTCACCGTTCGTTCTCGCCCCAAAGCGGGAGTTGTGCCAACAAGTACTCACTCTCTCAATCTGTTTGGTCTGTAGGGTTTTCGCTTTATTCCGTACTCTTTGACATACACATTTTCAGTTTTGTTCGGAAGTATCGCTGTTAATTGAAGTGTGCGGGAGCACAACTGAAACGTTAAGCATGTGGGACATTAAGTTGGTTAGTTCCGCTCCTTTTGCTTGTGAATTGAGATTTGTAATGTAGGTTGTTGGATGAATAGGAGTATTTGTTTGGTTGGAAATATGTTGCAGAGAATGGAATTGGCAGGACGGCCTGAAGTTGTTTATTACTGCGTCTTGCGTACTAGTTGGTCAAAAGGCGTCCTTCAAGAAAAATCTGTTCAAGACACTTTCATTTCTCAATTTTCCGAGCTGCAAATTCAACTTAAGTTATTTTTCTTATTTATCTGACTTTGAAAGTATTACTGCCTAATACCTCTAGTTCTGATACTGTTGAGAAATTGGTGATCTATATCTTCCTTCAGCCGGATGACTTTTTGAAATTTGGATATGAGGATGATCGCAAAGCTCTCAATGCTCACATCACTAATGGTTGCCTGTGCATCCTAATGTCTGCATTGAGGTATGTGTGTCTTTTTTACAACTTGCTAGTGCAATTCCAATGTTCTTGTATGTAATGATGATCCATATTATGATGATCCACGTTATGTTGAAAAGATTATACGTGCTAACAGTTTTTACATAGGGAGTCGTTTATCATTGCGACTGTTTAACATTAGCCGGGTTGGCCAGTACATAACGGAACAACCACTCTTTCAATAAAGAAAACAGAGGGGCTTGAATTGTTATATCCCTGTCACTTTTTAAATTTCTGGCTGGTCTATGTAGTATTTCTCCCCTCCTCTCAAATTAGAGTCCCGGAGGTATTTTTGTAGGCATGTTTATGAGTTTTACTGATCGAATCGGCTACTTCTAAACTAATGAAGAAAATGAAAGCTTTACAATTTGATTTATCCCTACACCATTTGGTTGAACTCTAGTCATGGCGTGATAGTTCTTATGATGATGGCATATTCACAATAGTGGTCAGGAACACCATACGACTTTGTAGAATTATTTCAAAGAATGGAATCTCATTGTACTTAAAGAGCATATGAGGATTTCTATTCAGGACTGAGGGGCCATTTATATTTGTAAGCCAATTTTCTTTTAATTCACTAGTGCAATAGGTTGCCTGGTGCTTATTTCTCTCCAGCCATATGCACCACACAAGACATTGAGGAGCTGTTATCCTGCTCTTACAAAAGATTTCTGACCACATCCGTGAGACCAGCTGTCTAACATATCCTTAGAGTTTGGCCTGATAGGCTGATATAACTTTCAGGGTCGGGGTTTTTCTGTGTGATTTTTTTTATACTCCTCGTGTACATGGGTTCGCCTCCTCTGAATGACATGAGAAAGTAGGTTTACTTCTACAGTGCGTAGTTTACTGTTTTTATGGATATGTCTTTGTGTGTGTGTTTATTAATGTATACATAATGAAAATATCGATAGATAAATCTCATCTGTTTGTATATAAAGGCTAGAGACTAGGTAGCAAGAGAGAAACCTAATTGTCTGACGAGGTAATGGATTCTCTTCATATACATGCGCAGTAAAACCGAATTCTTTAGCATGTGGATGCACAATTATTCGAGTCAAAGGGACAGATTGACAGTGGGCCTTCATGTTTACATTTGCATATTTACTTACGACTTTCCTCGGCTAAAATTGTTGGATCCATATTTTAGATATTGTCTCATGTGTAAATTTGTAATGCTGATGTTAAAACTCTGAGAAAGCTTCTTATATGCAATCCTAATGTCCTAATATTGCCTGATGTGCACATCAATGAGGAGATTGTCCCCAATATGAGCAACTGTGTAAGAGTTGCTTGCCATTTTGAATAACTTGGAAAGATATGGAAGTGATTCCAGATTATATTGGTAAAAGAGTTCGGAAGTCTTGTACTTGCACTGTTACTTGCTACTCTTAGTGGTTGGACTTGCTTGTCTAAACAGTTCGGAAGTCTCTTAATCTGACTGTGTTTTCAGTTTTGTCTATCAACTTTTTAATGGGTGACTTGCGGTTTAATGGTAGTATAACTAATTAAACCTATTCAAAGTAACCTTCAATGGTGACTTTTGGTTTAAAAGCAGTTATAAGACCTCTTCAAAGACATCTTTTGGGGTTATGAATCGGTACTGACGCTTTCATTTTATTCATGAAGATTGGGGCCAAATACTGTCTTAAGGAAGAGCGTCTGACTTCCGATTCAGGCATTCTCTATTCCCATTCTGCAAAAAATTTTCAACGATCTTAAGATGGTATTTCGCAAATAAAGGATGCTGTGAGTTTGTTATATATAATCTCGCTATGAAAGCATTTAGTGAACGAGAAGAAATTATAGATTCACGTTTCAAGGATTTACTCATGTAACAAGGACAGTAATGCCATGAATTGGTTGTGGCATTTGTACCCGTTGCAGTATAGGGGAGGAATACTGTCTTAAGGAAAGAGCGTCTAGCGTTCGACTCATGCATTCTCCATTTCCATTATGCGAAATTTTTCCAAAATTTCCCAACATACATGGCATTGGAGTCAAAATTTTGCATTTGATCTTACATGAACCTTCTTGTGTGTGTTAAACACATCAAACAGGATTGTTGTGCAAAGAACCTTATATAAATTGAGGAGAAAGCTAAACTTTTCATGCTCAAAATTACATTTGGATCAATTTCTCTAAACATCTACTTTTCTGTTCTTGATAAAGATTGATACCTAGGAAGTCAATCTTAATGTGAAACATTTGTCAAAATTTTATGCGTTGAATCCTTCTATTTAGTTGGGTCATTGAAGTTCTTGCTGGTAAGTTGAAGTTGGTTGAGGCTGAAGTGTTGATATTTACTAATGCAACTGACTTGACTTATAGACTGAAGTATTTCCTTGAGAATGCATTTCAACAGTTTGTTTTTGCCTGTTTAGAAGTTATAGCTTTTACCTTAATGCTGATTCATGTCTTTAGTCTTGTCAAAGCCGATATGTGCTGTAGCCTGTAGTTAATGATAAATTGGAAACTGAAGGTTGCTTTCTTCGACATTGGATCCTGAGGTCATCCAGATATTAGATACTAGTATTTAGAGAGAAGTACAGCTTTAAGCGTTAATTTTTTGGGATAGTGGGTGTCCGGTCCTACTTTGTTGCCTTTTTCATTCTTTTTGCAGGACACTGTTATCATTTGCCTGTTTCCATGCATTGATGCTGTGCATACTTGCGTGGAGGTTCATATAATTTTAATACCCTCTTCTATGTGCTCTTTGGATGAGTATAATTTGTTCTTGGATTATATTTTGTCTGACGTGATCAATATAGTTTATAACATGCTGAAACTGTGTGATGAACTACTGATATAATTATGTTTTGCATTAAATATTAAATACCATTTGAATACTAGGAAGTTTTAAGCCTCCCAAGAAATTAGAATTTTACAGGATGTTGCGAGCTATGGGATCCAGAGAAACCATGTCTTCATACCTAGACTGTGACAAACATTGCTGTAAAGAGAACCTGGGCTCGGGACCTGAGTAATCCAATTCTGAATTTTGGGAAGTAAGTTATTATTTGCTACAATATCTTCTTCCTTCGCATATATATGGTGTCGTTTTGAAACGTGGTTCAGTCAATTTGTTTGGTATGTTTTACCATCATCGTCTCAAGCTTCTGTCCGGTCCTGTAATTTTTTTCACCTACTTATTTTATTGAGCGGTCTTTATGGATTATATTTTACATGGATAAGCAATCATCTTTAAATGAGCTCAGGTAAACTATGACCATTTAACAGGTTTAGTGTTATAGAGTATGGCTCATTTTGGTACGTGTTTCTCTGTAAATTACCAACTGCGGTACCACTTTGAGGGAATATGTTCTCATTCTGAATGGACAAGCAAACAGGCAAGTCTGATTGCAAAGAAGGAAGCTGAACCAGAAACTGAATAAAGAAAGAGTTTTTCTTTTTAGTTGTTGGTGTCACACCAGGGCTAAGTCACTCATAAATTTCATCTTCCGAGAGGTTTTTTCCGTATTTTGATCTCGGGTTTGAGCTCTTTCTTCTAGCTGCTTTGCCTGCCTCCTGAACGCTTCGAGTCTCCATTCGGGTGATAGCATGTCCACCTCTTGAAAGAGGAAGAAGTGGGGATCACATCCTCCTCCGAGATCCACAAAGTTTGCCTTAGGATGCTAATGTGTACACAAGGATTTACTTCTATGATAAGCATTTCTGGAAGCCTGTGCCAAGTGGGAACTTCGGTTTAGTTAGTTAGGGTTCCTAGTACTATTTTACTAGATTTACTCGGTCTTCGAAGTCTTCTATGCATTTTGGGCTTAGACTTTGATGTAAAAATGAATTGAAATTTCAAAATGGTGAAAGAAAGTAGACGGAAGAGATACTAAGAACCCAAAGGATATGGATACTGGGATGGCACGTCAGTTCAGATAGTCCAATTCTTTCTCTTTATTCGTGGGGCTAATTAATGCGTGCATCTCTTTATTCGTGAGCTGATTGTGTCAATTAGGTGGGACTTTTGTAAAGAATATATATGACCAAAGCTTCATGTTGTAGCATTTACCATATTGGACGATTAACGTGGAAAGTGTTTTGCTGCATGACTATAAATTGCTATGTTGACAAGAACCATCCTTGATACCTTTGTTATGTATTGACCAATATATTAACATCGTGGTTATGTTAATAGATGTGATCCTGATCAGGTTGAAGGCTCTATTCAAGATAATATAAAAGATTTAGGTACTGTAATTCATGTATCTCATATAGATATCATTGCCTGTATAGTTTCAAGTTTCAAGATCAAGATGTTGCACTTGTGTCTGAACAGATCTTCTAAGACATGACAAGTTTCTGAGCATGATGACCCTGCTCCTCACGTGTTGTGCCTGAGTATGTAATGGACCCAAACATCCAGGAAGCACAAGATTGTGAAGCTTGCCATGGGCTATGGTGGGATGAACTACTAACTCGCCTAAAAGGATTCAGGATAATACTCGGAAGATGTGGAACCCTCTAAAAACATCCTCAGCTGAGGTATATGCTGAAGTCACTTTTTTCTTTTTACATTTAGTCGTCTCCTGCAGCTACATGCAAGATCAAGCACAGGTCCGAAGGGGTATATGTTCTAGAAGCTTAGTTGATATCTTGGGAGATCTTTACCTATTCTTAGTGTTCACACAGAGAATATGAGCCCTTGAAGAATTTAATTTCCAATGCTTGGATATCGTACACAGATGCGGGTTTCTATCCTGTCAAACCTGTCCCACCAAGTCCATGTGGCAGCCAACATGTAAAATAGTTAGTCAAGGAAAATGGTACCTTTGTGTGATTTTAGGGATGAGAGTCCAAGGAGGATTAGGATGGAATCTAGGTAGACTTGGCAGAGGTGTGAACAAAACGTGCCCCTTCATAGATGTAGGAGGGATTGGGGTCTTCTGTCTATATGGATCGCAAGTGCAGCCATAAGTTTCTGGCGCCTTTTGAGCAGGCGGAAAATGTGTCCGTGCTTCCTCCTTGGGGTTAACACCCAAATGGCCTACCAAATGTGTCCTTGCTTCCTCCTTTGGGGTTGACACCCAAATGTGTCCGCGCCTTAAGCCTTTCCCTATGATATTGAGGTGCTCAAAGAGGGCTCACGTCGGGGTTTGCGTCCTTTCTAAACCATTGCCCCTTGGAGTAATGTGGGGAGTAATTGCTTGTATATTTCCTTAGGAGTCTTAACCCCCGTAGGGGTCACCTTGGAGATTGCTTCGCTATGGGTGGTTTGATGCTTTTTAAGACTTCTTCTTTTGACTTTGGGGTGGATGCCGTAGCTTGTTGCAGGAAGGGGTTTGTGGCTCCTTGAATAAATCTCCCTTCGAATCTGTCGTTAAATCTGCTTACAGCGGAGTAATGCCCATGTGGCGGGACATGCGTTGCCTTTGTGTTCTGACACGCTGTTTCTTATGCTACTGCCCAACTGGCAGCTCCTCAATAGTTGACCGGGGTCCTTGTTTACTTTTGACTTCCACCGTGTCACATTTGTTCATCGTGTCGCCCTGTCATTGGTCGGTCAAATGTCTTTAGTCTTCCTAATAACTTGACTGTCAACACTAGGAAACGGTTTTTCGCGTAGAATCTTTCTCTAGCATGTCACCTATCTCGATAATTATATGTTCTGGGAAAGTATCTTGAAGAAAAAAAGCTCCAAAAGGAGAACTCTGAATGGCTAGTCATGATCAACTGCTTAATAGACTATCTCAGTTAAATAACCTGCTGACGGATTAATTGGTAACTAAGCTGAAAACCTTGGTGGTTTGATCAATATTTCAAGGGATGCTTATTCATATGCTCTTCTATGGCTTTCAGACACCACCGCGAGGCAGTTGAAGAGGAAAAGAGGAAGGGTGGGAAGGATGGTGGCCATCAGCACAATGAAAGACCTGTATGAACTACTCAAGGACATAAAGCTCCCACAAGTTTGTATTAGTTAGTTTAGATTATCTAATATCCTTATGGGCCATTCAGGTATTGATGTCAATATTACCTGAACACCATTCATTTAAGAACTTGATTTTCTATTCTCTAACCTGTAATCTGATTGGTTAGTCCATAAAAAGCGATTTGGATGATAGAAAAACACAATTACAAGCTTCAACTCTCAAGTTAAAATATATATATCCATGACGAAGTCGTATATTTGATATGCTGCAGTATCTAAAACTTTTAGAATTCGTAGACCCAAGTACCCAACTTCACTAGTAGCTCTTCAGGAGTTTAGATAGAGATAGGAAAATGATGGCTCTGCATTTAGTTAAGCTCCATCTATCAATGTTGGAACAAAATGTTTCTGGTTGACATGATAAGGTTGTCCAAAACTGTAAATCACATTAATATGACAAATATCAATGGGAACAAGGAATAATACAACTAAGATATATGTGAACGATTCAACCTGGGCTCCGAATTGCTTGGAAAAGAAATTATTTCATTAGTTTTGAGACACCATTCTTGATATCAGGATAAATTTTGCGCTGTGTCAACCCAAAGTAATCCGATACGCACAAGGCAAATACAAGAAAAATACGTAGTAAGAAGGGGGGGGGGGGGAAAGACGATATAGGCTTGTTCATGTGATGGGAGCCAGACTGTTTTGACTTTGATGATTGAGAAGATGCGCGCCACGCGTGCACAATGCAGGCAGTGGGAGAGTAAAAGGGTACTGGAGATGGCGTGATGATTTGGTACTGCCGAAACCAACCACTGGAGATGGCGTATATGAGCATATATATATATATAGAGAGAGAGAGAGAGAGAGAGAGAGAACCAAAATAAAAGGAAAATTTATATCATTCAAAAGATAAAACATATAGAAGAAATGAAACAGCTGTTGATGAATGTCCGTTAGCGAGACAGAGACAATCCTCTTCTACCTCTGCAAATGTTATCTTTGGTGATTCAGTTGGGGTTTGTGTGGCTTCTTGCTGTTTCTGCTTCTTGTCTTGCATGCCTTGTATTTTGTATCCAATTCCCTCCCATCACCCTTTTACCACCCATTCACTCCCTCTTTAACTCTTACCGCTGCTGCTGCGTCTGTGTAAGTTTTCTGGCCTACTTTTACCGTGCCTTGTAATTTCTCTTTCTTCTATTATCTGTCTTTGTTGTTAGAACAGGCTCGAGGAACGAGGTTGCGATTCTTCCCTTTTCGGGCCTCCTTTTCCTGTTTCTTTTGTTAGAGCCTTCTTTCATCTGCACTTAACTCTTTTGTCCTCCCACGTTCCGTCATCAACTCAATTCTCTAGGAGGCCCTGATCACTGCATTAGGGGTCCTTCAATCACGTACTGACCCTTTTCTTTTTGCGCTCTCTTCCTGTAGCTAGTAACATCCCAATCAACAAACTGATCACCTTTCTATTTAGTCCTTCTCATTCACCCACCCGAGTCTTTTTCTCCCTTATATATCTTCCAAATCTCTCCATTCTGGACACCCACCAAATCTCCTTCTTCTTCTTTCTCTGAAATGGGTTGTAGTCACAATCTCATGTGGAACAACAAACTTCGATATTTTACCATTTCTTCCCTACTTCTCTTGGGTTCCATTTCAACCCAAATGAGAATCACGGCCCAAGGTAAAGTGGGCTTTCGATATTATTCTGAGTTCAAATATGCACACCAAAAGTCTTCGATTAATTCTTTTGTTGTTGCTTTATATTGCTGCAGGTAGAACAATGGTTAAGGTGAAGCCAGTTGGCCCTTCCCAGGTGAAAATTTGAATTTCCAGTTCATTACTGATATTAGTTTACTGCTGGTAGTTAATTACTGATTTCTGTCTGTATATGTTTAATTGGTTAGGCAGTTGTAATGGAAGAGAGGATGATTTTGAGGCCCCAAATTGGTTCAAGACCACCTCGGTGTGAAAGGAGGTGCGGTTCTTGTGGGCATTGCGAGGCCATTCAGGTGCCTACCAACCCCCAAACCAAAAGTGGAAGCAGAAATTCAACAACAGCGTCCACAATTACATACTCCACTAACACTGATGACAACTACTCCAACTACAAGCCCATGAGTTGGAAGTGCAAATGTGGCAATTTCATCTTCAACCCATGACTGTACTAGTACTAACATGTTCTGTATATGTTGACACCGTGAGCTTCAAAAAGGAGTACATTCATTCATCTTTTTGGGTCCTTCAATTTTTGTTTAGCAGGACTAATCATGGTGTTTTCGTGGGATTTAAAGAGACTTTTCTTTTCCTCTAGTTGTGTAATAGCCCACTAATCATTATCTCATTATCTTGGACATATATAAAAGGCCAACGAGATCGCTTTCTCTCCTTTGCTTTTGTGATCGAGAGATGGCCAGAGATTCTCTCCTTGGACTATTTGTATTCCATACACATGAAAAGGATGTACACATTTACCTTTTCTAGCTTCTGTTGTGTACCTTACTAATTCAAACTTGAAACATCATCTGCGAAAAAGACTCAAAGGAGTATACAAGATAATAAAGAGATTAATTCGTTAAGCTGTTACTTATTATGGAAGAGGATGGACGTAGCGTGCGTTTCTGGGCATTCTGCCTGCTAAAAACCGCCCCTGGGAAGTAGTAGTAGAGAACCAAAAAAGTGAAGATCGTTTTAGTATAACCAATGTAAGGTGTAGGCTGATTCTTATAGCCAGTCCTAGCTAGCTCCTGCGTGCAGGCTTTCTGGTAGTGGTTCCAGCCTTTCTTGACTTGCAAGGAAGCACAGCTTCCCTTTTTCTCATGGTGTGGCCATACTGCCCTTTAAGACTGCCAGTCAGTAGGAAGAAGTCACTGGTGAGGGATCCTACGATGGCTAGGCTACTGCCATGGCTGGTCTGGGTTCTTTTAGGCTTGGGGTGATTGCTTATGCAGTTTGTCAAATGATGTCAAAAGACCTTTTTGTCACGTAATAGTTGGTAGCCTAAGCTTAGCTTATCGCATCTTATATAATGATAAAAAGTACGTATAACATCAGCAGCAGAACACCGGACGGTTGTGAGGACGGCTGGACGCTGCGTGAGCATTTAATTTAAACCGTTGAAATTGATCTAATTGAACCTATCAATCTTTTTGATTTTTTTTTTAAACCGTATATTCGGTTCGATTCAAAATTTTTTGAAACCGCATAAGCCGAACTAACCGTAAATAGTATAACATATCTATATTTTTACTAATCATAATTATCTAACTACTCATATAAAATGGGATAAACTCTAAATCCCTTTACGTAACACACATTGTTCACTCGCTACCTACATCACACTAAGTGTTTTTAATTATGATAAAATTTTCAGTTTTTTTGGACCTTATTAGCATGTATGAGTTACTAATTTTTGGGCTTAAACTTGTTTAAAATTGAGTTTGGCCCAAACTGATTAAACAGTCCAAACCGATCCGTTAAATCCCCAAAAACTAAATCCTTGAAACGGAACCGTTCAACTGCAGTTTGATATTTTTTTTCCCGACCGAGGTTGGTTGGTCGGTTTGGTATTCAACATACCAAACCGAACCGTGCTCACTCCTAATAGTTGGTTGGCTGGTTATTGCAGTTTCTGGTTCAACCTGCTGACAATGTACTTAAAATTTTCATGAAGAAAGTACTACCACCTCCCAAGTATTTGGTAGCATTTGGTAACACTTTTAATTTTGATTTTCTGTTTTCAAAAAAATCAAAATCAAAATCAAAACCAGTTAAAAAATTTTTTTACAAAAACAAATAGGTGTTTGATTACCTAGTTTTTAGTTTGAATTTTTTTTCTTTTGGGTATGTTTGATTATCCAGTTTTTTTTTTTTGTGGTGGTAGGGCGTAGCGGTGGCCGACGGTGGTGATGGTCGGCCACCGGCGGTTGCCGGCAATGGCTGGTGGCTATCGGTCTCCAGAGGAAGCTGCCGGTCGTCGGCGGTGGCTGGTAGGAGGGGGTGGTGGTGGTCTCAAAATAAAAACTAAAACTGAAAACCGAAAACTCCTTTTTAAAATTTTCAAAAACAGGTCTGTTTCAAAACTAATTTTTTAAAATGAAGAAAAAAGTGTGTCAAACACGTTTATTTTCTCCAATTTATGAAATTGGAGAAAAAACTGAAAAATTAATGGTTACCAAACGGAGCCTTTGTTAGTTCAATTGTCCAATTTTTCTTGTTAAAGATATTTAAGTTTCACTACTCTACCGGTGACGTTAAAATAACACTATAATGATACATAAGTGAATTGTAACAATGAAAGTGAAATGTAACAATGAAAGTGAAGCTCAAATGACTAAAAGTACAACTCAAATATCAGTTCACATAATTTTTGGTCATCAACAAATGGATTTTATGCTAAAACTTTATGATTGTACTTCATACTACTTGTTCTTTGAAATGTTTAATACAGAGTACTAATTTTGGCAATTTATTAATTTCCTTTTGACATATTTTTGTTCCTCACAGAGATGAATTATAAATGTTGCAAAAGATGGAGCACGACATTCACTTCTCATTATTCATCCATAAGGCCATCCATATATATATACTTAAAATGTCTTCAATGAAGTCCCTGGGTGGGTCCCCAAATATCCGGCGAGCCCAGTTGATTAGGGGTATGATTGATCGTAAATCCTTGTATCAAAATGGCAGCGTTGAGGGAGGAGCCAATTTGAACTGCCATGGTGGTGCCGAGGACCTTTAGCAAATGCCGTTCTGAAAAAGCCTTTGATATAATAACATCGTTGTCGTGATGTTTTGCGTCAATTTATCTTGAATGTCCCGTGTTCAATTTTTGCCATGTATATTTTAGGACAAGTTATTATTCCTTGATAGAGTAGATATTATCTAGATATTGTCTGTTGTTACGGTAAGGATACAAGATGTCATTTAAGGTCATCATACACGATCTCTTAATCGGATTTATAGACGTGTGTAAATGAATGTTGTCTTGTATACTATTTGATTTAAGCCTGGGAAACAAAAGTGAAGAGAGAGAGAGAGAGAGAATCATGTTGACAAGAACAAAGCCTCGATCCCCATTGATCTGTCTGTCCAGCTGCACAGTTGAGATGAAAACTGGAAACCCTCAGCTGAGCTGTTTGGTTGCATATGCAACAGTCAGATGAAGATGATGGGATATTTCATCAACGATTTCCTTCTCTGGCGTATAATTTGTGTGCTCTGCTGAGTTCCAACACAACTCCATGTCATTTTGCAGACACGACGTTACGAGATCAAATCGCTACCCATCAACGTACGTGCAGTGCAGCATTAACTAAGCTGTGAAGTGACAGCACCCACATTCATCTATCTTTTTTCTTTTCTTTTTTTTTTTTGGGTTTTGTACCAAGGATAAATATACGTACATAATGAAACTGCAAGCAAGCAGTGGAGTTTACAACAAGTCCTAAAGGAGAATTGACAAACACGTACACGGGTAATATCGATTAAAAAAAAACTAATTTAAGCCCGAAAAGAACAATTGACACACAAACATGGATGACATCCATGTCCCGTAAGTAAGATACTAATCTGAACTCATAAAAAGTAATTGACAGACACATACATGGAAGACATTCTCGTCACATGTTAAAAATTAATCTACGGCCCAAAATATACAGAGTTCCTTTTGCCATAGACATTCGACTCCTTGGCAATTCTTTGGAGTCGTCGGAATTTTACCCTCCAAACTAACTCTGCAAAAAAAAAAAATTAGTACCTAAATTGTTCCTCCCCGAAACCAATTCTGGAGACACAAAAAAAAGGTGAACTATCATGACTATTTAATTCAAAATTTTACATTTGATGCCATATTATCATTATTCACCGTAATATTACTCAACATGACAAGTCAGCAGTTGGTTGAGCTAAGAAAACAGGCAAAACATAAGAGTGAAGCCAAAGTCAGAAGCAGAACAATGCCCACTTAAAAGGCTTTTGGTGATAACAATTCCCTCGGAAAGAATCATCCCAAGTTTTTTCCACACGGTGTCAAATACAGACAAGTAAAAAGCTGTAACCCATGAGAAGGAAAATAAGATCAAAATACTACGTAGTAAATAATAGCCAAATGAAGGGTAAATTAAAAGTATAATCTGGCTTGCTTAACAGAAGGAAGTACAAGACATGGGGCATTGAAGTTTCTCCATCCCGGAAGTCATGGACAAAACGTACCTCTCACTGCGAATAAATAAACAGCAGCCACAGGTCACTCCCTACGATTTTGATCCTGATGCGAAGGGCCTTCAAGATTCCCAAGGCCCCATGTCAGGCCACTTTCGTGAGGGGGGCCATCGGGTTTCCCGATAACAATTGAGAAATCAGTACATAAGACAAGGTTCTGTCTGGATTGGTGCACGACTGGAACCGTGCAAAAAGACCACTGGATGTGATTCTTTTTTCATGCAACCTACGCAATCAACAGTTTATCGGCTTGAGCACATTAGACATATCAATTTCGTGTAAGAAGCCATTGATTCTTTGCACCAAACATGACCATCGACAGTATACCGGAACAGCTACATGCTTACACTATCAACACCTCCTTTTTATGTTTCAAACAGTGAGAATTAAGACTACTTAGAAGAAAACAACAAAGGATACAAGAAATAGGATCTTTCAGATATCTCATTTTGGCCTTTCAACCATTATGTATATGTTGTCAACTTCTGCTTCAGTTGTTAGTTCATAGCTCTCATTACGGAACCTGATAATTTCGGTGCAAACCATGTCATCGCAACAGCTTTCTGAACTTGAGTAACCACAGTTGGTAAATCATGACAAGTTTCATGCATATTTTACTTTCTAAGAAAGAAATTGGTAGGCGGAGGGGAAAATGTATTACTTAAAGCTATGTAACAATCCTAAAGATCACACTACATCAGGACGTTGCACAAAAGCAATTTTCGATCATCTAGCACTAAAAAGGTTACTCCTAGTAGAAGCAGTAGAATTATTCCAAGTATTTCAGCTGGAACAGCTGAAGCTCAGATATAATAGACAATGAGCATCAAATCGCTCTTTAGATCAAGACTTTCAGCATATAACTTATCAGCCATAACAGTCCAATGCTTACTTTGGCCTCATCTAAGTTAAGTAAGTCGCCAAGAACCTAAGAAGAAAAAGGGCAGGAAGGCAGTGTCTCTACAAGCCAACATCACCAAGTTCAAGCTGAAAGCATCAAAGGCTAAACGGAAGTCTTGGATCCAGGACTGGTCTATACAATTTTACAATTTTCTGACTAGTGTAAATTAAAAGATTTTTCAAGCATGGCTGGTCTCAGTAAAAAAAAAACACACCTCCTACACAGCAGAAAGAACACAGTTGTCTCCCCTGATGATATGCATTCCATCTTCTCAAGAGGAATTTTTACTACAAGCAGTCGGTCAATTAGAGATTACGAGTAAGAGGATGAGGAAAACTCCAGCAAGACGCATAACCTCGTGAGAGGTAACAGGTAAGCAGCCATCATCTTATATATAGTAAATGGTCAACAACCATCTACTTAGACATTGGTTAATGAAGGGATGTAGAGTTGATCTTAGATCAATGGAATACTTGACTCAAGGATAAACTTCAGAAGTGAATAGCATCCACCAACAATAAGAAACCATAAAATCAGGTCGCTCAATCGATTACCTGCAGCAAGCTTATAACCTTGTTAAAAAAAAACCACTTACTCATTGCTCTAGGTTGGAAAGATGGTCTCGTTACATAATCATTGAGAAGCAGTCTCCTAACACAGGCATCCAAACTTAACAGCAAATCATACGCTTGCAAAATCTCCATCAAAAGCCTGCATCAATTGCCTTTTACCAAACCAATTGGTTCTGCTTAGCCAGTGTAAGAAGACAATGGAGTCATGATGAGAAAATTGGTGGAACGAAACGAGAAAATGTGTAGGACTTGGCACTTCTGCACTAGATCAAGCCGAATCCAACTCACAACTTCAGCATTCCCACGTGACAGTTAATAGAATAATGTATTGTTCCAAACTTATTGGCGTCGGTTCCAAGAATAATTTTCTTCATTCTCCAATATCAAACCAAATGTTCTCTTATAAATTCTTAGCAATCAAGCCTTTTCTCATTGCTTTTCCCATATTATGCTCGGTTTACCTGTCATCCAATTGGCTCTTCAAACATGAACCCAAAACCATAAGGCAGTAGGTGCATATCTTGGTTTTCTGCGACAGCAAATTTCCTACGGGATGTGACCCTACTCTTTACTATACCCGCCAATAAGCCAAGAGCTAGAAGAATACAACTTTAATGAAATCTGTTAATAATGGCATGTAACTCAAACCAACTTACAACCATCGGATGTGCATGGAATAATACAACATAACAAAATTCAAAACAATCCCAAAAGGCGCTACTGCAACAAGCTCATGCTTTCTGTCTGATGATGCATGCGCATTGTTTGCTCGAACTCCCAAACCACACCACAATGTATCCTCTACACGTAGTACGTTTTTTGACACGAGACAAGATCCAGAAACCTCGATACTAGCAACTAGCCCAAAAAGTTTTGCGGTGCCTCCACGCATTCCAAAAACAAGGAAGCCAATGTGCGCAAACCACAATGTATTCCACTGATCCACAGCCTATTTTAACATGAAATAGTTTCACCCAACTGGGGCTGTGACCATTTTATTTGTTCAATGAAATCTTTTCCTTCCCCATCTCATGAAGCGGACTCATCCGGGTCAACTTCACAACTTGCAATGTCCTGAAAACCCCTCTCCCAAACCGAACCGACATATGAGCCATGCCCTCCAAATCCCTGTAAAACATATGATCGCTCCAAACTGCACTACTGCACGAGATAAAACTCAACCCCACCAACTCGTTCAACCACCCCATCAACATGCCTCCCCCATTACATCAGCAAACAAAAAGTACAAATTCCTAACTTGCTGCCTCTCAACAGTCTCATTCACCACCACACCATCCAACTTTCCCCTATTCCCATTCTGCAGCCTCTCCTGCATGCTCCTCATCTTCTCTTCATTATACTCCCATCTCCTTCATTGCCAGCACGATGCCCCCATTCCAACAACCAACCAAGCCAGTGGCCTCACGCTTTGTTCCCCCCTCTCTTGTCGACCCCCATTCATCTGCGGCTCAACCCTTATCCTTGGCCGCCGCCTCATATACAATGCTGCAATGCCCTTTGGCCATAAATATTATGCCTGCTCAACTATGTCAAGCTCACTTTCCAGTTATCCACGTCAACCAAGATCTTCCCCGAAGCTTGCACAGCATCTGTGTGAGCCAGAATGTTCTTTTCCTTACAAAATCTAGTGTGAGACAGAATGTTCTTTTCCTTACAAAATCTACCAGTCTACTCCATCAATTTAACTACGCATATCTCGTTATGGAAGGCCATAACAGAAACAAGTGCGATATTGACGAATAGCAAACCAAAGCGAATCTAGGTCAACTAACCCATTAGGGCCCACGGGGAGGTAGGTCATGCCAAATCACTCTTGCTGCAAACGGATGCATGGAACTAAAACGCACTTCTGCAATCTTTGGGTGGTGATGAGGTGACATTTCATCTGCGTAGAATTGCATGATGCTCTAGGCGCAAAGGTTGTTGCACTCAATGGTGCCGAAGACAGACAATTTCCTTCGAAGAGGTGTTGATTTTGGATGGGACTTGGCAGCGGGCAATCTCGACGACATTGTCTCAAACCCGGCCATAGAGGTGGGTGCAGAAGTGGGGTTTCCATATCAAGGAAGGTAGTAGGGAAGCATCGCATCAAGGAACCTAGCGTCTACCAGGGAGGTGGCTTGCATGTAGAGGTAAAGGAACCAGTCCAGGACCTTGACACCTTCAATTAAGATTCAATCGCCTCCTCGCCTCCTCATAGGGTTCATGGGGATGGGACGGTGGCGGTGGGTGGGGAGGAAGGACGTTCTGTGGAATACGAATGTGATTGTTATGAGAGTGAGCAACAATGGATTGACATCTTGAAATTTAATTTGGGTTTTAATGTGAATAGGCAGTGCAACACACCATGCCTTCTGTTCCGTTGTGCGTGGGCATGGTTAGCTCAAAGCACATAATTTTACGACATAAGATCCTCTATACATAATGTTTTGTGCATTTTTCGATGCCAAACAAGATTTAGAAACCTTAATACTAGCAACCAGCCCAAAAAGCGGGGCATCACGCGTCTTACCGACACGTAAGCCAATTTGGAAGACCCATGATGGATTCAGGCGCTAGTGGAATGTAGAAAGCATTCTGCAAAGGAGGACAAAGCACACATCCAATAGACGATGTTCATTTCCTGTACATTCCAAAAAGAAGGACCAAGCACACCTTATAATGGTGTTTTGTGGCATCCAAGAGATGTCGTTCATTTCCTATGTCTCTTAGTATAGACAAGACCATGGAACTGAACCGAAAATGAGAAGAGATGCCTAAAGAAGGGAACTAGAAGACCCTCCTCTAAGCAAGCAACCTTAAAATTTGGGCAGGCTAAAGCAGATTTTCTCGAAGAACCCTTAAACTGGAGCCCAGAAAGCATTTCAACCATGGATCTTCACTAATCAGCTACTTGAGAACTTTATCCCTTGTCTCCCCGTGTATGTGTCTATGTTTGTGTCTCCCTCTGTGTGTGTGTGAGGGGGGAGGGGGCGAGAGTGAGGGAGATGACCAATCTGGAAAAGCAACAGTCATGCTCGATGTGCTTACAACACTGTTTGACCCTGAAGGTGCCATCACCAACTCTAAATTCAGATTGATAGGGTTGTTATTATGCACCTAAGTGATGACGATGTCCTCCTAGTGTAAAGCGAACTGATGGCAACTGCAACATGGGATTCTTAATACGCTGAAGTGGAGAAATAATCCCCACTAAAACCTTCTGAGCTCGGGGTTGACTGTATTCAATCATTCTCAACTCTGGACAGGATTCTGCAGTGGCCTGCAGTTCGGCAGAAACAAACTACGGCAGTTTAAACTGTAGCGCCAAAGAAGTTCAGGCCATTTAACATTTCAATTTTAAACTGAATGGCTATTATATGGGAGCAGCAGAAGAGTCCAGGTAGCGCACCACTGGCACTTTTTGGCATCACAAAAACGTGTTACAATGTACAGCTCCTTTGCATACCCCATAACAATCGCAAGTGCAAAAGTTATAAATAACTCTTCTGTTGGACAGGTGAGCTAATATCACTACACAAGAGGGTGGCACAGATCAAATCCATAGAACTAGAACAATCAGAAATTCCTCACCAAAAAGACAAAAGAACAAAGTCCAACGTCGAGGTGGAACAGGCACGACCCAATACCTTCTCTGGAGGATACCAACCTATAGTGGCGGAAAAATGCCCAACCAAATTGTGCCACAATCAGAACTAAGCCGTTCTCCAAGGCCACCATGATGACCAACAGCCAGCTGCACGTCATCAAAAAGAAGATGTTAAACCCAAAGGAGAAACGTTTTGTATCTATTTCCTAACTTCTCCAACACAAAACTCTTGCATTAGGCTGAAAACAGTCCACAGACGGATACCAACCTCGCAAGACTAAACAAACATGACAACCACCGCACAAAAGCTCCGCGACACTGCAAACGTCGCAACAGAACAACCATAACAGCTGTAGTTAAGAGTACCCTAATCAGGGCTACATACAGTTTGAAGTCAATCGTGCTGAGTTCGGATCGTTTTACAAAAAGATCATCTCACAAGCTCGGTCTATTTGTCCACCTCGTTTGCAACTCCTAAAGTAAACGAGCTAAACTGCTCACGACTCGTAGGAGCAGGAAAAAGAACAAACAAAGCTCTAGATGTATTACGAGTGTGCATATGTTCTACACGACTTACGAGAGCAGGAGTTGGTGTCAAACTTCGACTTGACTAGATAGCGTTATGGTTAAAAAATCTCTATTCATATATCTGGGTACTCAGAATAAAATAAATCAATCAATTTATCAACCACTTTCCCTTCTGAAACCATACATTTAGTAGTTGATGCTCCTTTTGTCATTAATCCTGGGCCGTATTTAAGAAAGTTGTGCCAGTTTTTTATGCATCATTAACAATGAATAGAACTAACCACATCAGGATTAATGCAACATCTGATACATTAGTAAAAAAAAATAGAATTGGGCACGAACGGTAAAAAAGCGGACTAAGAAATGCATTATTCCCACTGGCAAATACAATACACCATCGTGTACCAAGAGGCCGCATACATAATAATATACTACCACATTGTAAGAAAATCGATCCATTTGCAAAATTTAGTAGTAAAATTACTACCCTGAGTTTACAAAAGCATATACACCTAAGAGAAAAACCTGGATTGCACCCTGGTTAAACTGCTCCGCTTCAGATGCACATCATCCCTTATCATCACCATCACTAGCATTATCCAACCATCCAGTCCACTAGTGCTGCGACCATTGAATTTTCTTAATGTCAATCCCTTCCTTCACCATCTCATAAAGCGGACTCATTTCCCTCAACTTGACAACCTGCTTCACGGTCAGCTCCATTGCGCGATCAATCTCCTCCTCCGTTGTAAACCTCCCGATTCCAAACCGAATCGATGTGTGTGCCATATCTTCGTCCACACCCAACGCCCTCAACACGTACGATGGCTCCAGACTAGCGCTCGTGCACGCGCTCCCGCTCGACACCGCCACCTCCTTCAGCCCCATCAACAAGCTCTCTCCCTCCACGTAAGCAAACGAAAGATTCAAATTGCCCGCATACCGCCTCTCCACACTCCCATTCACCACCACACCATCCAGCTTTGCCCTGATCCCGTTCAACAGCCTCTCCTGCAAGCCCTTGATCCTCTCCTCGTCATACTCCATCTCTTTCATCGCCAGCTCGCACGCTGCCCCCATTCCAACAACCAGCGGTGTCGGCACCGTCCCGCTCCTTATCCCCCTCTCCTGTCCACCCCCATTCATCTGGGGCTCAACTCTTATCCTTGGCCTACGCCTCATGTACAGTGCCCCAACGCCTTTCGGCCCATAAACCTTGTGCCCGCTCAAGGACATTAAGCTCACATTCCATTTATCCACATCAATTGGAATCTTTCCCAACGCCTGTGCCGCATCAGTGTGGAACGGAATCTTAAACTCCTTGCAAAGCTCCCCAATCTCCTCCATCGGTTGGATAACACCGATCTCGTTATTAACCGCCATAATAGAAATAAGCCCGGTATCGGGACGAATAGCGGACCGGAGCATATCGAGGTCAACTAAGCCATCGGGCCTTACAGGGAGGTAAGTGATGTCGAAGCCCTCCTGCTGTAGGTGCCGGCAGGAGTCCAAGACGCACTTGTGCTCGGTTTGGGTGGTGATAACGTGGCGCTTCTTGTCCTTGTAAAAGTGCATGACGCCTTTCACGGAGATGTTGTTGCACTCGGTGGCACCGGAGGTGAAGACGATTTCTTTAGGGGAGGCGTTGATTAAGGAAGCGACCTGGGAGCGGGCAGACTCGACGGCTTCGTCGGACTCCCAGCCGTAGAGGTGGGTGCGGGAGTGGGGGTTGCCGTAGCGGGAGAGGTAGAAGGGGAGCATGGCGTCGAGGACCCTGGGGTCCACCGGGGAGGTGGCCTGCATGTCGAGGTAGAGTGGCCGGCCGGAGATCTTCACGCCCTTGATCGAGATTCCGGTTGGCTCCTCCTGGGGTTCTGCTGCGGGAGGGGGGGATACGGCGGCGGCTGCGGCGGTGGAGAGGGGGCGCACGGGGGAGGGTTTGAGGGAGGTGCGGCGGAGGATGGAGGTCAGGAGCTTGGTGGCCATGGTGTTGGAGTTAGGGTTTGGAATTTTGGTTTTCGATTGCAGTGTACTTTGGGGGTTGAAGTAAGGAGGCCGTGGGTGGTTATTGAGAATTGGGAGACGCAGACGCCGACCGGAGATGTGGGGGACTTTTGGATGAGACTCGTGGCAAGGTTACAACCTTTGGACAAAACAAGTTCAGTTCGATTGCACTTTGCTCATACAATCATGGAAACGGTTACTATATATTTTCTTTTTCTTCACTTTTTTTTTTATCCCATATGCTTTGATTATTAGACATTTTAGAGATAAAAATTAAGTTCCTTTTGTTGGATTCGATGGGTCCGGTCCAATTAGGTCGTCTAACGGATCATATTAGTACGGACTATTTATTTGATTTGCATATTAATTAATTAAATTAACTAAATGGCAATATGGTCCTATTTAATTCAACGTCCAATACACTAATTATTCTAGAAGTCTAGGAGGTCATAGACCATGATCTCTTAAATTTGATAGACGGTTGAGATTTGACAAGTCTATGGTTGATCTCACTACTCTCCGTATATAAATACTTCCTACATCCCACATAATTTGATCAACTTTATTTTGCAAGCAAATTATGAATTTAGTTATATATTGTGTGTTTTTCATTCTATCATTTAAAGAGAGGAGGAAAAAAAAGTGGGATAGAAAAGAAAAAATGGGTTATGAAATATTAAATATAGAGAGAGAAGTGAATAAAAAAAGTGTAAGACAGCGGGTCAGGAGAGAGAAAATGAGTTGACGGAGATTTGAACGTAAAGAGAAATATAATAAAAAAAGTGTAAAAAGGATAAATATGTAAAAGTAACTACATATTCCTTCTTAATTTGAAAATGAGCAATTTTTATATGATAATCCAAAAAGGAAATCAAATTATGTGAGACGGATGAAGTATTTTTTTATTTTTTTTAGGCTAGAGGTGATTTTACTACTCTCTCTATATAAATATCTCTTTTTTTGGTGGCTATGACATAATAATTTTTTTGACTATCTTTTGCCTCATAGTCTAATAGAAAAGTAACAATTCTATTTCATTGTCAAGAATAGAGAAGAATAGTAAAGATTAATACTAAAGAGGACACTTCCATGTCTTAGCGTTCTTTCATAATCGAAATAAAACTTTTCATAATTTATGACTTCTTTCTATTCCAGTGAGTTCTAATCCCCCCCTCCCTCCCTGCCTATTTTTATGTTTTCTATTATAAGATTCTAAAGGTCTTCATTATGATATTAAGATGAATGATACCCTCTCCGTTCTACGTAGATTAATCATATTTTTTTTACACATAGATTCATATATTGTGTGTTTAAATTTTTTTTTTAGAGAGAGGAGGGGAAGAAAGTGGGCATGAGAGAGAAAATAGGTTGTTGGAGTGTTAATTGTGGATAGAGATAGAATAAAAAAATGTAAGAAAATGGGTCAAGAGATTGTAAATGAATTGGTGGAGAGTTAAATGTGGAGAAAAAAATAGAAAAAAGTGTAAAAAATGATATATATATATATATATATACACATATATATACCTACAGAATATTTTTTAATTTTGAAAGCGAGCAATTTTTGTGAGACGATTGCTAGTCCTATTGCCAAGACTAGGTAAAAATTTTCGTCAAGGCAACACCTGCCTTAGGATGGTTGTATCACCTAACGTATACTAGCTTTGTATTTTGTTTTGGCAAAAAAAACATGTATCCTTTTATTTTAATTCCATCACAATGAGAGGATGAAAAATGTTGTTTTGAAGAATGAGCAACATTATTATTATAACATAAATAATATAGGGCTACGCCTAAGGCGGCTGTTTAAAGCAGACATCCAAATAAGGTAATTTAGTTTTGCAATTATATAATTAAACAGAACATGGAGTAAATGACTAAAAATACGATAAAAGTGGGAGAAATAGTCTAGTTTCAATCATGTTGTTGAGAAGATTCATCTTAGACAAGTTATTCAAGTCACAATATCAGCATTTCTACTTCCATAATTTCTTATTCTCTCGAGAGAAGATTAAAGATGCAAAATCAATCCTTAATGTTCATTGGAACTTCAATTGAAAGAGGATAGGATATAAGGAGATACAGAGAAAGAGTAACGAATCAACACTACAGGGTGTGAAGTGTAATTTTCCTTTTTGTCCAAGAATGATTGAGCTGGATAGGATATAAGGAGAAACAGAGAAAGAGCAATGAATTAACCCTATAGGGTGTGAACTGTAAAGTGTAATTTCCTTTTCTTTCTTTTTTTTTTCCAAGAATGATTGAGCTTTCTTTTGGTATTAGAAGTGATTGAGATGTCAAGAAGCCAAATTTTTCTCGGGAGTTGCCCAAAAAGTTCCAACGTTTAGAAAAGCATATTGAATGTCATTATTATCACAAGTTGTCAACGGTGAGAAAATGTGATAAGCAAACCATAGCTGCAAATACTAATAAATTTTGCCCGTAATCTATCGTCATTTTCCCGCCAATTGGAAGTGTTCACAATTTTGGTACAAGATCCAAAAATGAACATTCTTTAAAATGTATCAGACTACAAAGGACGATCACTCTACGTTGGTTCCTCACTCACAACAAAAGCAAAATCACTTTCTAATGTAGGACAAGTCATTCCAAATTCATGTCTCCCGCGTACTTCTTCGGCGTTACATGCTTCTTGGCTGCAATGAAATATAGAAGCACACCAAACAAAGATTAGCCAACGGCTTCCAAATGTGAGAAAGCAATTCCCATATGAAGAGACATATACACATATCCATATAGAAAACGGTAACAACATTGAAGAGATCGATTTCATCTCTAATAAGATGGAACCAACTGATTACACAAAGAGACATAAAAGACAGACAAATTCTACTAAAGATGACTTAAAAAGAAAAAAGAAAAAGAGAGGTGGATGAGAAGTTTTTTCACGGGAGAAAGATACCCTCACTCCAACATCGACGAGGATTAAAGATCACTTACCCTATAATACTTTAGCCAAAAAATAGAAAAAAGAATCGTGGAATATGGTCAGGAATTTTATGAATAATTTGTACCAAAGATGATACATTGTCTTGAAAGACTCCTTTTAGACTTGAATCCATGAATATGCCTAATAGTACGACTGCACATATCAACAGGCCTTAACATGCGCCGGGTCAATGACCGTCGCAGATCCAATTTCTTAGAGATTGTTTAATGATAGTGGCAAAACACCAAATTCTTACCATAAAAAATCACGCGCAATAATGAACGGAGACACCAAGTCGAAGAAAAGGTTGGACGCTGACAAATATATAAGCATCGAAGAGACCTCGAACTGCTTTACTTTGCATTCTTGCAGATCCAATCTAAGTTGTACCTTTCAATTCATTGCCTGTGACTTGTGAGTGAAAAACAGGGACGAACACGCACTGCTTACCTCTCTTGACAAACCCCTTCAACCTTCCTTAATTGCCCCATTCAACCAAACACACAGGCGTTCATCATCATTGGAAGTTGTGTAAAGGCGTCATCTTTCTCCGTGGGTTATAAAGGGTGGATGCTTTTGCCTAATAACTACTGGGATCGACGCGCTTGTTTCTTTACCAGGTGAGTTTATCCCCTAGAATATCTTCTTGCCAATTTGGTAAAGTTTATCCGTTTGTGGGTGGTTATGAATGCATCATGCCTATTCGTATAGAAATATGTTGAAAGCAAGTGCAGATCTGTGCGAATTTTTGCTATGTCCTGATAATCTCTTGTGAATACTTCGTGATTCAGGTTGCCCTGGGATACGGTTGATTTTTGTTTGTCGGGTTTTTGGCAATTTTGAGGTTCATTTTGGTGGTGGAATGTTTAGGGATCAAGTGTTTCCATGTGCATTGCCTGTCCCATCAGCTTTCCGTGCTGTGCCTGTTTAGCTTTGAACTGGGTGTCATTCTTTGATGTCTGCTAGGTTAATTAGGACAGGGTTTTAGTGCGAGTGTTAGGCATTTATGTAAGCTTGTGATGTTTTGATGTTGGAGAATGTATGTTTACTTGCAGTCTTCTTGATGTCTCAGACTTTATTGCATCCACAATCTATTATGGCCTGGAAAAGAAAAAGGGTCGGATCTAGATGCCTTGAGATTGTAATTGATACGAACTCAATTAGTAAAATCTACCATCTCTCCTCTCTCTCTCTCTCTCTAGAAAAGTGATCGTCAGGGCATGTTTCCTTTAATTTTCCCCCACAATATTGGAACCTGGATGTAGAACTTTTAGTAGTTTTATTGTGCCTAGTTTCGTTCTTTGGTTCTTGCTAGCTAATTTCATTAACTTTTAATGAGCATTGTATTGTAACTGATGAAAAGCATTTTCCAATGAGTTCGAGAATGCTCTTTGATTTTGCCTTTAGTTCTCCATGATTTTTTGTTTCTCTTTGATGATGATTTTGCATAAGCAGAAATTTCTCTTATGCCTTTTTTTTCTTTTTTTAACATTTTGAATCTTTATTGGATAGAGTTGAAGGTTTCAATCCCAGTAGCGTACATTCGTGGCATAGAGAATCATCATGTTCAAGCTATCGCCAAGGAGGAACCAGAGAAATAAAGGATTTAAGGTTAAGCATGTTCTTCAGATCTGCTTATTGCTAGGCATTTGCATTTGGCTGCTTTACCAAGTCCAGCACTCCCGCAATAAGAAGGCAGCATACGGAGATGGGGCTAACAATTCAGAGAAGATGCAGAATGGGAATGATATCATTAAATTGGGAAGAAAAGACCTCGAACCTCGAGTGGAGGATACAATCGAGGATGAGAGGCACAAGGATGAGCAAGAAGAAGAGGACGAGGGCAAGCATTCTGATGGCAAGAAGCCTGAAGAGGAGGAACATGAAGAATTGAGTCTAAGAGAAGGAGATGGGGATGGTTGGAAGTCTGAACATGGTGAAAAGGAAAGGGAAGGAAAAGAATATGAGGGGGAAGAGAACTTAGAGAAAGAACAAAAAGACGAAGGTGAAGATGGGACACATGAGGACAGTGAAGTAAAAGAGAGCAGCGAGAGTAAAAGCGAGGAGGGTGAAGAGAATGATAACAGAGAGGAAGTGAGGGAAGAAAGCAATAAAGAGGAAGGTGGAGAGGAAAGTGAGGCAAATGATATCAAAGAAGACGAAAATGAAAAAGAAGGGAAGGAAAGAGAAGAAAATGACATCAGCGAAGTTAAAGGAGAGGATAAAGTAAATGAAGATGAAGAAACAAAAGAATTGGAAACTGAAGATAAGGGAAGTGAAGGAAATGACACCAATGAAGATAAAGGGGAGGACAAAGTAAATGAAGGAGAAGAGACAAAAGAAAGGGAAACGGAAGATAAGGGTAGTGCAGAGGAAGAGGAGAAGAAAGAGGGTAAAGGTACCGAGAGGGAAGAGAGCGGAGAGAGAGATACTGAAGAAAATGGAAAAGAAGATACCAAAGAGAACGAGGGTAAAATTGAGAATTCAGTATCATCTGAGGATCATATCCAAGATGGAAATCTAGGCAGTAGTGAGGGTGCACGGGAGGAGGATCACAAGGAAGAGAATGCCTCTAGTAAAGTGGAAAACTTGAATGAAAAGGAGCAGTCTGAAAGCAAGGGACTGGATAAGTCCGAGGAGAGCAACACAAGTAACACCGATGCAAGAAATTTAGAAGAGAATGAGTCACCAGACTCGAACATTAAGGAAAGTGAGAGTGAAAAGAATGATTCTTCAAATGTGGCATCCAATGAAGAGAAGAGTAATATGAGTAATGTCTCGGAGACAGGGGATAGCTCCAATCCTGATTCATCGGGAAAAGAATCTGATGAACAGCAGCAAGGGAAAGATAACTCTTCAGAGATGAATAAAGAAACACAGGATTCAACCACACGCAAGGCAGACACGAATTCTGATTCCACTCATGTTGAAAAAGAAACAGTAGATAATGTTGTTCCTAATGGAGAAAACTTGCAAGCTGTTGCAAAGGAGCAAAGTGAGGAAGCAGGTGCTACGGGCAGTGGCGAAGGATCAGATCTCAATTCAGCTCCGTCCACAACAACTCCGAACACTGATTCAGCCAATGGAGATTCCACAGATTCCTCTGTTAATGTTGAATCCAATTCATCTACAAGCACGGACAACGATCCTGATTCTTCAACCGGTAAGGATGATAATAGTCCAAATCAGAAACAGGAGCCCGGTACCACTTCCGAAACAGGACCAGGAGAAGAAAACACGTCAAATCAAAATGAAAATGCAGACTCGGGCGAAAACAAGCCAGTTGAGTCCGCAAATGACAATGTTGATGCTGGGCAGCAGGATAAAGTCGATGCATCCAGCTCTTCGGTTTCCCAAGAAGAGAGAGAGAGATGCTCGAAGTGAAGTGGGAACTTTGCCAGAGAGCAACGTAGATGGGGACAACCATAAAGACGCAGTTGCGAAGTGACATTTCTTTTGGAGTTGGCTTCTTTCACGATATACAGCCATTAGGATTTCACTTTTTTTTTTCCCCCATCTTTGTTTTCCTCCTTTTTTTACCTGCAATGCTTGCAGGTACATGCTTCATAATGCAGCACGATTGTATAAAAACTACTGCGTCAGTTTTGCACAAAAGTCGACTAAGATCAGATCAGGGGCTTTGGCTTGAAACCTGTTTTTGAACTTGTTATTACTAGCAGAAGCATCAGAATAATGGACTTCACTGATTGATGATTATATATCCTACTAGAGAACTTGTTACTAGCTGCCGTTGCGCTTGCGCTCAAGGGCACCCCAACCATCATCGACCCACTGCCAGCAATCACCCCACGTACCACCGCTATGTACCCGCAGCCATCACCACCCCTAACTGTAAAGCCATCACCACCTCACCTGCTGCCGCCAATGGTGCCCCTCTCTTAGCATAGCCTCCCTCATTGATTGATGACTCTAAGCTTGGTTCCATTCCACCTCTACCGGCCACTTCATCACCGGCATCCGCCACGTTACATCGAAGTGAAAATGAAGCTCTGATCTTTCCCACCACCTTTCTCAAATTTTTGACACACATGTTCTTTCTTTCACTTTATTTTACTTTTTCAGTTAATCAATTGAATCTAAATTTGGGTTTGGTTAACATTGTTAATTTGTAGGTTCTGGCCTATCTTCTATCCTGGAAGAAGGTAGATGAAGTATTGCTATCTTGAGCCCAAGAACTGCGGGAGCAAAAATATGCCCAGCATATAGAAAAAAATCGCTTTAAAAAGGTTTGATTTGGTTGTGGCGGTGGTTGAGCAATTAAATGCAGTGAAAAAGAAAAGGACAAAATTATCTATCTTTTTTTGACAACAACGCTAATAGAGGGTCCAAATTAGGGACAGGGCAAAGTACAATAACTATTTTAACCAAACTAGAAGTTAGGGACTATTTTAAGTATTATTCTTGGGCAAATTTCAATACTATATCTTCAATTTTGCATTTTGTATAATTTTAGTATTGAAATTTATAGATACATCAAAAAAATACAAAATTTTAAAATAATATACTAAATCAGTACGTCAACTAATGGATTATTCGAAAATCAGACTTAAAAGTCATTACACGGGCCGCGTGGGCAGTCTCTTTTACGTTTTCGATGCAAATTAATTATTGAATCAATGTACGCTCTTCTTTCTTCTTCGTCTTCCTCTCTCTCTCTCTCTCCCCTTCTTTTTCTTTCTCCCTCTCTCTCACGCTGACCCATCTTCTTCTTCCCAATACTTTCAAATTGAAACCGGAAGCTAAAAACCCAAATGAGATTTTACATATGGAAAAATTTTCATTTTACAAAACTAAAAAGATGATACTTGACGTCTTCGATCAAACCTCCCCTCAGCCTGCTCTCTGCCTCCGATGACAGCAATGTCTCCATCTACGATACCTATCATAAATTCATGGAGAAAATTTTCACTTGTTAAACAATGATGATCTTTATAAAACAAGGATCTGAGGTACTCTCAATATAGTTGCACAAACTAGATGAGGTCAGTGTTTCGATCTTAAAGAATAAAGACCCACACTGACTCATCACTCACGGACCTCTATACCTCCTGAACTCTCGTCAGTCGTCACCGGCGATGAGGCAGGGACCAGATCTGGTTGAAACCTCGGAGTAGCAGTCGAAGAGCGGAGTACGAGGCATCGGTGCGTCGCCGGCAGATCCTGATCTGTCTGCTTCGTCAATCGTCACGGCCTGCCTGAGCTTAGTCCACCGGCGGTCGCCGACTCAAGGTCACCAGGGTGACAGTTGCATCTCTCGGGGAAACGTCTCATGGAACTGGATCTTGGGAAAGTCCTTGGCCACAACTCCGCCCCTGTCTACGATGCTGATCCCTTTGTCCACCTCAAGACCCTCACCACCCACAAGAAAGGTGTTAAGTCCTTGGCCCCTTTCAACATGAGCACCGCCCCCTTTTTTTTGCTAATGCAGAGGAAGTTTTGTGGCGAGATCTGAAGGTAATAACGTCAATATCCATCCATTGCCCCTGCCACTAGGAGTTTCAAATGTATCATCGATTAAAGGCCAGTGGCAAAAAAGGAAAACTAGTAGGGTGTGGTACATGTCGTGTATGTGTTGCCATTAACATATACACGGGAACATATAGAGAGAGAAGAGTTTGTATGTGTGTGCATGTGTAGAGAGAGAGAGAGAGAGATTTTAGAGAGAGTAGAGTTTTTTTAGACATAAGGGTTTTTTTAGAGAGAGAGTGTGTAAGAAAAGAGAGAGAGAAAGTGGGTGATGGGTCTGTGTGAGAGAGAGAGAGAGAGAGAGAGAGAGAGAAAAAGAAAAAGAGAGAAAGTGGGTGATGGGTCTGCACGTGTGAATGAGTGTGTGTGCACACGTGTGTGTGTGTGAGAGAGAGAAAAATAAGAAGAAGAGAGAGAGAGAGAGAGAGAAAATGGGTGATGAGTTTGCATGAGAGAGAGGAGAAGAATAATCAATTTGCATCGAAAATATAAAAAAATGACGGCCCACGGGATAGCTTTATGTCCTTTTTTTTTAATAATAACATTCTTACCCCTTGAACTTTTTACCGGTATCTATCGTCCGTCAGTTGACGTACTAATTGGTACGCTATTTTAAAGTTAGGTACTCTTTAATACATCTTCAAACTTCGGTACTAAAGTTATACAAAATGTAAACTTGAGGGCACAACTTTGGAATAAGCCCATTATTCCTGGACAAACATATTATAAACTGTTTAAAATTAGCTCAAATTCTTTAAAAACAAAAAACCTTTCTCGTACAAATCCTAGTAGTGCTCCTCACCGTCACCTCATAGTGCATACATGCCCATGAGGCGTTTACCTATCTCAAGATAACATATTCCCTCTGTCCCTAAAAAACTGATCATATTTCTTTTTTGGGCCATCCCACAAAAATTGATAACTTCCAAATTAGGAAAGATTCGGTAGGTATTTTTACATATTTACCCTTTTTATACTTTTTTAATTCTATTTCTCTCACCACATTTAATTCTCTACCAACTCATTTTCTCTCTCCTGCCAACCACTTTACACTTTTTTATTCTATTTCTCTCTCACATTTAACACTCTATCAATCAATTTCTCTCTCATGACCCACTATCTTCCCCCTCTATCTAAAGGGTAAAATGGGAAAGACACACAATATATAACATAAATCCTTAATATATGTACAAAGTCAAATTGATCACTCTTTTAGGGACGGAGGGAGTATCTCTCTATTTTTAGGGTCGTTTTGTAGCTTTCTTTATCTTCAGTGAGGGGTTTGTCCAGATCGTCTTGCTACCGAGATAATGATTCAGTGGCAGCGGTGTGGGTTTTTGATGCAAGCTTTGATTTGTGTTCTCTTTACCGATGGTGGGTTAGAAGTGCGGTGGAGGCAGTAATGACCTTTTGTGTGTTTTGCAATAGAAAATTATATTTTAATCAGTGAATATCTTTTTTTTTTTCCTAATTGAGAGATCCATGAATCAGGATCCTGATGTATGCGGTCGAGTGATTTACTGGGCCAATAAACTTAGATTTACAAAATTCAACCGTTGAAAATCTATATGAACGGAGCATGAAAGGAAGCCTCTGGGTCGGAGATTAGTGGCCCATCTTTTGAGGTAGCCGGAAACGTTGCCGATGTAGCAGCCAAACATGATGGCTAGTCTGTTTGAGTCGGATTTTTTTGCTGGATTATGTGTTTTGCTCAATGATCGCTCTTTTGTGGTCCCACATGAACTGACTTCAGCTTGCCGGAAGCCTTGGGATTTGTAGGCATGTTGTTGCTTAAGTTAATGGTCTAGAGTCTTCTCTTCATGCCTTTGGTGATCAGGGGTAGTTAGCCTAATAGCTCCTAGCTCGAGATGTTTTAGTTGGGTCCTTAAGTATCCTGAGGTATGTTTTCTTTTTCACTTTTTGGTCAAGGTTCTAGATTTAGAGTTAGTGGGGTGGTCGTGGATGTCTGTGGGGAAAGAAGGGTAAAACCTCGGGGGGCTGGCAGTATGAGGTGGGGTAAGGGGTTTTCTAGAAGGAGTAGGGGCTTTTTTTTAATCATTAATTATAGGGTTAAGCCTCAATTTAGTGACTTCGAGCAGGTTGTCAATCCAACTTGTCATATGTTTCCGTGAGTATGATTTTGGAAGAGGTTGATTATGTTGGTTTTAGATTTCCTTCTAGAGAGTCAGAGTCCGAAATGGTGCTCTGGGGGTGTCTGAGGCAGGGTGCTTGGGGAGTTAGTGTGACTTGCTAGGGTTGAAAAATGTGGTAGATTCACTCACAATCGTGGAGCTTCTTGTGCTCCTTTGATTGTGTCTTTCTTGGTAGAGTTTAGAGGATATTGACGTCCCTCCTCTTTTGTTTGATGGCTTTCTTGTTGCATTTGCAAGGGGTTGTATCTTGTCCTCTGTTATAGCTTAATGTCATGGGGTTCTTAGTTTGTTCATGATACAAGTTTGTTTTGGTGGTCGTTTACGATAAATATCCTTTAATTGTATTTTATTAAGGATTAAGGTCCACATATCAAAGCTATACATTGTTCGCCACACTTTTTTAGCCTTGGAATCCTAAACACATTTAATCTATCAAATAAATGTATCTTGCTACTTAATCCTTTAAAATGTAGTATGAAGTATGTTTGTAAGGTAATTTTTGTTAGGACGCATTTTGAAGTTGACTTTTATATTCGTTGATATATGAAGTAAGAACATATTTTGCTCTGTATTTCAACACAGGGTTTTAAGTGTAATTATGGTCGATAACTCAACCTGGTGACGTCACCAGGCCTTAATGTCTATCAACTCCATACTTTCCTACCTGTAATCTAGACCCACTCATAACCGCATTCATGTCAGCCACTCCAAACTAGGTATTCCAAATCCTAACCTGGCCAGTTTGGCCCTGTTTTTTTTTTTCTGATTTTGGTAATTTAAAGAAAATTATTGAGAAAAACAAAGAAATAAGAAAGAATAGCATTGATCAAAACTTGCTTTACATTGACAAAAATAAATAGGCTAATGCCAAAACTGTAACATAAATCCAATGTTTCAAATGTGTCAATTAAATACCCAAGTTTCAAAAAATGAACCAAAACAGTCATGTTATTCACAAAACCCAGATGCTGTTAAAAAATCCAGGGGCAAGACTGTCATCATGAAAAAATACTATTTAAAAGTCAATGTGGAAGCTGTTTACTTGTTTTTTTTCTCTCCAACTCTTTCTTCTCTCTCTCACTCACACATAGAGAAACACACAACTCCCTTCCTCCCCCTAACCGTACACACACACACACACACACATAGACTAATAGCCCAACACACACACCCCCACCCATAACACACACAACCACTTACACACACGCCCACTCATAACATAGACAACCTACATGTGCGCGTGCGCGCGCACCCACACAACACGTAAAGTTCAAATCTAGTATACAACACCAACAAAATGAACATATGAAAAGGGCAAGAAAAATGGAGGCATACTAACCAGCCAAGGAAATAAAAGGCAACAGGCAGAACCAATGCTTGAAACCTAATACAAACATTGATTTTATGAAAAGCGGCATAATGGGATTCCCGTTACGAGACTCAGTAATGGAGAGCCAAACGTCCTGAGGATTGGGTTTGGTGAGGTGACCCACTTCTTCCAAGTGACCCCTCATGTTAACCAACACCCTCTTTATCGATGTACTGATCGGGCTCAAGAACCTCGGCTATATGAATGAAGTCAGCATCCATATGACGACTTCCCCTTCCTTGGACCCTGCCAGCCTCGACGACCTTTGGCCGGAAGGAGTCAGTAGCTCGGCATAGAGGCCCTCGAAGTTGCCAGAATAGATATTAGCTCCGTCTCCAGTCCTTTCTCTATTGTCTAAATAACTGTATTTTGTTGTTCCCTTAGTGTTCTATAGTAAGTAGCTCTTCTGTTCCTGCTGAAATTGTGGAAGAGTGTGGTGGAGCTAGCTCAGTGAGCTGGTTAAGGAAAAGTGTGACTACTGGCGAGTGTACGTATGTGTTTTTGTGTGGGTAGTTGTTACGTGCGCGTATATATGTGGGTTGTGTATGTGTGTGTGTAGGTTTTGTGTGTTACGGGTAGGGCTGTATACGAACCAATTTCAAGCTGAATAGGGATGTGTTCAAACTCGGTTCGTATATTTTTAGGGATGTTTAAGCTCGATTTGTGTTCGTTTAAGATCCAGACCTGGGTGTTTGAACTCGGCTTGAGTTTGTCGACGCACAACTCGGGCTCGACTCGGCTCGTTTGTCTAAAGAAGCAAATTAAATCAACGATCAGAGAAATGACCGAAGAAGAAGCGGAAGTCGATGGGTTTCCAGATCTTTACAAAGATCAGAAATTTGGAGTCGTAGAAGATCCCAGATTTGATCTGGGTGTGATGGGTGTGTGTGAGAGTAAGAAAGAGACGTTGTGTGCTTATATATGTGGAGGAGTCACACGCCTATGTGTCTCCGATCTTTCATTCACCGAAGATGCATGCGTCTGTGTAGGGGGAGAGAGAGAGTTGGAAGAAGTGTGTTAACTGTGAAGAAGAGGATAAGACAGGAAAGGGATTTGCGATTGGGGAAAAAATAAAGCGTTAGGGTTTTCTAAAGATAGGAAGAGTTAGGCTATACTTTTGGGCTTTTTTGTTGCACTCTAGTTTTATGGCTTATTTACCAAAAACTTTTATGGCTTAGGTTACATGTATAAATTGGTTGGATATGTTATTGGGCTTGGTTTTAAGCAAATTAAGTTTAGGGCCTCCATGTTATATATATATATATGTGTGTGTGTGTGTGTGTGTGTGTGTGTGTGTGTGTGTGCTCGTTTAATAAATGAACTCTAAAATGTTGTTCATGTTCGGTTCGTATGTTATATAAATGAACATGAACGAGTTTTGAAGGGAAGGAACCATGAGCTGTTCTTGAACGGCTTGGTTCATTTACAGCCCTAGCTATGGGTCGGTGTGTCTTTGTGAGGGTTGTGTGTGTTACGGGTGGGTGTATACATGAGAGAGAGAGAGAGAGAGAGAGTTTGTGTGTGTGTGCACATGCACGCTTTTGTGGGGTTGTGTATGTGACTGGTCCGTGTGTGGGGTTGTCTCTGTGTGTGGATGTGTGAGTGATGAGGGGGAGGAGGGAAGTGTGTGTTTCTGTATGCGTGCACGCGCATGGGCGCATGCGTGCGTGCGTGCGTGTGAAGCTGTTGGAGAGAAAACAAGTAAACCGCTTCCACCTGGACTGTTAAATAGTATGTTTTTTCATGGTGGCGGTCTTCCCCTGAATTTTTTTAACAGTATTCGACTTCTGTTAACGGCAGGACTATTTTGGCCCATTTTTTTGAAACTTAGGTACTTAAGCACATTTGAAACATTGGGTACTTAAACTGTACCTGGGGTGATGCTTTAGCCAACCACCCATCCAACCCCATTTTTATTGGCATCCAAACCCCATCAACACCTCAACAGCCAATGAAAGCGTATATCCTGCTTCCCTGCCCAACCTTGCCCGCCATCACTACCACCCAAACCCCATATACACATCTTGCCACCAAAAGCCAAGATCTAACCACCCAACGCCGCTACTACATCTCCTGCCAACATTCAACCCCAACATCAACCCTGTGTGTGTTTGTATTTGTGCAAAGACAATTTTTGGTAGTCGAATATGAATCTGAATATGGATTTGGGTTGGATTTGTGATTTGAACGAACTTAGAGAAACAATTGGTGGTGCCTAGGATTTGTGATTTGAATATGAATGGATTTGTGATGTGATTATGATGATGGTGGGTTGGTGGTGCTTGGGATTGTGGTGGTCGTGATGTTGGTGTTGTTTGGTGGTGATGGAGAGAGAAAATGCAGAAAGGGGACACGGGGTTATCAAACCGTGGTGGTTTTGGTGGTATGAAAGAGGACCTAGAACAACCACTAGTGGAGGTGTCATGGCTATGGTGGGATAGTGGTGGTAGTGTGGTTGTAGCACAATTGTAGTGGTGCTCTTATTTGTCTATTTTCCATCGCACACATCAAAACAAACTCAGTCTTCGTGGTAAAGGTCCAGAAGCTCCGACGCCTCCGTTTCCCCGCCGTCGACGACGAGCTCCATTGACAATGCCTCCATCTCCCTGCTATTGATGCCTCATTCGCCCCGCCTCCTTTGCCCCGTCGTCCACGCCGTTATCTTCCCGTCATCGAAGCTATATCACACTATTGCCGATGACTTCATCGCCTGTCGATCTCTTGTTGTATGTTTTCCATTATGTAACATCTTCTTCCTTGTGTGTTCTATAGATCGTTTTTTATTCATCAACGTCTATAGCTTGATTGCGTCAAAGATTGAGGAATATAAGAAAATTTAGGGATTTGGTTGGATCTAAACATGAATACGGTCCGAATTTTCGAACTCGAGTTCGGCTTGTATAGTTAAATGAGTCGAGCCCGAGTTGTGGAGTCACGAACTCGAGCCGAGTTTGAACGTTGATGTTTTGGTTCTTAGCGAACTCGAGCCAAGCTCGAACACACCAAAACTTAGACGAACCGAGTTGAACACACATTCAATTCGAACTCCGTTCATATACAACCCTACAATGTTGTGACAATAGGTCGAGTTGTAATGATAGTGGCATTGTTGTAGGGTTCTAGTGGGGTTGGGGAAATGGTTATGGCAGGATTACGGTGGTAAGTGGAGTTGCAATAGAGCTATCAAGGTGGTTGGCTGAGGTAGGGGGGAATGGCTGTGGTTATGGTGTGCTGGATCAAAGAGAGAAGCATAGCTAGGTTTGTGTCTGGAAGACCTTTTGGAAAATTTCAAGTTTTTCTCCGAATTTTTGAACAACTGCACAATCGAGTCAACTGAGTTAAAAAGTTAACATAGGTACTGAATTGGTACAACTTAAACACTCGGAACCAGAGCCAGCTTTGGTTGGTGTATAAATGTGGTATTGGCCCCTGAAACAAACATTATTGAAGTAGATGTCAAAATTGTTTTGACAAAAGTCAAAATTGCTTTAACCGTTTAACCATATGAAACCGTTAATCAGCAGGAAACTGGCAGAATCAATAACCTTTTTCTACAAGCTGAAATCATCCACTGTCGAGTTTCCATTCAATGCCTAAAATATCACGAGCAACCAGATCACGTCTTTCAACCGGGAATTCATGAAATATTATTATGCTGTAAACCCAGCTGTGGCATTGAGGATAATGAAACACAGATTGAACAACATCCACATACAGCCAAACGTTATGGTCCAATTGAGAGCAGGAAGGGAGTCAAACATCTTTCAAATCTTCAAGGTAGTTTTGAAATGCTAGTCTAGTGGCGCAAAAAAAAATGAACCAATAAATCCTTATTGCGGAAGTCTCCACAATGTTGCAGTTCAAGGATTAATGTTCCTTCGACTCAAAAAGGCCATCTGGACCTGCATATCATAAAAGATCAGCTTTTGTTGTCAAATGAACGGAAAAGATAATGCATGAATCAAATTTTCAATCTCAAAAGAAGCAAAACGATTTATGAGATCTACACCACGGTGATAGGTTCAGAGCAAAAAGTGCCCTTAATTACAAGTATTCTCCCACTCAGATGAGAGTAACATTTAACCACACACTTGTATTGGCAATCTCGGACAACTAAAACTATTAAACCAGGAAAATAAGTGATTACAGATACACACACTGCAAACGTTTATATAACTTATCACACTTGTTGAGCAAGTATAAAATCGCTAGAAGTTCTATCAGTTATAGGGAAATGCAAGTCCGATGAACTTGGATAACTAGAGTAGGAGATCAAGACACCAGATCCTTATGATGAAAGGTAGCTTTTATGATAAGTAATCGAAAACTAATGCACAAATGCTCTACTATACCTCAGTAACAAATAGACAACGCATCAAATATACACTACAGTTATGAGCTCAGAGTAGAAAGTGCTCCTCAAGTACAAGTATTCACCCATTTCCTCAGAAGAGAATAATGTTTACGGAGACACTAGTCTTGGCAATCTCAGATACCTAAACTATTGAACTACGAAAATGAGTGATTGCTGATACACAAAAATTATGCAGAACGAAGATCTTGTAAAGCCCTATACAACTTATCACGCTGGTTAAGCAAGTGTCATTGACAGGAATTCTTTCAATAATAGGGTAAAGTCAAGAGTAACCCCTTAAAAGAGTACAAACAAGAGTACTTCCAAAATTGGTACATTTGCTCAGAATGCTGTTTTGTGTAAACATAATTGCAGAGCTCTGTAAGGGTCTGACATGTGACGAACACACAATACTTCCATAATTAAACTCATATTACCGAGGACATACAATTGTAACACTAGCATGAAATACCTGCAATAACACAAAAGTCAAACAACATAAGGGAAGTGCTTAATACACACCTTTTATGCTTATCAACACCACATATGACACAATGATGTGTGTAATGTTAAACCTAACAATATATTGCCAACCACGTGCTCTTCTTCCTATTTAGTCCTGACCAACAAATGAGTGCCAGGTAGCAAATGGTTTGGTGTAAACAATGAAGCACGGACACGAGTGCGGATACGACACGGGTGTGGATACGCGGATACGGCATTTTTGAAAATTTTAGGATACGGGTGCGGCCGGGAAACGGCATATTTTATAAATATTTTTTAATTATGTATACTTAGTATTTAATTTCTAAACAATTTAAATCTTGATAATCATAATATGTGTTTGATATATGTAAAAAGATATTAATATTCCAATTAAAGTAGTGAGTTTTTACATTTAGTGGGTTCTTTTGTAAATTTTAAAGCTTTCAACCAAATTAGTAAGAATTTGTTAAGTTTAATAGATTGTTTTATAAATATTAAAATTGTATAGCTGAACATAAATAAGGGTTTTAAGTGGTATCACTTTTATTTCTTTGAAGTACTGGGGTTAGTTTATGTAATAACTTAACAATTGGGTCCTTAAATAATATAACAAAACTAGCTGTCCTAAAGTCAAAAGTCATAACATGAACATAGAGGAACATCAAACAAACAGATCATCGACTCCTTATTCTCTAGAAGCAAGCGCACGGCGCACACCGCACTGGGTCGCCAGTAAGTCCCCTTCTCCTTCTCCTCCTTCGCCTTCTTCTTCTGCTGTTTCTACTTCTTCTCTCCAGTCTCTCCTCTCAGATTCCTTGCTAGTGATAGCCGGAGTTTCCGGTGGTCGCCAGTGATCACAGATCTGCCTTTCACAGAGCCGAGCCGCACCCAGGATTATATAGAATTTTAAAAAATAAAAAACAAATGTTGGACACGCAGCTGACATGCACCCACGCCGCACCCAAGGCACACCCGCACCCGACGCGTACCCGGTGCCGGTACTTCACCCTAAGTACCACACCAGTGCTTCATAGGGTGCAAACATAAAAGGTTTGCATGTCATACAAATGGTATTGTCAATCCATTGACATGGATGCCAGGTTTGAAATGCAGAAACACTTCTCAGGAAAAGCAGCATAAGGCTATGCCACAATGGTTGCAGTCCACCCTTCATGTTTTTAAGCCATATTGCTTCGTTGGCTATCCTCTCACCTTGAAGCGAAATAATTGCTGGTGTCTTCTACCTCCACCGAACATGAGGACAACCCTTAGTTCTCTAATATCCAACATCAAGCATCCACGTTCCTCACCATAACCCTTCTAATGTCCCAACATTAGGCCAAGGGTATCCTCCTTCAAAGTACAACCACTTACAAAATAAAATCTTGATTGTGGCAGAGATAAAAAAATTTCATCTGTTTCTCTGCCACATATACTGGAGTACATAAAACACGTCATTATCATTCAAACAAGAATTAGTGATTGCAAGGGTTGTGTAGTAAGTCGGTAACAAATCAAACTGGCTTCTACACCTCATCTTAAAATTATCGAGCAGAAAATATCAGCACGAGACAATTCACTAATCTAAATCTCCAGTATTGAAGGCATCCACACACTCCACTTCCTATAACTCTCGCCGGTTGGCAAAATTTTGTTTACATCAAGCAAGCACCATTGATACCATTGACTTTTATTTTTATCTCCTACCTTCTGCAGTTTGTTACTCTTTTGTAAGTTCTCTGCTCGGGCACCGGATCCCCGAATCTTAGGTCCTATAAGCATATACGTCTTCTTACGAATGCTTAGTTAGTCAGATACGTGAACAAAACTAACAGAGGAAAAGAAAAGGCAGATCTTTCTTTAACTGCCAAATACATAAGAAGGACACCAAATCAGTGCAACCCATACGTGACCCAACAGCTAGGATATTGTGCATCCAGAATGACTCCACGAAATGAAAAAATCCAGCAACACAAATTCCAGACCCATCCTGAGATTTAGCTTCTAAGACAAAACAAAGGCAGAAGATAAGTCTGGAATCAGAATTCTTGAGCCAACAAGTGAAGCAAATCAACATCAAAGGCACAAATTTTATGTGGAGGAAACTCCAGTCTTCAGATTGACCAATTTGACCACATCAAGAAGAAATGTTCCATGTATTCCAGTGCCCCTCTGCTAGGCCAAGGCAAAGATCAAGCCCTGATGACTACTTATCCCTGCATCCCCTCGACCCTTCTAAGCAAATCTAATGCTATTTTTTCCAGCTTCACTACAATATGATGACAGCTTCCTAAAACATGATAATAGCTTCTACTCCCCGTATCATCTGGTCACCTCACCCTCAAAATTACCCGAAAAATTTCTCCACCTCTTCACTTATATATCATTCTAATTATCTTCTACTTTATAAACTTGCATCTTATATTGTTTCAAGTAAAACAGCCTCAACCACAAGATATCAGGACACCAAAATGATGACAATTAAGCTTCCCTTGCTCAGCATACTACACTTAATCTATTTTTTTCCAAACACATGACCTATGGACATGTACATACGCATAATTTCATAACACGTGCATACACATGGCCAAAAGATTTACCCTCGTGCATTGTACAACACGGTTGATACTTCTCTAAGACATTATGGTCAAAGTCACTCATAAAAATAGTTCCCACTGCTGATCCCAACGCATTTGAGCCAGCTTAAAACACAACCCCCCATGCTTAAGAATGTCACTCTGCATCTATACATCACATGCAGTTACATTTAAGGTCATACCTGCCCATGTTGGATTGTCATTATAAGAAGACCTACCCCATGTACTCCTTAGAGACCTAATATCCAAATGCTACGATATAACATGGCCTGGTTTCCACTAAAATTTGAAAGGCACCATCTCAGAACCATAAACTACTGCAATCAACTGTTAAACGAGTGTCAGAGAGAAAGCTTGGCCTTTCCAACACCAATTAAAAATTATGGCCACGAGGTAACCCATGTTACACAGGCTCTGTTTAGGTGTCCGCATTGGACATCTGTCTGAGTGCCGAGCTCGCCTATTTCTGATATTATAGGAAACTGAGACACAGATCTGAATTTGGACACACAGGGACACATGTAGAACATTTAACTCCAAATAACATTTTATGTGAGATTGCTGCAAGCTACACGGATGGATATAGGTATTATGGAAATAGTAAGTATAAGATGATCTTGTCATGCTGTCTGGTGGAGAAGAAAAGGAGAACACATGAAGGTCATTTATGAAGACTCCCTCCCAGCCCCCAACTCACCCAGATCTAAACTCTACGTCTTATCTTCTTCGACCTTCATTATCTACCATCATACATGACAACAAATTTGCAGAGATGCCTATCCAATCAGCAATGTTGAGAGATATAAACCCCATATGAGGCACCAATCCCACATGGAGTAAATAACAAAAGATAATTCAATACAGACGTCTTGCAGGCCTCTCCTCTTATTGCCAATTGGTTTTGAGTTGAGAACTTTCACACAGTATCAGAGCTGGTCAATCCAAGCCCAGCAGACAATTCAAAAATTAGTTCCTCACCATCATCCAGTCAATTTCTCCACACGCTAAGCCCACTCAAAGATCAGTCGGGCCACAGGTGAGGGGGCGTATGAGAGATATAAATCCCATATCGGGTATCAATCCCACATCGGATAAATAACAAATAAATAGTTTTATATATAAACCTTGTAGGCCTCTCCTCTCATTGCCAATTGGTTTTGAGTTGGATTCTTTCAAAGGCAACATAGCACGTCCGCTAGGCAGATGGCATGTCCGGTACGGATCCCAGATCGGTGTCCGCATCGTGTTGTGTCGTGTCGACAACATTACTTTTGCCCCAAAGTGTCGAGTCAGTGTAACATAGCCTATAAAAGATCCCTTTATGATCAAATATGTAACTGTAATCAAATGATAATACGAGTCTCCTGCTCACTAGACTTCCTGTAACACTGAATCTATTGCATGACTCCGACCAACTGGCTGCTTTTATTGCTTCTCGACCTAACTTTACCACAGTTTCTCAAGCACAGCAAGAATTAACGGATATTAAGTAGTAACATAAAGGAAAAAACACAAAAAACTATTCTAGATTCTTATGCCACATGCAGTTATCTTTTGTCAGGATGATGCTCTGAAACAAGGGGAGAACACCACATAATGTCGCCTGTTGCATAAAACACATGACGACATATGAAACTGCTATACAATACACGACGACAGAATGAACAGCATACCCCAAGGGAATTCCTTGTTACGGATGTGCAGGTATGGGTACGGCTGCAAAAAAAAAACATATGAGAAACCATAAAAGGAGAATAAGTAATAGTTTTATCACAACAAGGAGGCGAATGCCCTGTAGATCTCTAGTTGTACAAAAGGCAAAGATAAAACACGCATATGTTGAGAAGACTCAATGGATAGAGTAAGATATCACAATAAATCTTACAGGGGGCGTGTCAAAATGGTGATGACCCTTTGATAGCTGATAAACTGCCAAAACAGTGCACGTAACAATCCCGGCATACGTAATCTTCTCCCACTTTGCCGCTTCATCTGCACATATACAAGATCGACCATTCAACATGGCACTCTTTTTCTTATCTTCATCAAATCAACTCATACAGCACAATAAATCACCCAAACAACCACATAAGGGAAAATGGAAACCCTAGAAGTAGACATATATGCAATCTGAACATAAATACAAGCCCCAGACAAGGTCAATAATAAATGAATTATTGTTACGAAAGACTGATTAAAGAGAAATTATAGATGTATGAGTAGATACAAAAAAGAGGAGGATTTGAGAATCATACAGGCGTCGTCGTGCCGGGCGGCAGAAGCAAATGTACGCTTGGAAGCTGGAGCTCCACAGGGTGATGCGCTACCACCACGAAGGGCGGTTCGCAGGCCGGATCTCACCATCGCCGTCGCCATTTTCGATCGCTACCGAAACTGTTAATCGACTTTTGAGAACCAATTTTTGTGTGTGCTGGTGAGGACTATAGAACAAGTTCGCACGTGTAAAGAAAGTCGGGGTTTGACACGTATGAAGTCAAATGGTGTACAAATAATTAACTGCTCATAAAATCTTTATTTTTGCATCAAGTTTCAAATTAATGTTTAAAACGCTAAATGACCTCGAGACATCACGTTCATTATTGTTCGAACAGGGAGGCAACAAATTCATTTTTCTTCTAATTTCACCGTGATACTTAAAGAAAATCAACGACTATCACTTACACAAGAAATTTTACATACACAAGTTGTAATACTTCATACTTGGCGGGTGTCTCCTGAACCCAACAAGTTTTGACACATCATCTTTTTAGGTGATTCGATATTGGAAACCACAACTAACAAGTCATAAACACATTCACACATCACACCGTCAATTTTTTATAAACTAAAAAACCAACCTCTAAAGTTTAAGAGCACGTAAAATCTAAGTTAAACTTTTACTAGAAATCCTCGTACATGACTTTCCTAACCAAAGTAGGAATTGGCTCAAGGAACTTGTAGCAGAGGTTTTTAAAGCTGTTAAGTGTAGTAACAAATAAGTGACAGTGTGTGTGCCCGAGTTCTCTTATCTCTTATGCAATTGCCCTTTCAGAGGGAATAACATGTCCATGTTTTTGTTGGTTTGCTATTTTTTTTTGCATTCTTATATTCTCGACGTTTATGAGTCTTTGATTATACTCTTCAGCCGATTCATAAGAAAGAATGACGTCTAAGTTACGTAAATAATATAGCGATTGCAAAGAGCGTACACTGTATTTTGTAAAGTCGTGTAGTTATTCATGTTGTAATTGTCTTTAAGCTATAAGGCTACTCTGCTAAACTTCTATAACTGTTTTTATTACCAATGGTATTCTCTTATTACCAAAAAAAATTAAATTGTGCATGTCAAGTTGTAGAAAAGGATGAATATCAAAGAAAAAGAGGAGAAGAATGGCATGGACGAACTCAAAGACTAACTACGACACAAATGTAATTAACATTATGCTTTGATAATACAACGCAGGAATAACGTATGCATAATACGAGGTTGCTAACATAAATTTCCGTTTAGTAATATACTAGTGGTTGCTAATATGTCACTATATATTTTCGTATGTCCTGATTAAAATAGACAAAAATACTAGGCGTTCAATCTAAATAATTGAGCATCAATCAAGACGTGTAAAAGAGTATAAGATCGAAAAGAATGCATTGAATGGATGGCCGAGCCCCTGGCTATATAAAGTCAAGACCGAAGTGCTAAAATTGAAATCTCCAAGCGTTTTGCCCTCTCATGACCTTAGAATACAAGACTTAGGCCACGTTTGACGCAGCTTTTTTTCCAGTTTTTTTTTCAGTTTTGGAAACTGGAAAAAAAAAGTGCGTTTGGTAACCATTTTTTTTCCTTCTCCAATTTAAAAAACCAGTTTTTAAACTGCAGAGTAAAAAAAAACTCCAGAAACTGTTTTTTTTTTCACTTTTGGTTTTTTTTTTTGGAGACCACCACCAACACCCTCCCACCGCCGGCACCCACCTCCGGCCGCCGGCCACCGCCGGCCACTGCCGGCAGCCACCGGCGACTATCGGCGCCACCTCCGGCCGTCGGCGACCACCGCCGGCAGCCACCTCCGGCAGCCGGCTGCCACCGCAGGCGGCCACCTCCGGCCGCCGGCCTCCGGCCTCCGGCAGCCACCAGCCACCGCCGGCCACCACCACTGTCGACCACCGCTACGCCCCACCACCACCGCCGCCACGCCCCACCACCGCCACCGCAAACCACCCAAAAAAAAAGTCAAAATAAAAAGGGTTACCAAACACCAAAAAAAAAAAGGTTATCAAACACCCACTTGTTTTTGTAAAAAAAAAAAATTAAGCTGCTCTTTAAAAACTGAAAACCAAAAAAAAAAATTTGTCAAACGAACCCTTAATGTACAATCATCAAACCTCATGAAAAGTATAACCCGGAACCACCGGACGATACTTAACAATCATTGCATCTTGTTATTGACTTATTTCACTTAGGGAAAGATACTTTACTACCCAGTAGTTTCCCCATAAAGGATGGTTTGCAAAAAATAAAGGTGGAAGAGCCCAGCCCAGCCCACGAAAACAAAATATTCTTTTTGATGGACGGTGTGTGTGATGATTAAATCAGCAGCTCCACTAGTGGGATATATTTTGGGAAAAATTAGGAAAAAGTGGGTTTTGGGGTTAAGTTTTTGTAGAAAGTGGGATATATTTCAAAACTTGTGAAAAAGTGAGTTTTTTTTTTTGAAAATTTCTGAACAATGGGGAAGCTTAAAGAAAAATGGGTTTTTTTGAAACTTAAGCTTTTGACTACCCAAACTACTCCTCCCCATCTTTTCCTCCAAATCAGCTTTCCTTCCAAACTACCCCTCCCCATCTTCTCTTCCAAATCAGCTTTCCCTCCAAACTACATGTCCCTCACCCCCTCCTCTCCCCTACCCACGCCTCAGTCCACCCACCCACCCACCCACCCACCCACTACCTATTATAATTTTCAATATAAAAAATTCCAAACACGTTAATCTCCTTCATGAACAACAACTTCCATGCAAATGCTTTAGCCCCCTTTCTTCATGCAAGTGTGCCAGTGGTACTCGTCAAAGCAAGATTATTTCTTCTTTGCTTATAGAACAATGAAAAACTAAATATCAAGTTTTATATATCAACATCTAATTAAAAAAAAGATAGGTTGGAACTGATCCAAACTCGCTTGTATGTACCAACCAGTTATATCCTTTGAAGTTATGACATAGTTGTATAATAACCATCGGAAGTGGTGACTAACGTTACTAGCGTAATGAAAATAAAGATATTGGCGATTGGGATTGATTTTGTTGGATAAAATTGAGGATTATGTGAGGGAATTTGCAGAGGTTAAAAAGGACGGTGGAGATTAAGGGAGGATGAGAGTGGGCGCTGTTGATGACCAAGCAAGTGGAAACACAGTGATAGCCTCCAAAATTCACACGGCACTATCGACTACACACCCAATTGACGACACACGCACACAATTCACAGGAAACGAGATCATCAGACATAAACCTACATGCAAAAATGTGGTATCAAGTTTGTTTTCAAAATTTTGTATTTGTCCCTTGGTATTAATATTCAGTTACTCTGCAAAAAAGTAAGTATTTTGATTCTAACACCACACAAGTCATTGTGTGCAGAAACCCAAGTTTTTTTATGCAAAAGTGCATGTCGGATTCTGCCGACACCCCAGTATTTTTATGCAGAAATTACCGGGGGACAAGCGCTGCTTTTGCTTTGGCGGGACTCCTAAAAAAAGAAGACCTTGTGGGAACTACGCCTTCCCTTGCTAAGGGGATTGGGATTGAAGAAACGAATGTTGTTTAGCCGTTTTGTAATGAAAAGCACTGCAAATGGGGCTGCACTTCTCCCTCGACATCTTAAGAGGATTCAATACGTATAAGAAATAAGCTATCCATGCATTTATTGCTAAAACACCTCTTCAGTTACCCCGTGAACAAGATCTAACTCATTGCTGCAGCTAGTACTAAAAAAAATCGAGTGAAACATATAAGAATTTTTGGTATAGCAATTCAAAAAGGTATTCTAATTTGTTGACAAAAAGTTTATTACCTAAAAACAGAAGCAGTAGAAATATTGTAGAACTCACTTTTTGATAAAATGTGCCATAACGGAGAGGTGACAAAACGATATGCTTTGAGTTCCCATCGAAACGGAGCATACTGACAACCCTCAATGATCCCAGCCGTGTAAGGGCAATGTGTGTGTGTAGTTCCCGCAAGGTCATCCCACGTTTGTAGTGGTCCCATCGAGAAAAAAGTAGGCGCCCTTGTGCCCCGTAATTTCTGCATAAAATGACTTGAGCATCAGCATAATCAGACATGCAATTTTGTAAAAACTGACTTTTGTTTCCACAGAAAATGACTGGCGTCACCACAAACCATTTGCACATCGCCTCCGCTATTGTTCATGGGACCCCATTATTCCTACAAGCTACGTCATCTAGTTCCCGCAAGATTTCCCTGTCTTGGAGCTTGCCTAACATTGCACAGAGGGAAAGCATGTCATTTTTTTGTTACCGCAGCCAGGGGTGGGGGGTTGCAGCTGTGTTGTGGCTTGGGTGGGAAACGGGAATGTGTTGCAGCTGTGTTGCAGTGGGTGGATTGGAGGCAAAATAGAAAATAGGGGGTGGGGGTGGGGATGGGGGGTTACCCCGTAGCCAGGGGGTTGGGGCAGTGGGGGTGGGAAGATTTTTGGAGGGAATTGTGGGATTGGGGGAGAAGTCTTGCTGGTTACATTTGAGTCAAAGCTGAGGGGCATTCTCACGCAGCTATCTCTCTTTACTACCCGCTCATTTGTTGTAAATCACGGCAGTCACAGCCTCCAAAAATCTAACCCTTTAACAGCCCTCTTAAACTAAGCAATACTCATTTATACACCTACCGAATTACACACATATACATACACATGAAGCATGAATCTCTAAAAGCAAGCTTACCGGAAATACTTCGTCAGAAAAATTTCCTCAATCTCTTCTCTTTTCTCCCTCGGTCTCTCTCTCTCTCACTGTGCAGCAATAGGGTATCCAACGAAAAACCAAAGACGGCTGCCCTATAGCATATGTAGGTTTATATATGAAACCCTAATTGGAAAATTACAAAAATTTCCACTATTTCATTAATCACTCAAATTTTTAACCGAAACTTTTATTATTGCAAAATGGTTCAAAATAAACATTTACGATAACTTATGAGCTAGAAGGATTATTAACGGGGTCTTACGCCATCCCGTTTCACAAATCGTCGTTAATGATGCACATCGATACAAAGAAAAATTTAATTGTCGCTAAACAAAGAAAAATACACGCCAATGCTAAGTTCCCATCGAACCACTCCACATCGAACTCCTTACGGCCTCAACAATTATTGCGTAGCTGGCCCGATACCCCAGTCTTTTTATGCAGAAATTACGAGAGGACACAAGCGCTGCTTTTGTTTCAGTGAGACTCCTAAAAAAAGAAGAACTTTACATGCAAATACACTTTCCCTTGCTAAGGGCAATCGAATCTTCTCAGAAATATTTTATCAAATAGTTGACGCACACTCTCACCCTCCCTTAATATCACCCCCCCCCCCTCTTGACCTCCACAAATCCCCCCACATAATCCTCAATTCTATCTAGCCAATCAATTCCAATCGCCAATATATTTATTTCCACAATGCTAGTAACGTTAGTCACCACTTCTGATGGTTATTATACAACTATGTAATAAATTCAAAAGATATAACTTATAGGTACATACAAGCGAGTTTGGATCAGTTCCAAACTATCTTTTTTTTAATTAGATGTTGATATTTAAAACTTGATATTTAGTTTTTCATTTGTCTAAAAACAAAGAAGGAATAATCCTGCTTTGACGAATAATACTGGCACACTTGCATGAAGAAAGGGGGCTAAAGCATTTGCATGGAAGTTGTTGTTCATGAAGGAGATTAATGTATTTGGAATTTTTCGTAATGAAAATTATAACAGATGGGTGGGTGGGGGTGGGGTGAGGTGAGGTGTGGGAAGGGGAGAGGAGGGGGGTGGGGGCATGTAGTTTGGAAGGAAAGCTAATTTGGAGGAAAAGATGGGGAGGGTTAGTTTGGGTAGTCAAAAGCTTAAGTTTAAAAAAAAACCCATTTTTCTTTAAGCTTCCCCATTGTTCAGAAATTTTCAAAAAAAAATTCACTTTTTCACAAGTTTTGAAATATATCCCACTTTCTACAAAAACTTAACTCCAATACCCACTTTTTCCTAATTTTTCCTATATTTTGCTCTTTCATGTTCCGGTTCACGTTCCATAAGATCCCTGCAGTGCGAGAACAGAGTGGCGATGGCGAGATGAGGGGGCGGCTTCTGTTTGTAGAGGAGGTTAACGGGCGAGAGTAAATTTGTTTCACCATGCTACGGGCTTCCAAAATGGGAAGTCTAGTATTTTGGATTTAACGTTCCAAAAAGTTAGTCTTTGAAGGTATTTGAACTTGACAAACTGGACTAAGGCTACAAATGAACGAGTACTTGACTCGTTTAATAGAGCTCGAGCTCGTGTACATTTACTTTGAAAGTGTTCAAACTCGGCTCGTACTCATCACAAGCTCTAAACTCATGCTCAAACTTGTTTTCGTGAAATTTAAGCGAAAATGAGCAAAGTTCAGTCTGGCTAGTAAAAAGAAAATCCAAAAAAATAAAAGTAAAGAAGCTAATCTAATTTTACAAATCAAAAGCCTTAATTTTTATTTCCAACTAAAAGAATGCCTAAAACCATCAATGTCTAGGTTTAGCTTTGATTTAGGTTTTTGCTATCTGGATTGGACTTATAAAATAATTGTGCTCAATAATCGGGCTTACAAAATAAATTGAGCTTATAATAAACGAGTTGTTCACGAGCTTGTTCATAAACGATTTTGGTTGTTCATGTTCGGCTCATCTATTAAACGGGCTTAGTTTTTTGTTCAAACTCGGTTTGCTTGTTTAATAAACGATGCCAAACAAGCTTTTATTGGATGAACCACGAGCTTGTTCACGAAAAGATCGATTCACTTGCAGCCCTAAACTGGACATGTAACTGGTGTGGTTCATGTGCTACCACCAAGCAATATCCATAAAAGCAACTTGGTTGACGATTGTACTAACTCCACCAAGCGCCATCTCGACTAAATCCTTTGTGGAAAGCAAGGGTGTGCAAAAAAAAATAAAAAATGATATCACATGGAGCAGTTGTGGAAGTAATATTGGATCTTATATTGTGGATTGTGAGTCCCGATACTAGAAAACAGTCATTCAAAATGACTGTGATTATACGTATGGGGTAGAGATTGCATTGCGGAAAAAAGTATCGACCTGGATTCCCTCGCCATGTGACAGCATAGGAGACCGACGTTATAAAACGACATGATGAGTTTGTGCCTGGAAGTTTGGGGTTTGATAGTGCCTCGTGACGTCTAGCTTGGTGGCAAAGAAACCTCCCTTGCCTCCTTTTTCGCAAAAAACTATGGAGTTCATCGACAACGATCTTACTTGTTTGTTATGCAGTACCACATCTATACTGATGCAGAACAGGAAGGAGAGATCTACTTACAAGCAAGGAGCACCCCTAAGAAGACCTATGTTACATGAACTCTTCGGTTTGCGTAAAATACCCGAGTCGGACACTCGACACTTGGACATGGATATGAGATATGTGTCTGACACATCTCATAGGATATGACATTATCAATACTATATATAGTTTTTTGTTTAATTAATTATTACTTTGATAGGAGACAAGTTGTCAATTAAAACCAAGTGCATCACGCATAACACCTTTTTACTTTCGAAATAACTAAAAAGCAATGACAAATATGAATATTTTGTCGTGTCCCCGTGTCTTGCGTTTTCAAAAGTAGACGAGTCCGATACCTGGACACGTATCCGATCCGGACACTCGAACCGAGTCCATGTAATATAAAAGAAGACTAAAATGAAAGGGCATTAGCAGGAGACCAGTAACCTAGGTGTGTTCTTTTTTACTTTCAGTTCGTGTCTGCTGAATTGTTAATCATTGAAAATGACAGTGCCTCCTCTTTTGAAAACGGCTTGAGAGTGAGAGTCAATAAGTACAGCTAGTACAGTGGTAAGTTTGTCAATTGCAACTATAGAAAAGTGGACAGTAATGTCGTGTGTTGTTAAGTCTCAAATTTAGTCGATATAACAGCTGTTAGGAGAGCTGTAAATTAGAAAACAATATGCACCAGCAACTGTAAGTTAGTTAACGTTTACTGTCTACAGCTGCACTTCCAATTTTTTGTTTCCTCTATAAATGGAAAGTTCAATCTTGTAATGGAGGCCGCTTTCAAATGTTAACAAAGTATCTATTAGTTTGCTGAAGCAACTATCTACCTCTCCTTTCTTTTAGGAATGAGTTGTGGGTGTTCAAGCTAGTTTCTTAGCTCTCTGGTTCTCCTTCTCACTTGATATGTCCTTCATTTGCAATCTGATATCAATGACAGATATCGCAAAAGACATTCAAGATTGAATTAGATCACTCCACCAAGCGCCATCTCGTCCAAATTATTTAGAAAAATATTTTTTTTGCAATCCAAGATTGAACTAGATCACCCAAGGCGACATTCAAAAGTTAAAACCAAAAGTCATTTGGAATGGACTACTTCAAGTTAATATCACTTCCCTTCCCTTACTTAAGCCTTCTGATCATGTTGGATTCATGTATTACCTGTTACATGCTACCGGAATTGGAATTAAAGTTCATCTACCTACCCAGTCCCTACAAAAGGAATGGAACTGTAATGGAAGAGGTATATGTTACTGTTAATTATATACGAGGTTAGTTCAGATTTTATATAGAAATGACAAATAAAAAATAGGAATGGATTTGAAAACTAAAATACAAGGGAATGAATTTATCATTTCCAACCAATCTATGCATTCCCTCTTTATTCATGCAATCTTTGTTTACAAAAAACAAAGAGCAAACGCCTATACATCAGGAACCCAAACAAGAAATAGATTTGCAACAAAAACAGGAAACAGACGCATAAAGAAAACCACCTTGAAAAACAAACTACAGCTTTCAGTCCTTCACAGAGGTCGCAATGCAGAGTGACAAAGCAAATACTAACTCTCCTCCATAAAAGAGCAGATTACTGGGGAAGGAGCAGTGACAAGTACATCATCCTAAAATATTCGCATGTGCTGGAGATTTCTTCTACTTGTATTTCTATCCATCAGAAGACAATAGACTTCAAATCCCAAAGGGCATTTCTTATTTGTCTGACAAAAGAATCACCAGAACATTGTCACGTACAAGTCCGATTCTTGATTTCATGCGTACTCATGGCCAGCAGGTGCAGAGAAAAAGTTCCTTCTCTCTTGACCAAGATGGCATGAAACACACTCATCATCCTCGATAACACGTCACTCCTTAAGCCCTTCCCTAGTACAATGGTTGTCATGACAAAGCAAAAATAAGATGGAGTGCATGGAAATATTGCAAGAAAACCACCCACATCCGGAGTTAGCATAGGAGGCCTCAATCAATGCAAATACTCTCTGAACGAAATGACACAGATTATCATAGGGCCAAATCTGTACTGAGATTCCACTGCAATGTGTTGTATCCATTCCCAGTTATGCATAAACTATGAGATTAAGAACCTTCCTCCATTTTCATGAGCCAGTAGAGCTTAATCATTTGGATTTATGCTTCACAAAGGGAGTTGAAACCCCTATTACCAAAGGCACAGCCAGATTTAATCGGAATACAAGCAAGATGTTCCTCAGTGTAATGACAAGATACTACGTTCATACTACTAATACTGACAGCAAACAGCATGAAACTGCATATGGAAAGATGCACACGGTTACTGTTCTCCAACTCTGAAAGATTATATTTCTAGAAAACCCAGACAATTGCATATGAGCCAAATACGACCTTTTAAAACTGAGACCACTCCTGTACGAGGTATCACAGCTACCTTCAAACTATTAAAAAATGAGATTTGAAAACAGTTGAGTCCTCAAACAGTACTTACTGTAAATTTGGTTCTCTAACAATTGATCCGTTCCAATGTCATCTCTCGACCATCAAATGTAATAAAGTACCAAGTCCCATGCATAATTAGTCACATTCCCTAATGATTTATCAATGAAGGCATTAGACTATGATAGATGGTTCGAGGTACACTTATTGCTTTTGGTGACAAGGAAACAGAAAATGTGTCTTCCATGACTAGATCACCAGAAAGGAATACTGACATCAAAATATATGCATTAGTAACACGCAAGGAGACGTGTACATAACAAAACTCTGAAAGCAAAATTTGAGTTCTAAAGGTAAGGAGATGTGTTCATCACAAAAAACTATACTTCCAATAAATTTACGCAGGATAGCAAGTTAAGCAGGCAACATAACACGGTAGCGGAAGCTAAATCTAAATCAAGCAAACCGATTATCTTCCATCCACATTCAGGCCTTAAAAATTGAAGAAGATAGTGAAACAGGTATTCTTCCATGTAATAGTAATTTGAAACTTCAGAAAGTGCTAACCTGATAACCAATTAGGGACTCTGAAGCAAAGAAGGGAAAGTAAGATGAGAAGGTGCTGCAGCCTATAAAGTACATTTATCTATGGCATGTAAAATTTGTTGGTTAGGAACATTCCAAACAAATCTATTTACACAAACACCAATTTTAACGATTTCCATGTCTTTTTAACCCAGAGCACTGCTTACTTGAGTCCGGTCCAGGTCATATATATTGGCCTAACGCCATCTTTTTCGATTGTCAAGATCTTCAAAATTATGGAGTCCTGATGACCTCAAAAGAGTTCATTGATCCAAATCACTACTCCCAAAGTCCAGCGTTTGGTTATTGAGCATACTCCACACACTTTTGCTACCGCTATGAACGGATATTGACTTCCTTACCCTTATATAACTCGGAGGGTTGAGAGTCTCGTTGCGGTACATCAAAATTTTCTTTATTTTATTTTATATGGGATGCTCGACAGTGCAAAAATCATCTGTCCAACGAATGAGGTGGCTTCTCTATCTCTAGCTCTTCAATTGCTGATTTGGATTTCTTCTTTGAGAATCTTAGTTATATCACTAAAAGGCACTCAGACAAGCAACAGACATTTTCTGATGCCACAATCATTAAAGCACGCAATAGAATATAAAGTCAATTGAGATGTGCTTTATCGGATCATCGAATAGCACTCGGTGGAGGAAAGGAATGATTTATTAATCCTTAAAAAAAACTCAGACTCAGAGTTCTTATCCATGGTTTCAACCATGTAAAGAAAACATACCGTAATTCTTAAAAATAACTCAGACTCAGAGTTCTTATCCATGGTTTCAACCATGGAAAGAAAATATACCGACGACCAACAGAAACTGATAAAACAACAGAAAGAAAGCCAGACTGACTGGCTAATAAGCCAAAAGCTTGATGGACCAACGGACAACATCAAGCAAAATTCAGATCTCGTAACAACAACAACTAAGACGAACCCTCCTCCAACGACTAATTCAGTAGCAGCACAGCAATCAAGGATGAACACCAGCATCCATCTCAGCTGTTGTTGCAACATTCAAATCTATAGCTCCAGCATAGTTTGTCGAAGAAAGTGGTGCTGAAATAGAACCCACGGCCAAGCGCCTCACAACCTGCATATCTACTACCTTCTTCTGAAGTCCTCCCCAAAGCACCTGCAATTTCATCAGCTGATCTAGGTTGAGCTCCTCAATTGGTGCATCAAACCAGAACTTCCTCTGTCTCTCCGTCTGCATCTGCTTCAGCTCCTCGCCTTGTTTTTCCTCTGCTTCCAGTTGATCACAGAGATAATTTAAGCGCTGGTTGAGGCCAGACAGAGTAGCCCCATGCGAATCCTGGTTATCAGAATGGGGCATTGGGTACCGGTTAGAGAACCTGTTTGTTATTGTGTCAACACTTGGGTGGCCAAAAGAGAAAGCCTTTCCACCAGGTGAGAACAGAATTATAGCAACTTCTGCACCAGTCAAAGTACAAAGCTCACTGGCCTACTTGAACAGGCTAGCACGACGCTTTGAGAAGGAAGCCTGGCGAGCATTTTTTGTTGAAAACCTCTTCATTTGAATCTTTTTGCGACCAATGCTCACTCACTTCATCAAAAAAAAAAACAGAAGGCTGATTGTCTTGAATGGGTTTGAAGCTTTCTCAGGAGATCCTCCGTGATTTAAAGGCCAGGGAGCACTTTTTATTTGGTAAGTAATAATGCCTAACGAGTATCACAAGAATCCTATGGTACTAATATAAATCTAATAACATTATGAACAATAAATTGTTCTGTTGGCACAACTAAGCTCTAGTGAGTTTGCAGAAAAGGGATTGGCTTAAATTAACAGACTACTAGTACTTATGTAATATGTCCTTGGACATAGGCACGTGGTAGAAATTCTGAACGCTGAATTAGGAAGACAGAGCAGAATGACAAAACAAGAATCCTAATACATGTAATTGGCACAAGGGTAGAAAGATTTAGGAGATTATGTAAATCTAAAGGCAGCAATGTCACCTCCAGCGATTATTTATATCGAAATCTTCAAATTTCTTATTTGGTACAGGCTGCTGGTACTTATGAGCAAAATAGCTAGTAGGTCATAGTGTGCACGATAGAAGATTAGAATGGTAAGTGAGAAAAGGCTCTTGACAGAGCATAATGGTGAAACAGGACTCCTATGAGGGTAACTGCGAGAAGGCTTTGTCCAGTTTAGATGTGTTTAAGTACACAAGTTGAACACCCCACCCCCAACCCCGAGCGCACGCAGATCCTCTACTAAAGTGTCTCTACCTTTTGATAATGCCCCCAAAATTAGGCAGTAAATAAGCAATAAATATTTTTACATTCCTCAGTTATATGTCATTAAATTAACATGAAGAGACCAAAGAAAAACTGGGGCCTACAATCTGAAATGTTTGAAAGGGAGAACTAGGAATAAAGTTTAAGTATAAGAATGAAACCTTTTGCAACCCTGCCATTTAAATGGGCTGAGGGACTGATTTTCATAAACAATTAGGTTTCCTTTTCTCCGAGTTTTTATCACTACTCTGTTGATCTATTGATCTTAGAAAATGAGAATGCACACCTAAACTGACAATTAATACCAATATGTCACTTATATTAGTTACTATACAACTCTAACTTGGAAAATTTTCTGAATACACACACTCCAAACAATGGCACTCTGTTGCAACACCTAAGTTGGCAATCCGAGAATCATTTTCAGTTTCATCTCTCAAATATGTTTAGACATAAGAAGTAAATAAAAAATTTAGTGCGTTGCAATCCGATTATCAACAAGGTAAAGTTCCCAAAATAAAGATTAGACAAAGTCCATAGGTTATGATAATCGATTATCGCTTCCTACATAATACATCCCATAACGTGAATTAAAAACTTCAGAAATCATACAATGTTGTATTGTCAACTTAAAAGACCCTCTTAGTAATCATCATCATTATCATCTAAGCCTTTGTCCCAAACTAGTGTGGGTCAGACATATGAGTCCTTTCCTTCTATTATTCCTATTAAAGCACATGCTCTCTCATAAATACCTTGCAGTCAAGTCTTTTCTCATTACTTATGCACATGCTATTTTGTTCAAGAGATGTCAAAGGGCCGGGCTTGGGCCGGCCCAGCCCAAGCCCGTCGGGCCTGCTGTGGGGCCAGGCCGGGGCCGGGCCAGTGGGGGCTGCCAACCGGGCCGGGCCGGGCCTGCCGAAGGCAAACCTAGGCCCAGTCCAGGCCCAGGCCCTAGGCCCAATAGCTAGGGCCGGGCTTGGGCCGGGCCCGGGCCCTCTTTTTTTTTTTTTTTTTCTTCTTGTTATTCAATTTTAAATTTCATCTCTAGGCAATATTCACAATTTAACGAACCTAATCTTTATCCTTTTATTTCATTATAAGTAATATACATATATATGTATGTATGTATATACATATTTATTTGTTAGCCATTATATTTTTTATTATATGTTAAACATTTTCATACTCTTCTTGGTGAGCTTTATTAATAAAATCTTAACACATAACAATTTATATAGAAAAATAATAAATGTATTCATAGGCCCTCCTCCTTTTATCCGGGCTTGGGACCGGCTGCTTGTAAACAAACAGGCGAAGTTACCTATTTTTTTATATATACGAAAAAATATATATCTTGCTTGTAAAAATTTATTTTATATATATGGAAAAAAAGTATATTTTGTGAAAAAATTTATTCTTAAAATTCTAACAATCAAAATAATAATGAATGTCTATCCAAAATATCAGCAATCAAAGATCAAGAAATCTGCAACGTCAACCAAAAGGATCAAAAGAGGAAAATAAAAACAAATTACCTAATCATCCAGAAGTACTTCAATATCCGAGTCACTGCTCTTCCTATCATCAATCGGTTTATCTTGCTCGCGGTATTTCGCATCAAGATAATCCTTCCAACATACACATAGCTCGAGCGACTCGGGGTTAAGACGACTCCTCCTGTCATCCAAAACCCTCCCGCTAGCTGAAAATGCCGACTCTGAAGCAACCGTGGAGGCTTGCACTGGCAGTACATCCCGTGCAATTTGGGATAAAGTTTTATACATGTTTTGATTTTGTTTCCAAAAATTTAACAAATTAAAATTAACCTGTTCTTGCCTTGATAAATCAGAATAATGATCAGTATTTGCATATACACCAATCTCATTAAAAGAGGAAAAAGTATACGAACCTGCCGAATTAGAAGTACCTTCACCTGGTAGTTGTCTTGCTACTAGATGTTCAAAGCCCTGAAGGTATGGCGCATAATACCTCTCAACAGTGGATGATGATGTAGCTCGCCCGCGCACGTCAGCAGAATTACGATAGACGTTGAACAAGTCCTCAAACCTCTTGCTCACTTTTGCTGTGAATGCGGTTGTCTCCTCTGCTGTGTAGCACATTAATTTCGATATCTCTTGTATCGAGGCGTTCACGCCATGCAACTTTAACCTAGGATCTAAACAAGTAGCCACAGTAAAAATAGCAGGCAGTTACTCCAATATTTATTAAATTTTTGATCCATCACTTTTACTATTTCCTTAAAGGGTCCTATATATCTCCATTTTGTTAACATTGTAGCCATCTTCAGAATTTCTATTACAGCGAGAGGAGAGGTGGGATAGTACGTACCAGACAATAAATTGGTAGACGTGTAGAATACCTCCAAAAATTCAGCTAGGTATGTGGCCATCTGCCATTCCTCTTGAGTTGGCAAGCCGGCTGGGAACTGGGTTAGTAGAAAATGCGTATAGACTTCTCGGTATGCCAGAATGTGTAAAAGCATGTGGTATGTAGAGTTCCACCTGTGGACCACATCTGTAACTGCTCTCCTGCGAGGCATATTATATTGAACACACAACGTTTTAAATTGTTGTGTTCTCGGACTCGAGCTATTAACATACGCTGTCATACCCCTCATTTTGAGAAGAATATCTCCTGCAGCAGCTAAACCATCTTGAACAATTAAATTAATAATGTGACAAACACAGCGAACATGAAATAATTCACCATTAAGTACAGGTTGAAGCGTCTCCTTTAAAGCTGCAACAGCAACTTTATTATTAGAAGCATTATCAAAACTAACACTCATAATCTTATCCTTAATTTTAAATGTGGTGCATGCTTTTAATATAAGAATAGCAATGTTCATTCCATCGTGCGGATAAGGGAAGTGCTCGAAAGCGATGATTCTCTTGTGCATAACCCAATCTACATCAATCCAATGAGCGGTCACACAAGAATAACTAACAAAAGTATAAGGAGATTGCCAAATATCAGAAGTAAGACTAACTTTACCTTCAAATTTATCGAAATAATCGATAAGGCGTGCTTTAGCAGCATTGTACTGTCGGAGTGCATCGGATCTAGTTGTGTTTCTATGAACCTTTTTGTACAAAGGTTGAACGTATGTGTTCATATATCTAGAGTGCTTAGGATTATCGGCAAAAGAAAAGGCTTGTTCATCATGAATAACAAATTCAGCGAGACCGTCTCTTTGCTCTCGCTGATTATAAACAAATAACTTACCGTCAAAAGATAACTGCGTTTGGGTAGGTTCGACGTGGCCTTGTCGAGGTGCACACAGAGGGTAATGCCTGTTAAGATGTCCATTACCACTACCAGACGAAAATAATTTAGCGCAGTACTTACATCGAGCTTTTCGGATGCCGTCCACCATAACTACATCGAAATGATTCCAACACTCGGCTTTCTTTTTTTTCCCCTTTTGGACTTCTGGCTCATTACCGGAGGCATTGCTCGGCCCTTCTTCATCATGACCAGGCATAGGGTTGAGATTATGCCACGGAGTAGTAGCTTCGCCAACCGAGCTGCGTCCTTGACTATAATGCGGGGGGTCTTCATCAGGCGTGTATTCAAAATCTGGAATGTTTTGATTGAACTCCCAATTGGCTTGGGTATCTATCATACAGCCTGTACTCATTCGTCCAGGAACGAATGGTTGTGTTGGTGCTTGGATTGGTGTTTGTGATGGCCGTGGCGCTGGCGCTTGTGCTGGTGGTGGTGCTTGCGATGATGATGATGTTTTTCGTGATGACGATGCACGCCTCATTTTCTTCAATAATCCAGCCATATTTCGAGCTAAACTTTGTAAGAGTAACTAAATACACAAGTATAAGAGTAGTAATAAGAAATAACAATTAAAAGAATGAACGAGTAACAAATATTAGAGAGTTAGTAATTAAAAAGAATTTAGCAAGACTAGTAATTAATAAACAAGAGTACTAATTAGTAAATACTAGTAGTAATTAGTAAGAGTAGTAATTAAAAAGAATTTAGCAAGACTAGTAATTAATAAACAAGAGTACTAATTAGTAAATACTAGTAGTAATTAGCAAGAGTAGTAATTGGAGAGGAAAATAGTAGCAAAGCTTGTAGAAATATAGAATGTTTAGGTAAGAGAGAGTAAGAAGATTGGTGTGAAAAATTAGAGAGAAATGGTGTGAATTTATAGATTTTAGAAACTTCACAAAAGACCAAAATACCCCTACAAACTATCCGTTTATAGTTGTTGGGGAGGGTAAGAGTGTAAAGGAGTTGAAAAATATAGGTTAGACTAAAATACCCCCCAAACTAGCCGTTATATTGCTGTTGGGGGGGTAAAAGTGGAATTTTGGAAAAGGGGTGGAAGAAAGGGGGGAAAAACAAAAAAATTCAAACAAGTGGGGCCAAACCCGGGCCGCAGACCGGGCCAGCCCCGGGCCAGATCCGGGCCGCAGACCGGGCCAGACCCGGGCCGACTTCGGGCCGGGCCAAACCCGTTTCCGGGCCGGGCCGGGCCGGGCTTTTTCGCAGCAATGGACGGCCTGGTCCAGGCCCAGGCCCCAGGCCCGCTGTGCTGGGGCCGCTACTGTTCATCGTCGGGGCCGGGCCAGCCCGGGCCAGAACCGGGCCGGGTCGGGCCAGCCCGCGGGCCGCCCGGCCCGTTTGACAACTCTATTTTGTTCAACCCCTACCTCGTCTAATCCCATCAGCTTGGTACAAATCACTTCTTCTTACTTTGGATATGACCAAACCATTTCAAGTAACGTTCCCTCATCCTTTACTCAATTTTTTTAAGGATATCCTCATTTCTTATTCTATCCCTCCATGTGTGGCCGCACATCAACCAAGGATTCACATTTACTCAATGGTCATCTTATGTGTATCACATTTCTTAGTTTCCCAACATTCTTAACCATACACAATCATAGCCTCAATGTCACCAACATAAAATTCTCCTTTCAAGTTCGGATGTTATTAGGACCATACAGCACCCCATAAGCAAACCTCCATCGTGGCCAACCTGCACTTATCCTGCAGGCAACATCCTCACCAAACCCTTCCTCCTTGTGCATTTTTGGTCCAAGATACCTAAAGATATCCATTTCTAGTTACTTGCTGCCCATCCATAATTACTTCCTCCCAGGACCTTCTCCTAGTTCTATTAAGATTGCATTGCAAGTACTCTGTCTTAATTCTGCTTACCCTAAAGCCTTTGGATTCTGAAGTACTTCTCCATAACTTTACTCTAGCCTCACCCTCTAAAACTATATCATCCCTAATACCATGCACCATGGGACCTCATCTTGAATATTCTTCGTAAGCTCATCTATAACAAAATAAAATGATATGGGCTCAACGCTGACCCTTGGTGAAGTCCCATGATTCAAAACTCACTAGTGGTTGCTCCACTCAATATGTCCTTGATAACATCAGCATACTTGGTAGGCACTCCTTTCATTCCAATAATACGATCTATATAAGTCTACCCCATCTACTGCATCACAGACTTAGGTGGTGTACTGCATTTGCGTCCTAGTTCTTCTAAAACAATCCGCAATTTTAGTATAATAGCTTGAGCATGGGCTAGCTGCGACCTAAATGCAATTGGAGTAACAATTTAATACGAATCAATTCCAACAAAGCAGAACTATATGAAATATTACTTCAACTCTAAGCAATCTTGACTTATACATAGAGAAAGACAACTCTTAAGAATCAGAAATAAGCATAAGCAAAAACCATAAGAAATTTTTGGCGTGCTAACTGCAGAAGCAAAACTTAAGTCTGATGAAAACTAAAATTAGAATATGAGAATGTGAAATTATGTTAACAGCAATCAGATTATGATTAGTTCTTTTCTTTTTCTCCTATAGATGGAAGCAAGTTCATATCTTTGCTAGAAACAAGCTACCACAAGGTCTCCTAAGGGAGAACAGGACAAGGTTTAGGCCACTACGGGAAATAACTATTTCAGCTGCACATTAGATACATAAAGCATGTCTAAAGAATCAGCAGGATATAATTGCTCACTCCCCAGCAGAAGTTCATAACTTGCAAGAAATTCAAACTACACACCTGCCTGTCTCAGTTGAGGAATCTGTCGGCAAGTTTCAATAATGGCACTCGGTGTTTCTTTATTTGCTTATAGAACTTCTACCTGCCAGCCAAATTGGCTGCTCATAAAAGATGGTACAAGAGTGTGCTTATTACTGCATAGCTAGCTCCTTTCCTTGAGATACAAGGTATAGATATGAACACTTAATACACTTGGTAGTGTGTTTCTTTTCTTTTTCTTATTTTGGCAAGGGTGGGGCTTTTACTAATGCATCTTTGTCCTGCTGCCTACAGCAAGCAAAGTTACTAGAAGTAGTCTCACAACCTTAGGTCAGTAAGGAGTTCGAAAAGTGGACACAAAAGGCTGGGCAAAACGTCCTTCGTGCTGAGTTTCACCGCAGAATATAAAAGAAGAATTTTATAAACTACCTCACCAAGTATGGCACATCAAATATCATTCCTGTTTGTATATTCCGCAAATAAAAGGCTTGTACCCCCTTTTTTGGTTATTAATCAATACACTTAGGCTTCGTTTGACAAAATTTTTTTTTTGGTTTTCAGTTTTTAAAGAGCAGATTTTTAAAGAGCAGCTTAATTTTTTTTTTTATAAAAACAAGTGGGTGTTTGATAACCCCTTTTTTTTTTGAGGTTTTTTTTTTTGGTGTTTGGTAACCCTTTTTATTTTGACTTTTTTTTTTGGTAGTTTGCGGTGGCGGTGGTGGGGCGTAGCGGTGGTCGACGGTGGTGGTGGTGGTGGCCGGCGGCCGGAGGTGGCTGCCGGCAGTCACCGGCGGTGGTGGCCGGCGGCCGGAGGTAGCTGCCGGCAGTCACCGGCGGTGGTGGCCGGCGGCTGGAGGTGGCTGCCGGCAGTCACCGGCGGTGGTGGCCGGCGGCCGGAGGTGGCTGCCGGCAGTCACCGGCGGTGGTGGCCGGCGGCCGGAGGTAGCTGCCGGCAGTCACCGGCGGTGGTGGCCGGCGGCCGGAGGTAGCTGCCGGCCGTCACCGGCGGTGGTGGCCGGCGGCCGGAGGTAGCTGCCGGGCGTCACCGGCGGTGGTGGCCGGCGGCCGGAGGTGGCTGCCAGCAGTCTCCGGCGGTGGTCGCCGGCGGCCGGAGATGGCTGCCGACAGTCTCCTGCGGTGGCTGCCGGCGGCCGGAGGTGGCTGCCGGTGGTCGCCAGCGGCCGGAGGTGGTTGTCGGCAGTCTCCGGCGGTGGTCGCCGGCGGCCGGAGGTGGCTGCCGGCGGTGGGAGGGTGGTGGTGGTGGTCGAAAAATAAAACCAAAAGTGAAAAAAAAAAACCAGTTTTTGGAGTTTTTTTTTTTACTCTGCAGTTTAAAAACTGGTTTTTTAAATTGAAAAAAAAATGGTTACCAAACGCTCCTTTTTTTTTCAGTTTTTAAAACTGAAAAAAAAAGAGGAAAAAAAAGAGTGTCAAACGGGGCCTTAAATCCTGCGACAGCTAATAAACGTAAAATGTGCAGTATTTCTTTTTAGCACCAATTTTTCGATTGTTATGAAAAGTGTTCACACAAAGAGATTGTTAATGTCAAAAATTCACCTTTTGGCAACAGATATATCCTGTAAATGCAGCAATAAATTTCAACAAAACTGGGAATTACCTTGTAACGCTAATGAACTCCAATCAAACTCAATTAACTTGCAAAATACACACGAACAAACAATTTCAAGTGCACTATATACCAAGTAAAAACTGATGAATTAATCTCCAATCTGTAAGATGATCACGTACACATTGGAATGTGTATTGCAATTGAGCCCCGGGAATTCATCAAAAATTCAATAATCGAAGTAAATAACCAGCATGAGCAATGTACAGCGACCGATAAGCACCTGAAAAGACGAACGTTTGCGTACATGCTTGGGGTCCAACAGCTAGGGCTTCTAATGAAGTGACAGTTCTCATATACAAGGATAGAAGTTTCTCAACATCTTACAGTCAAATAACCAAAGATTTGTTAACATTAAGCAATGATTTGCAGTATTAGTCACTCCAGTAATAATATCACACATAGTTTTGCAAAAGTATTTGGTGGTGTTTTAAATCACTTTATATGGTCAGTTGATAGTAATATGTGAATGTTTTAAATAATTTTTACTAAAAAATATGTGGAGAATTTCAATTCATCAAAATAAATCCACAAACCGAATTTGAAGCAGTTGATCAACTACTTGGACCATAAAAAAACTCAATATAATAATGATAGTGAAAAAACTCAATATACGATGAGTGATGACGTGGTATAATATACGAATGTGATGAAATATTAATTCAATTTAATTATTCATATTGTCTTCATATTTTTTAAAACCGTTTGGCACTGTATGTTATATCTATTATTGTTATTAAAAAAATTTTAAATAATAAGAGAAATAAGTAAGACGGTTTTAATGACGAGGTATTTATGTACTTAAATCTACCAGGCATTTGATAAGTATGGCCCTCTTTTTTGATCTTTCATGAATGAGAAAAAAAATACAAAAATAAAAACCATTGACTACCCTTTAGAACCCAAACAAAATCGAATGGTCAACTTTCATTTGATGGGTGCGGGTGTCCACCAATGTTTGTCACTTGGTTAGCCATAATCAAAAATCCAAATAGCAACAAATTAGAGCTTGAAAATAGTAAAACAATCAAGCATAGAACTATACATATAGTATGCTTATTCGTCGGTTGTTTTAAATAAAGAATCACACCACACCATATATGGATTTTGTGTATAGCAGTTTCAATTAGTGATGAAAGATTATTATTAAAAAAAGTATTTTGGTTGTCATTCTTTATAGTCACATAGTTATTGTCACTAATTTGAAATTAGCAATATTTTTTTTATCATAACAAATGTGCTTGTTCACAGTTTAAACGCTTTGGGTGGAATCCTAGGCAATTTTATGAGGTTTGTAGTGGGCAAGCATGCCAGTATTGAACGAATCAAGTGTAAACACAATTCTCAATGGTAAAAAAAGTCAAAAGTTTGGGGATTGTGCCTTCTAACTTCTTCCCAAAATGATACCAGAGGACATGCAAAATATGCTATGAGCTCTTTTGGCCTCATATTTGAGAAATATTTTTGTGCTAATTCAACCACTGCCCTCATAACTTACTTATTCCTACTCTTTATTAATTCATACATTGAACGTAGACATTTTATCCACATCGTGCTTGAAAATATCAACTCCTTATAATACCTTGATAGTAAATTCAATGATGATACAAACGTCGGTGAATGTTTAGAGAGATCAAACAATAGTTTGATGCATCCATCATATATATATATATATATATATATATATATATATATATATATATATGGGAGCTGATCCGTTGATAGCGCTAGCAAAATGGGAGATCTTGCTAGCGCGATCTGACCGTCCATCCCGAAGGGATGGACGGCCCAGATCGCGTATTTTTGCGGCGCTGTCAGCAGTCCGCTACACAGTGTAGCGGACCATCCTTTTTACCATTTTGCCCTTCCACCCCCTCCGCTACACTGTCTAGCGGAGTACATAATTGGACTCACGTTGACAGCCAAAATGTCGTCCGCTAGACAGTGTAGCGGACGACTGACACAGCTGACACATTACCACGTGTTTGTACCTTTATTTCTACACACGACGGGTTGTCGGAATTCCTCAAGCTCCTTCGGCTACAATTTTCTTCTCCTCCTTCGGACTCGCTACAATTTTCTGCTCCCTTCAAGCTTCGAGTAAAACTTAGCTTCACTCAAGTAAGGTAAGTTTGCGAATGGTGAAGTTTTCTTTATGGATTGAATGGTAAAATATAATTTTATTTTGTTCGGACAAAAACGTATAGATTTTTTTTTATGTTCTAGAAATTTGTCACTCTATTCTTCAATTTGTGATGTTCTAGACATGATGTTCATAAAAAAAGTGTAATTTGTTAACTCTAAATAAAATTATAGTTTAATTCGATTTTTTGGCATGATGAATTCGTCTATTTATCTTAGTAATTTTGATTTGTTATGTTCAGTAAATTAATAATTGTTAATTTGGAGACACTTTCAGGGGTTATGCATACGGTATGTTTGTCATCCTAAATTGGTCTATTCGTCAAGGTAATTTTTAGGTAATATTTTCAGTTAGAAATGCCATTTGATTGTTAAGCGTAGTCTATTTCTACACAGGTCTTGTTTCACAATGTCTGATTTCGTGTCGAGCTCCAACGTCCCCGTAGATGCTAGTGATCCGTATCTAGGACGAACGTTTCAAACATTGGAAGAAGCTGAAGAATGTTTTCGAGCGTATTCATTGAGGGTTGGTTTTGGCATTAGAATAAAGACTACAAGAACGAGCAACGTAACAAAAAAGATATGCTCTCGTTTATACGAGTGTCATAGGGGCAGAAATCCACAGCAAAATGAGACACGCGTAGGGAATGATGACAGTGATGACGAAATAGGATATTCGCGTAGAAGACGGGACTGCTTTGAGCGCACAAATTGCCAGGTCAAGATGTTCGTAAGCTACAAAGCCAATCATGATCATTGGCTTATTACCAGCCTGGAACTGGCACACAATCACCCGTTAGTAACTCCTTCTAAGGTGAGTCAGATGCATCAACACAAGAAGATGGGTAAGGTCGCGAGGAGCCTAATTCACACAATGAGCAATGCGCGAATTGGACCTACTGAGATTGTTAATGTTCTTGCTGAACAGGCTGGGGGAATTCAAAATTTAAACTTTAACACGACAGACGTTCGTAACGCGGTCCGAACCCATAGACGAGCCGCGTATGACCTCAATGATGCGCAATCGACAATGAGCCTATTGAAACGGATGCAGATGGAGGACCCGCAGTTTACCTTCGACTATAAACTTGACGAAGAGCATCGAGTTAGTACAATTTTTTGGGTCGACGGTCGTTCGAGACTAGCTTATAAGCATTTTGGGGATGTCGTGACTTTCGACACCACATACCGTACCAACAAGTACTCGATGCCGTTCGCTCCTTTCACCGGCGTCAATCATCACTATCACTCCATCCTGTTCGGGTTCGCCTTGTTAAGGGACGAGAGCGAGGGTTCTTTTGTATGGTTGTTTAGGACGTGGCTGGAAGCAATGAACTTCAAAGCACCCAAAGTGATCATCACCGATCAAGATTTGGCAATGAAGAAGGCTATTGCGACCGTCTTCCCAGACACCCGGCACAACTTGTGCACTTGGCACATAAGCAACAAATACCCTGAACGTCTGCATCACGTGTACGCAAAGTATCCAGACTTTAAACAGGATTTTGACAAGTGCATTACCAAGTCATTAACGATTGAGGAATTCGAGGAGAGGTGGGAAAAGCTTGTTCGGGATTACTCATTGCAAGACAACGAGTGGCTCCGGCACTTGTACGAGCGCAAAGAGCAATGGATTGGCGTTTACACGAGGAGGTATTTTTCAGCGGGCATGAAAACGACGGGCAGGAGTGAATCTATGAATGCCACGTTCGATAGTTATGTGGGTACAGCTACCAATTTGAAGACTTTCGTTGCATCCGCACAAAAAGCGGTAGCTTCGTTGTTCGTAAAAGAAAGGGCTGCCGACTTTGCAACAACGTACAAACAAAGGAGAAGGTTGCTAGAGACCCCGCTGGAGCTGAACGGTGCCAAAGTCTATACGAAGGAGATCTTCTTGCTATACCAAGTAGAGCTGCGAAAATCGGGACGATACAGTATAAACAAGGTGGCAGAAATGTCTACGCGTGAGTACAAGGTTTATTCGCTCGTGAATGACCTCGTCCCTGAGAAGCTGCGCAGAATTTATACGGTGAGCCACGACACATTGACGGACTCGGTGACGTGTGTTTGCAAGAAGTTTGAGTTCCATGGCATCCTGTGTAGACACATTCTGCGGTTTTTCACCCAGAAGAATATCAGGACAATCCCCGATAAATACGTCTTGCCACGGTGGACGAAAGGTGCAAACAGGTTGCACGGTACCATTTCCTTTCCGGAGCACCCGTATACTGACTTTGAAGAATCAGAGACGTTGCGGTATAATCATCTGGTGACGATGTTCACCCGTTTGTCCGTAAAGGCTGCTGCTACAATGGTCGGTTATAAACATCTCCTCGATGTAGCTCAGCAGCAAGAGCCCATCGTCGACCAGTTGGAAGCAGCTTCAGTCACCAATGCGGTTGACACCGAGCCTACGACGGAATCCGAAGATGACGAGCCGGGGGAGGAAGGCGACAATGATATCCGGCCGTTGGATCCAATTATATCGCAAACGAAAGGCCGCAAGAGATCTACGCGGATGAAAAGCTCAATTGAAACGGCAACTCAACCTAAAAAGCTGCGAAGGTGTGCATTGTGCAACAAAATGACCGACCACGACAAGCGGAACCATTACAAGGCACTGGGGATAAGTCCCGGGGGTTTGCAAGATGGGGCAGAAGATGACGCCGAAGATGAGGACGGACAAGCTGCAGTGGACCTTTAATTTTTTGTATAAGTTTGACATTTGTAATAATTTTTATATAAGTTTGACATTTGTAATAATTTTTTCTAATAATTTTTCAACCGAATACTGGAATTATTTTTTCTGATGTAGCGATTTCTGATGTAGCGGACGGATATGCATAGTCCTCATTTTTTGGTCATCATTTATGTCCGCTATACAATGTAGCGGACGTCATCGCAGAAAAACTTTTGGTCTTCATTTATGTCCGCTATACAATGTAGCGGACATCATCGCAGAAAAACTTTTGGTTTTCATTTATGTCCGCTATACAATGTAGCGGACCTCTATCCTATTGTATATATTAATCAAAACGGGCAATCAGCTTTTATCAGTCCGCTATATCTCTCTCTCTCTCTCTCTCTCTCTCGAACATCTAACCCAAGCCGCTACCCCATCTACGGCGACCACCTACGATTTTATTGGCAACTTGCACCTAACAGGCAAACACTTTTTCAAAGTCATGATGCCGGGATTTGAGAATGAACTTGTAGCCCATCCCTCTTTCTCTGTATTTTCGTGTGTTAAAAGTTTGATCTTTTGGTTAAAAACTAACCTATTTTTTGTATTGTGTTTGTTAGGACATACCGGAAGCCTTTACCAATCAATTTACAACAATTCATGACAGTTCAAGATTATATAGCCGCAAGGGGGCCTGGCAGGTTGAAATCAAGCTAAAGCCCGGCCGACCCCAAAAAAAGCAATTCGCAGAGGGTTGGAACGTCTTCGTGCGCCAGCATGGCCTCGAACTCGGGGACTTTGTAGTGTTTGAACACCTTGGGTGGTGGGATTTTCAAGTTGTAATCTTTGATCGGAACGCTTGTGAAAAAATTTATTTCCCCCAATGTGAACCCTAATTTATTAATAATAACCAAATTTATTGTATACATGTTCATTATGTTTCCAAATTTTTTCTCGCTTAATTGTGCCGTTTGAGATACCCTCAATATATTGAGATCGTTGATTGTGAATCATACGTTATCTATTGTTTATCGATATTGAGATTGTTGATTTCGTCGCTAAAACAAGTCTTCGGACGCCAATTTATTAAAACTGCATAACGCTACATTGTCTTAACCCAACACTTAGAAAATTTTCACTTCTCCCACTGTCCACTACATTGTGTAGCGGACGAACCAGCAGAATGTCTTAACACAACACTTAGAAAATTTTCACTTCCCCCATTGTCCGCCACATTGTGTAGCGGACAGACCAGCAGAATGTTTTACCCCAACACACTTGGAAACTGTCCCCCACTGTCCGCAACATTGTCTAGCGGACGGGCCAGCAGAATGCCTTATATCAACACTTGAAAAATTTTCCCCACCCCCACCGTCCGCGACATTGTCTAGCGGACGGGCCAGCAGAATGCCTTATATATGGAAAATTTTATCCACCCCTACCGTCCGCGATATTGTCTAGCGGACGGGCCAGCAGAATGCCTTATATCAACACTTGGAAAATTTTACCCACCCCCACCGTCCGCGACATTGTCTAGCGGACGGGCCAGCAGAATGCCTTATTCCTCACCCCACCGTCCGCGATATTGTCTAGCGGACGGGCCAGCAGAATGCCTTATATCAACACTTGGAAAATTTTCCCCACCCCCACCGACCGCGACATTGTCTAGCGGACGGGCCAGCAGAATGCCTTATTCCCCACCCCCACCGTCCGCGATATTGGCTAGCGGACAGGCCAGCAGAATGCCTTATATCAACACTTGGAAAATTTTCCCCACCCCCACTGTCCGCGACATTGTCTAGCGGACGGGCCAGCAGATTGTCACCCAACACTTAGAAAATTCACTTCCCCCACTGTCCGCGACATTGTCTAACGGACAGATTTTGCTTTTCAATCATTCTCAATGAGAGCCAAAAAAACCAAACTCAAATCATCTTCAACGGAAATCAGACAAAACAATCAATCAATAATCTTCAACACAAATCAATGAGAGCTTTCTAAATATTCATAGTTTATTAAAAAAAAATAAAGTGTAATGGTACAATGTCAACGGGGGGAATCATGTTGGGAGGGATTCTCGGCATTTGCCGGATTTACAATATACGTAACCGCTCTAGGCCGGCCTTTCATAATTTGCCAAGCCATTCTATATCTAAAGGTGTCTACTTCTGCTTGGCTCCACACCGCCGCCTTGAGGCTCTCGGACCGGCAAATGTAATCCATGTACATGCAAAGGAAAACGCCGCAGTCCGAAGTGTTACGTTGCTTGGGCCTCCTCTTCTTCAGTCGCCAATCGAGCTTTGGCCGCGCCGGTACAGGGTTACCACGGACACCATTGACCATTGCACAAAATATATTCTGCAAGAAACATAAAACGGCGTAAGACACGAGTTAACATTTATGCCAAGTTACAATAACTGTTAAACAACAATCGTAATATTACCATTGAATCCAACTGGGCTTTGTACATCTGCAGCACAGGCATAAAGGCGGTATCGTCGTGGAGACTGTCGATCACCGATACGACTTTCTCCACCGGTTCATAGCAAACCAAGTACCAGTGGCTTTCCCCTAAAAATGGGATTAGAAACACGTCGGCAACACTTGCGCTCACTGGACTATCCCTAGCAAGATACGCTCGTAGGTTAGCGGACGGTCTCCACTGGCCCAACTTTTTCTTCCGCCTTTGCTCGACCCACTCATGCCATTCAGACACTAGGAGGCTATGAAAAAAGGCATCAACCAAAAAAACGGCCGGGTACTCGTTCAGCCGCTCCCGACCCCTTTCCTTCAGAATCTCCACGTATGTGGAGATGACACCGTTGTCTAACCAACTACCCGGAGCCAGGGAGGCCATTTCTCCCCACTCGCAAGTGTAATCCATGCCCTCCGGATGATTCACACTATACAACGCTTTGTCCCGGGGGAAGCCGCTAAAATAACGCTCTCTGATTATTTGGCATTTATGCGGCTTTAGGGGCTTCACTGGATGCCCTTTGCGATATTGCCCTCGGGGGTCGACGGGGGGATATTGCACTCCTTCCGGGGGGTCGACCGGGGGATATTGCCCTCCTTCGGCAGTAGATGGTCCTGCCCATGGGACAATAGGCAGTGTCTCCGACAGACTGATGTGTCCGAAACCCCAGTCTTGCGTGACTTGACTCTGAGAGAAGGGTTGGGGTTCCGAGTCCAATAGCAAAGAGAAGGAGGGCACACTGTAGTCTTCCCACGGCGCTTGAGCCTGGCCCATGGTGCTTGGCTGTCCCCAATCACCACCCATTCCCGGTACAGAGGGACCACCATATCCCTGGCTCACTCCCGAAGTCTGTCCCGAGGGATCGGTGTATCCCTCGCTCACATATGGGGGCTGCCACCCCGGATAACCCATTCCCGGGCTGACGCCGAAAGGCTGGCCCGATGCTTGGTGTAAAAAATTCCTGCAGCCATACGCCAACGCATCAGCCTGTTGGCGAAGCTCCTCGCCCATTGCATCCACCAAATCCTTCCGCTCGCGCAACTTCTGGAAGAAGGCGAACGAGGCATTAACCTACATCCAGAGAGATAATAAATAAGTAACTTCATACACAGTTAGAATCATCAAGTTCAATTAAAGCACTTATTGGCCAACTTACCAGATTGTATGCCATGTGCTCATCGATCTGACCCCTAGGGTGGTACTTCTCCCCGCGTTCAAACCTTACTGGAGCTACTCTCCTCCGGGTGATGCGGTAGTACCACCCATTGTACTGTTCGATACTGATCACGGGGTCAGGCTCCGACACAATGGCCGCCAGCGTGTCCTGCCAGGAATCCCAAACCTCAAGTTCTCGTGCGCACAAGTCGTGCGCATTTGCCTTGCCAAACCGAGGGACACCCGGTGGGTTCCTGTTAAGCCTCATATCCGGCGCGCCTGCTGGCAACCCCTGCAGGCACTCAAAATGGCGCATGGCGCGATCTGGCAGCTGCCACTCTGCGACCTCGAAGTGGATCAGGGGTGTGCGTTGTAACCCAGAGAGCGTGAAGACGAACGACTCTCCCACCCGTCGCGCCAAATGTTTGTACGGTGCCCATCGCATCTGGCCAGGAGATAACGAGTCGAGCTCCCCCCGATAGTACGTAATGTTGTGATGGGGATCGTCTCTCCTCTGGTAGTGGCTGTCCTTCCGGCTGTACTCCCAGGCGCACAACCGAGGCCACACATTATCGGTTCCGTCCCTACGCGTGGGTGCGCCGGTAGCAAGGTGTTCATAAGACCACACCTGAGAGCAAAGACAAATTAAATAAAGTATCGTCAAATTTTATTGTCAATTCAACCCAAAAAAAAAAGAAACGAGCGAGTAATCAAGAATTGTATGATATACCTGCAATAGCGAGAGACATGCACATATCGCTTTGGAGTCGGGCCTCGTTGCCTTGTGCAATGCTCGGTAGAGGTACGCAAGAGTTGCGGCTCCCCAGGCATAATCCCCAACCTCCAGCAGGTTACCCAACAACGGTAAATATTTGACGCTGACGGTATTCTTCGACGTTGTTGGGAACAGAATTGCCCCCATCACCCACAAGAGGAAAGCTTGTGTGTACAGCACAAGCATCTGATCCGTGTAGTTATCCGGCAGAACCTTGTAGGTATCTACCAACCATTTCAACTTGATACCCCCAGTGCTAAATTGATCCTGGGGTATCGAAGTAAAGAAGTCCCTAGCGGTCCTCTTATTCGTTGCTTCCGACGGAGGAGCTATTACCGGCCGCCCCGTCACCGGTAACCCTAAGATGAACCCTACATCTTCTAGGGTAATTGTCAGCTCTCCGAGAGGGAAGTGAAACGTATTCGTTTCACTTCTCCACCTTTCAACAAGGGCACCTATTAAGTGCCGGTCAAGTTGTTGAAAGATCTGCCCACGCGTGAAAATCCCAAACCCAATCCCACGCAGTAATCTTTTCTGGGTTCTGTTCAATTTCCATTCTTTAAAATTATCGGATACTTCTACCGTGTTGAGAAGTGCTCTTTCCTACGAATTAATAAATACAATTTAAGAAAATTAAACGATATACAACGTTCCCAAGAATAACAAAGTTGATAAAATAAGTATCTTACTCCACCATCCCATATGAGCGTACTGATATGGTTTGCTTGGTCGTATAATACGGACGGATCTTCTGGTCCAGGGTTGAAATCCATTTTTCGCAACTGAAATTATGCAAAACGGCAAGGTTGGAAGCGTAAACATTCTCAAACATACAACGCTAGCACAGTCAACGCTAGCATGTGATCAGATAATACTCACATAAGTTCACATGCTGTGTATATGCAATGTACATAGATACAAACAGACACGGGAATGAGATTTTACAAGTGAAATCACATGAACAAATAATACGCAATACACATATATAATCTATATATATGTATAGATACATTGACAAACGCTAGCACAATGCAGCGTTTCGCACACATTCAAAATCATGCATAAGCCGCGATAACAACTCTAGATTATGAACAAATAAAGGATTGGTTTGTGAACTTACGTGATTGATTCGTCGAATAAAGGATTTCTTGAGAAGAAATTGCGCCGATCTACTTGCCAACACCGCTAGAAGAATTGTGAGAAGAAGGAATGAAATGCAGTTTAGAAGGAATGAATAAGGTTTCGGAGTAAAGAAAGGGAAAAACGGTCCGCTGCACTGTCTAGCGGACGGTAAGATAATGACAGCTGTGTCAGTCGTCCGCTACACTGTCTAGCGGACGACATTTTGGCTGTCAACGTGGGCCCAATTATGTACTCCGCTAGACAGTGTAGCGGAGGGGGTGGAGGGGCAAAATGGTAAAAAGGATGGTCCGCTACACTGTGTAGCGGACTGCTGACAGCGCCGCAAAAATACGCGATCTGGGCCGTCCATCCCTTCGAGATGGACAGTCAGATCGCGCTAGCAAGATCTCCCATTTTGCTAGCGCTATCAACGGATCAGCTCCATATATATATATATCCTTAAGGTAAACCAGAAGCATGCCAGTAAACACTAAGAGTTAGTTCGTGTGTGTTGCTGAAGAGTTACGACTTTTATAGTTGGGCTCTCAACATGCACCTTAGGTCGACAATATGGAGCTACCATATGTCGAAACATACCTATTTACCTTCTAATTCACGTAAAGTTTTCATAATTTGATTAGACACTGTCATGTGTTGAGACTGGATAAGACATCATTTTACCTCTCTGTCAAAGTTTCATTTAGCCTTTTACATCTCTACCGACGATGTTACGTAGCACCGCTATATTTTCTGCCCCATATAAATGAGTTTTGTGTTTTGTTTTTGTTCAAAATTAGTCACGTGCCAATAAACCATTGTTCCTATTAATTGGGGGGTGCAACTTGGACTGATTGGGTTGGTTTTCAGACCAACCCGAGAAAACTTAACATTTTAAAAGCCCATCTCAACCCGACCCAAGTAAAAATGTTATGATTTGGGTTTCAACCCAACCCAACTATCATCTAATTAATTTTTTGTTTCATTCGTGAATGAATAATTTTATTTAACATGTCTCATTATCTAAAGACTAACATTACTCTCACTTTCGATAAAAGCCACCGACTTGCCTCGGGACGAACAAGCCTTGAGTAAGGTTTTTTTCCCGAGGCCAATCTTGTATTACTTGACAACATGGCATGTTGCGGTCTTAGAACAGATTCAACCATGCCAGGCGGAATCATTCCAAATATGCTTGATGCGGAAAATGCTTTGCAGCAGAGGATTGAAGTCCCACCCCACCACACAGACAGCTTTGAAACAGACCTCAAACTACACTGCCGGAAATTACGGTTAGAAGCTTAGACGGATGGAAGGCTATGAGGTGGCCCTTTGTTTTGTGGGTCTCAAACTAATCACGTCAAGGCTTTTAAAGTTTGTAGCTGAGGGGTGAAGACGAAACCAGAAGACCACCAACCAAGTATTACCCGGAAATAGCTTTTGTTTGGGACCCTACAAACAGCAAGTCGGGACAAAAGGACTCGGGAATTTCTCTAAAGTTCACAGTAATGAAGGCCTGTGAGTAGTAGCGTAGTACTACGTTGTATTTCTTTATGTCCTTGTGTTCAGGGTTTTATTCCTCCTCAGCTGCTACTTGGTTTGAAACCTTCAGACGCTCCTTAAAATTAACGAATAATAATAGTAACTAGACGGCTATGGTCATCAACGTAGAGACAGAATGGCTTTTTATGCAAAATCCACGTAGGTTGTGGCTCGGCAAATGTGCTTACAGAACACAGCCCCAAAATTCGGATCCTATGGCCCTTCCTGTTCTTTCTATTTTATTCCGGAAATTCTAGATGAGTATTAGCCTCCTATCCTGAGAATTCCGAGACTGGATACTAATACTAATCTAGTAAGACATTCAATAATACTCGGGGCTTTCACATGTCTTCGTTTATGACCGCTTGGAGCACCTCTTCCATGAATAGGCACTTGCAACCCATCGACCAGACGGCCTAGCATGGCAAGGGACATGCTAAGATAGGGAAGAATGAGAAGTCGAAGACTTAAATCAAGACCAAATGCAACAAGGACTGCATAGTGATGAATTCCTTCATTGTGTCTCACAAATGCATTTCATTCTCCATGCGGTTCTCATATTTCTCTAAAATATGAGAGAGACGGTCATTTTATGAAAATAAAGGTAGGATAAAGTCACGATTACGTTTATTACTTTTTTATGTCAAAAAGTCGCTTCAAAAGATGTAGTATTCATACTAAACAAGAGCATCCTCTAAGCAAGAGGATACGGTATTTTGTACTGATTGTTGATCAATTCGTTTCAAATGGGAAGGCACAACCACAATGCGATAGAGTTGCTCCAAAAAAGTCAAGCAAGTCACTTCCACACCTAGTCACAGGAATAATACGTGTTTCTCATGAGTTGCTGTTCATTCGCTTCTCCCCTTTTGGAACTTCTAGATTCAATTTGGCAGGTCCCAAAGCAAGTTCAACTCTGACTGCATACCGCGCACATAAAGTAAATGAATACCACAGAGGAAGCCTGGCCTGATAAATTAAAACTTGAGCTTTACATTTCTGTACCTTTATCTCCAAAAGATTTATTTACAAGAAATGAAATGGCTTCTCCTAAGATGATGGCGATTCACTAAACCTCAATAGAGTGCATGTTCATCAACTGCTTGATACTGCGATTTTGACCATCATCACACTTGCTTGTATACCGAAACTCAAGCCAAGCCTCCCTGTCAACACCGTCGTGATGATGATGATGATCCTCCGGCGGCAAGCCAAGCGAGTCCACCACATCCTCCGTGCTCCATCCCGCGCGCAACAGCCTGAGGGAGAGCACCCTCACGTGCCACGCCACACCCCTTTCAGGCGACCACCTCCTCTCGCGGTCATGAACGTGGTACTCAGCCTCATCGTCACGGCCGTCCATCATCATCATCTCCCTCACGTCCTCCTCCTTCCACCCTCCGTCCCTCAGCCTCCAGCACACCTCCTCCAGGCACCCCCCCAGCTCCCCCCTCCACCACCACCGCGTCCCCCCACGGACAACTGTGCCCTGCTCCCCCCTCTCCGCCAGCTCCGTCCAGAACGCTACCCTCCTCGCCTCCGTGGCAGCCCAGGCCGGCGCGTTCAAAAAGTTCGACAGCGTCCGCCGCTTCAAGCCCCCCTCCTTCCCTCCTCCAAACTCGACCTGCTGAAAGAACCCGGTAATGTCAAAGCTCCACAGCTTCACCTCCCCTCCGTTCACGTGGAAAACGGGATTTCCCGCCATATTCGGTACGGTGGCAATGTAGCAGTTCCTGTATACCGGCACGAGAACCGGTACGTTTCTCAAGAACCCTTTTGCCAAAGCAACAGCCTGGTCATCATCTTCGGGCCGATCACCCCAAGATTCAAGCCAAAACCGGCTTCTTGACACTTCTTTGAGAATACCCAGAAAGGGGAGATTGGTGAGGATCTCTAGTTGTTGGGTGGATGAGGATCGCCAGTTGGGGAAGCCGGGGCCAACGGGGAGGCCTTCTCGGAGGATGGAGCGGAGGTCGGGAGGGAATGTGAAGTGGAAGGCGGATTCCACGGCGGAGAATTCGGAGTGGGATAGGCCGCCGGCGACGGGGACATTGGAGCTCTTGAGGTGGTCGATGAGGTTCTTGGCGTAGGCGGCGAATGAGAAGCAGACCCGTCTCGGTTTCGTGACGGCTTCTACCGTCGTTGCCATTATAGGTTGATCAAGAAGGCCTTAATCTGTCTGTGCATGAATCGCGCGCAGTGAGAGAGAAGGATAAGGAAAGAGGATAGAGAACGAGAATGGAAGCAATATCGAAAATGAATTGGGGGGGCGTACTTAATGGGATTGGAGGGTATCCGCCCGAAGTGGCTGGGGGGAAGAAGTAGTCGTCGGAGTAAAATCAGTTTGATTTGGACTCTTTGTATCTATTTATCTATCTATCTAGAGAGAGAGGAAAAGTTTTTCAAATCTTGACATAGTTTTTTTGTCTTCTTTCAAAAATGAGTTTTACTGTGACTGAAATGAAAATCGTGACATAATGAATAAATGTCATTAAAATATATTTTCACCATAAAAATTACCATTATAAATTTTAACAACTTGGATGATACTTTTTGTTACAATCCCTTATCACTTAAACTTTTACAATAGAGATTATTAAAATTTTATCAGTTTATTATTGGTTTAGGTATGAAAAAAAAAAGAATAGTAAAAATCTAGTTATTTACAGGGTTTCAAGAAAATTAGACCGGTGTAGAGAGTTAAATAGGAAATGATGTGATGTTTCAATATTATCCTTTGGGCTTAGCTAATCTTTTGTCAACAGCAATTTGTGAATTTCAATCCTTAGGCATTAGGCGTTTGCGTTAGACATTAGGCGTTTGCGTTAGACATATGCTCTATTTTGGGAATGAGAGATTAGAAATTGTAATCCTAACTCTAAATACATTTTGGACCAAGAAAAGGAAAATAAAAATTTTAAGATGTTTAAAATTAATGAAGGTACTAATTTCTATGTAGTAGTCCCAGGATAGTTTACGCAAGATTTGCTTCTATACAAATCTAAAGCATTATAGTGAGATTCACAATGAAGTGAGATGCACTTAACATCAATCTTAAGCAATCAAAAAGCAAAGATTCATGGTGAGATAAATATTTGAAGGGAGCTGATAAAATAACAAGACTGACAATTTAGTTAAATTGTCAGCGGTGACTAGGCCATCAATGTTGTCGATATGGGCGGCCCAAATCCGCAATATTTTTAAGTGCCTTCGTCTCCATCCCATCATGAAAGGACGATGATTCACCTGTATAGACATCCGTCCCATAATACAGTAGACGACAAAAAAAAAATTTAAAAATAAAAGTGATCTGACGGGATGAAAGGTCAGACTGTGCTGATAACTTAGTTTCAATTGTCAATGCCGATAATAGATCAGCTCCCTTTCCAGAACAGCTAAGGTTATAACTCCCACAAGCATAAACAAATTCAAGCAAACCAACAACTAAAGTTATTACGTTCTATTATCTGGCCAGGAGAAAAGACGAATGGATCTGATGGTTTTCCTTGTTGGGGGGCATGGAAACGAAAAACTAATAAGAAGACCTTGGGGGTGTCACCTAAACCAAAGGATTGACCCCGGAAACATGCCCTTGAATGATGGTGGAACGTGATCTAAGTAATGGTTCCAGGGGGGAGGCCCAAACATTCCTAGTCATGACTGCATTTCCATATTCCCTTCAGGCCACCATCGTCTACTTACATTTTTATGATAATCACTCATTTGCAGAAGCAGAAAACATATGATAATGCAAGAACCATGCAATGTATATTACACCATGCTTAAAAGGACTTCCTAAGATTTTTGATACTATTGTATTGGCTAACCTCGATCTGTCTTCTCTATGGCATGGTTATGGCCTGCACGCTCAGGAACGTTGAAACAGAGGGCCAAAGACGAAAATATATTCAAGGGTTAGTTGCTTTGACCTTCACGAGGCTTTGAATTATAACACTCCGCTACATGAAGTATTAGAATTTACGTTTAGCAGAATATGATTTGCTATTTCGTTACGCTATACCCCGGACGTAACAAACTTATTTTTTAATGCCTAAACTACCCCTTGGAGCTGATCTACAATTTATTTTCATTTTTCTCTTATACTTTTGTTGTCTTCCCTATTCTTCTTATTATCTCCTTTGATTTCGCACCCAACACCATCATCAACCGATTACCGCCCATACCACACACCAAACCACAGTTCTTATACCTCTCATCGATTATAATCGGCAACGACGCCGAATCGATGCATGACGTGCTCTGAATGGAATCGCTTGCCATGTCTAATAGCAGTGAGTCGGTGATGGTTTCCATTTGTTTCCATAAATGCACCAAAGTCATTCGGATTTGCACGTTGGTCAAAGGAGAGAGATGAAGGTCGGCATCAGTATTTGGCAACCAGCATATTTTCATTCATCTTTTGCGGCTTCGTTTCGATGTCGTGGGTTCTTTGTCGTTAGCTTGAGGTTTAGCCATTGCAATGGCAATGGCATCGTATGTGGTGTGACCGCGGGGTGTAACAAGCTTTGGTTTAATGGGAGGCAATGGTAGTGGCATGACAGCGGTCTTTGGGCACGGTGGCGAAGGCAAAGATAATTTAGCATCTTACCAAATAGGCCAATCAGAGGAAGATTCTAAAGTGTAACAAAGTTTTTTGACAACTATTACGGGGGGATTGTAATTTCTAATTTCTGAAGAAGTTGAGTGTAATAACTAATAAGTCTCATAGCGCTCACTTTAGTTACAACTATATCCCCGAGCGGTCTTGAGGATGATGTGGCACAATGAAAGATTTTTAATTAGTTATGGTAAAGCAAAAAAAAAGGGGGAAATACAATTGCGTAGTTGTATTCTAGTCTCTATTCTATCATGTTCTCAGTGGTTTTGTATTTGAGTTGTTCAGACTGTCCTCTCTCTGGTAACAACTCATTTTGCTTAATTAACGATTTGCTTTCTTATTTGATCCAACCCATGCCCTATGGTCCATTTTCGCCTCTAATAAAACCACAAAATTGATCTCAATTTTCCTTTCAAACCGTCCAAATCGCTAGTGGAAACCATCATTCACGAACCCCCGCGCATTGCCAGAAGTTAAGCCACCGCCTTTTCTACTTTGATTCGTCTTTTCGGCAGGAAAGGTTAAGAACCGCTATTAAAGCGTGAACCAAAAGCACGCAAATAGGAAGTAAAAGCTCATGCAAGGTATAAGATCCGATCTCAACCTTCATGTAGAGTCGAATATCTACTGATCCTAAGGCCCTATTTGTTTCACGGAAATCGTTTTTCGGAAAAGGTTTTCCGCATTTTTTGGTGTTTGATGCGTGCATGAGATTTTTCAACAGAAAAAGATTTCAAATCAAGTCATTTTGAAGAACAAAATGTCAAAAAATTACTTACCGTTTAAAACTCGATAAGTCATTTTCCAGACTACTGAACACACATAGCGACACACACCACTCTCTCTCTCTCTCTCTCTCTCTCTCACACACACACACACACACACACTCACTCACTCACTCACACACACACACACACACACACACACACACACACACACACACACACACACTCACACCCACCCACACACACACACACTCACTCACACACACACCCACACCCACCCAAACACACACACCCACACCCACCCCTAAACACAAACACACAGATATGCCCAAATAGCGGAAACAAAGAAAATATTGCATGACATCCAAATAGTGAAAAATAAAATTAATGAAAATGTTTTCAGAAACTACTATTTCCGGAAAGCATACTTTGAAAAAGCATTTTCGAAAAGCGTTTTTCGTGAAGCATATTCCGTGAAACACACAGGGCCTTAAGTCTCGACCTGAATGAAGCTATGAAAGCAAGATGGGACCTGAAGATCGTAGGGACTAGCATGACCTAACTCTGAGGTTTCATGTAAAAAATCTAATGTTCTGTCCAAAAACATTCTCATAAGAAGGATAGGCCGATCAAATATAAGAGTCGATCTCAATCCCCTTTGTATATCCAACGTGGAACTTTAAAAAGTTACACATAGTTATTACTGCTTCCGATTGTACTAGTTATATGTATTGTTCTTGTAACCGTGCTTTGCAATAAAACACTACGCCCCGGCATTATGGTTGCCCTCTCCGTTAAGCATTTCTTTCCTAGATGATTAGTTCAGTTTTCCGTTTTAAGATGTGACAAATCGGGTAGGTTTGGTTTTAGAATAAACGGGGCGGGTCTTAAACGGGTAGAAGATGAACCCATTTAATGTATTTAATTATGGGAAATATTAAACTGCTGTTAGGCTGGTTATATCCGTTAACTCATTCGACCCGTTTGTCAAGTATACTTTTGAATCAACTCAGTTTGGGCATTTGAAAAGTCGAATTCATGTCGCCACCGACCACCATTAACAGGACCGCGGTCAAGATCCAATTCAGAATTGGATATCGGATCCCTACGTACTAACCAGATTGAGGAGGTGCTGAGCAACACTAAACCGTTGTGTATTTTATGTGGGCCATGGCTGTCAAATGGGCAGCAAAAGTTGGACAAGGATTCTCTAGACCTCTGTTGTAATGGTACTATAAAAATTTCCTTATTGTTATTGTTCAGATTTATAGTGATAATACTTTGTAGCTAAAATATATAGATATCGATATTTTTTTATTACAACGGAGGTGTTTTGTAGCAGACATTCTTTAGTCTTTAAACTTGCTCACTATACCAACTGAGTACGTTTAATGTATTTGAGTTTATTTTTTTCCTTTTTGGGTAATTGGTTTGTTTTCAATTGCCTCCCCTATTTTTTTTTTGGTTAATAGTTTCTTTGTTTCAAAATGATGAAACGGTGTCTTGAGCCAATTTTCTTTATAGTAATCCACAAAATTGCTTAAGCTCTTACACAGGTTCTGCCCTACCGTCGATTCTTCCTCAGTTCATAACTTTAAATATCATGAATATGTGAGCATAATTTATCGGCCAAGTTTTTTTTTTTAATCATTAACACCTTAACGACATGCGAACTAGGGAAATAACAATAAATACAACTTTCTCTTTGACCAATTAGCTTCCTCATATTGACACCTTACTCCCCTTTTTCACTACGTATTAGCAAGAGGCACTGATGTCTATAGTTGGCGAATGCTTGTTGTAGGATCCTGCAGGCAATTTGGCACATGAAGCCTGATTTTGGCAAGATCCACTGATGTCTGTAGTTGGCAGATGATTCTTGTAGGATCCTGCACTCGGCAATTTGGCATATGAAGACTTGGCCTGAGTTTGGGTGTGGTGACTTGTTTTTACATGATGCCAAACGGCAGCAAACATAGTCGGTGCTTTTCTCTGTTAAACTTTTTAACCAAAACTGGTTAAGGAAAGAATCCAGCTCCTCTACAAAATTTTGGGAGACTTCTTTCCTCTGTGCATGAAGGAGGAAGGAGAGTGGGCCAAAGTGGGCACGATAGCGAAACACAAACCAAAAATATGTCAATCTAGCACATGCTGTTGGAAATTTTCTAATATTGTTACTTACCTTATTAAAGTTTGTACTACAAAGAGTATTTTGCAAAAAGAATCAACCAAATTGATTGATTGGTTTGAGAAATATTAACTCTCAAACATGGGCATTTAATAAGGTTGAAAATAATTATGATGTGGGTTCTCACATAACTTGAAAAATAAAAAAGTTAAGGATATTTAAATGGACACGTGACATACCATATTGTTCTAGAAACACATGGTATGCATGGCCATGCACTCGCATATGTGCGGTGCACCGCACAGCACGCGCGCAAGTGCGCCGGAGGCGTAAAGGCGCTTTTAGGCGCACTTCGCATCGTCGCTAGGAGCCCTCGCCCCTCGCCCAGCTTAACTTTTTGCGACAAATTCGAACTGTGAGTTGTAATTTGGACTGAAACAGTGTAACTGTTCACGAAATTAAACAGATTGCAGATCTGTTTAAATTCGAAATGACACCTGTTTAAGGTGCCTTTTAGTTCAAATATTGCAGCTGTTCAGTGTGTCTACAGATTGTGACTGTTAAGTGACATCTGCAGAATCACTTAACTGTCACAACTGTTTGCACCTGTTCTAGGCACCCTTTGGTGTCTATAAATAGGGCGATGGTCAGATCATTTCTGTACTTCAAATTCTCTCCTGCTCTCTCTCTCAAATTTCTGTCTGTTGATTGCAATCTGCTGTGATCAACAGAGTTTCGCCTGTTTTATCTTGGGAGGCAGATTTGCTACTACCCTAAGCAGATTATAAGGGAGCAAATACTGTCTTAAGGAAAGAGTGCAACGCATTCGACTCAGATTTTTCCAGTCAAGTTTCTCCATACTGCCTTAAACTTTTCCAAGAATCTTAAGACAATATTTGGCTACGATGGAGAATACTTCAAGGATGCCTTTGATCAACGACATCTCGAAGCTGGCTAAGTTCGATGGCTCTTTCTTTAGGCGATGGAAGAGCAAGATATTTTTTCCTTGCTACATTGAAGATTGCCTATGTGCTCACTATTCCAAAGCCTATCGTGGATGAAGCTGCAGACGAAGCAATAAAGCAGACTGCAATGAAGCAAAAGCAAAGGTGGGAGGAGGATGACACCTACTGTAAGGGCTACATTTTGGGAGGGTTGTCCGATACTTTATACGACGTGTACGAGATCAAGTACGCAAACAGCACCGCGAAGGAACTATGGGATGATCTCGATAGCAAGTACAAGACGGAGGACACCGGGAATAAAAAATTCCTAATCAGTAAGTTGTTTGACTTTCGCATGGTAGATAGCAAGTCTGTTATTACTCAGATTCATGAACTGCAAATGATTATGAATTTAATTATTTCAGAGGGCCACTCTCTTGACGAGTCTTTCCAAGTGTCTACTATAATTTCTAAATTACCTTTAGCTTGGAAAGAATGTCGAAAGAAGTTGAAACAAAAGAAGGATGCCATGACCATGCAAGAGTTGGTCAAGTATATCCAAGTTGAAGAGAATTCTCGAAACTTGGATAGGCTTGAGTTGGAAGACAACAAGTCTTCCAAGGCTCTTGTGATAGATCATGGCTCCTTAAGTGGCTCTAAGCGTAAGCTTGATGGTCAAGCTTCTGCTTCTACCAACCGGCAAGACAAGCCTAAAAAGGCTTGTTAGAAGTGTGGGAAAATTGGCCACTTTAAGAAGAATTGCCGAGTGGCTAAGAGGCAGAAAAAGGACCATGCCAATGTGGTTGACAACGAGGATTTCGTTGCAGTGGTTTCCGAAGCCAACATGATAGGGGAAGATGATGAGTGGTGGGTGGACTCCGGTGCAACCAAGCACATTGCTAAAAATAAAAATTTGTTCAAGGACCTCGAGCCAGTTGCGGAGGGGCATCATCTCTGCATGGAAAATTCATCTACGGCCAAGGTCATGGGCAAAGGAACTGTGGTGCTCTATCTCTCCTCTGGAAAGAAGCTTACCCTAAAGGATGTGCTTTTTGTTCCCGATGTTAGGAAGAATCTTATATCTGTTAGTATGCTTAATCAGTTTGGGTTTAAGATTCTGTTTGAGTCAGATAGTGTTATTCTGACCAAAGGAGGGAACTATGTAGGCAAGGGTTATGTGACCAATGGATGGTCAAACTTACTCTTGCTAATAAAGATACTAAATTTGCTTATATTGTTGTTCCATTTAATTTATGGCATTCTAGACTAGGTCATGTTAATTATAAACGCATGAGAAGTATGGTAAAATTGGGTTTAATACCTCAAAATACTTCACCTAGTTTAGAAAAATGTTCAGTTTATATAAAGTCTAAAATTGCCAGAAAACCCTTTAAAGGGGTTGAGCGGAAAACACAATTATTAGAACTAGTACATTCGAATTTGTGTGAAATGGAAGGTCACCTAACAAAGGGTGGTAAAAGATATTTCATTACATTTATAGATGATTGTTCACGTTATACTTACACGTACCTGCTAAGGACTAAGGATGAAGCTTTGGATAAATTTAAAATTTACAAAGCAGAAGTAGAGAATCAATTAGATCGTAAGATCAAAATTTTACGGTCGGATAGGGGAGGTGAATATCTTTCCTTTGATGATCTATTTGAAACTTGGGGTATCATACACCAAGTTACAGCTCCTTATAGTCCACAACAAAATGGTGTAGCCGAGAGGAAAAATAGGACCTTGCAAGAAATGGTTAATACCTTATTACTTACTTCTGATTTGCCTAAGAATTTGTGGGGGAAAGCACTCATGACTTCCACGTATATACTTAATCGTATACCCCACAAGGTATCTAATGTCACGCCCTACGAGTTATGGAAGAAGAGAAATCCTTCTTTTGGACACCTTAAAGTGTGGGGGTGTAGGGCATTAGTAAGGCTAACCGATCCTAAAAGACCCAAATTGGGGGAAAAGGCAATTGAATGTGTCTTCATAGGCTATGCTCAACATAGCAAAGCGTATAGATTCTTAACCATGGAATCAACGGAATCCATTAGCCAAAATATTATTTTGGAATCTAGAGATGCAGAATTTTTTGAAAATTCTTTCTCTAGAAATCGGAAAAGTGAAGACACAGTCGATAAGGATCAAGTTCACCCTACTCCGAAAATAGGGAAGGAGGTGAACTAAGGAGAAGTAAGAGAGCAAGGATTGAAAAAACCTATGGTCCAGATTTTTACCAATTCTTAGTTGAGGGAAGTAGAAATGAAGGTGATTACTCTCATATGTATAACGTAGAACATGACCCTCTTACATATCGAGAAGCCATAACTTCTCGAGATTCTGACTTGTGGCAAGAAGCTATAAATGATGAAATGGAGTCGATAATGTCAAACCAAACTTGGGTATTGACTGATTTACCACCAGGGTTTAAACCAATAGGCTGCAAATGGATCCTTAAGCGAAAGCTTAAGCCAGACGGATCTGTAGATAAGTATAAAGCTAGACTTGTAGCCAAGGGTTTTAAACAAAAGGAAGGAATTGACTATTTCGACACTTATGCTCCGGTAGCTAGACTTAGCACTATAAGATTATTGTTTGCTTTATCGTCCATTAACAAACTAGTTATACACCAAATGGACGTCAAGACTGCTTTTCTAAATGGTATTTTAGATGAGGAGGTGTACATGGAACAACCGGAAGGTTTTGTACTAAAAGGCCAAGAAACAAAGGTTTGTAAGCTTATCAAATCTTTGTATGGCTTAAAACAAGCTCCTAAAGCAGTGGCATGAACGATTTGACCAAGTCGTTCTCTCTCATGGATTTAGAATAAACGAATGTGACAAATGTGTTTATTCTAAGTTTGATAAAGGACGTGGTGTGATAATATGTTTGTATGTGGATGATATGTTAATCTTTGGTACTGATTTAGATATTGTGTTGGAAACAAAAATATTTCTATCTTCATCGTTTGATATGAAGGATATGAGGGAAGCCAATGTTATATTGGGAATGAAAATAATTAGATCCTCGGATTCTATTTCTTTGTCACAGTCTCATTATATTGAGAAAATTTTAAAGAAATTTAATCAAGAGAATTTTGCCCCAGTTACTACCCCATATGACCCTTCTATCAAGTTGAGGGCCAATGAAGGGAAATGTGTCTCTCAGCTAGAGTATTCTAGTGTTATTGGCAGCTTGATGTATATCATGCAATGTACTCGGCCAGATATAGCCTTTGCAGTTGGTGTTTTGAGTAGGTTTACTCATAACCCCGGGCAAGTCCATTGGAATACGGTGTTTAGAGTACTTAAGTATCTTAAGGGCACAATGGACTATGCATTAACTTATAAAGAATTTCCTGCCGTTTTGGAAGGGTACACAGATGCAAACTGGATCACGGACTCAGATGAAACAAAGTCTACAAGTGGTTGGATTTTTACCATAGGTGGAGGTGCTATTTCTTGGGGTTCCAAGAAACAAACTTTGATTTCACATTCGACCATGGAGTCCCAGTTTATTGCCTTGGCAATGACGGTTAAGGAGGCGGAATGGCTAAGAGACCTGTTGATAGAAATTCCTCTATGGCCTAAGCCAATGCCTGCTATTTCTATATTCTGGGATAACGAGGCAGCGTTAACGCGGGCATATAGTAAGGTATATAATGGGAAGTCTAGACATATAAGTCTTAGACATAGCTATGTGAGAGAACAACTTAGCAAAGGAGTTGTTACTATTAGTTATGTGAAGTCCAAAGAAATTTGGCAGATCCCTTTACGAAAGGCCTAGGTAGGGATATAATATGGCAGACTTCTAGGAAGATGGGTTTGAAGCTCATGAAATTAGAGAGGTAACATACACGTGGAAACCAACTAGATACTAGAGTAATCTCTAGTCTTCTAGTTCAATGGAAAAACACGTTGTATTTATAACCAAAGATGCACTAAAAGATGAAGCTTTTGATCTTCATGCCATCTCAAGGTAGTGCATACTTGTATGGAGAACAAGAGGAGGGTGGGAGTTATTCCCTTAATAAATCTATGTCCTTAAAGGAGGATGCAAGTCATACAAGTGCACCTTAGTAGATTTACCTATATAAGTGCGGGAAGTGGGGCCGCTTCTACGAGATTTGAGCTAATCTTTATGGCACTTATGAAAATCCTAAGATGTCGCACATGGCCGTAAATGTGCAGGTATTTGGAAATTTGGTTAGAAAGTTCTACACATAGTAGTGATGATCAATCACCAAGGATTCTTAGTTCAAGGCTAAGGCTACTTTGAATTCTGATTGACTTTATTGCTATATGGTAAAGGTTCAAGTCAAAAGACACATTTATCTTAGTAGGACCTACCAAAGGATAGAGAGAGGTACATTTCTAAATTGGATATGTGATAAAATCCAATTTTGGAAAATTGGGAAAAATTGTTGGGAATTTTCCAATATTGTTACTTACCTTATTAAAGTTTGTACTACAAGGAATATTTTGCAAAAAGAATCAACCAAATTGATTGATTGGTTTGAGAGATATTAACTCTCAAACATGGGCATTTAATAAGGTTGAAAATAATCATGAAGTGGGTTCCCACATAACTTGGAAAATGAAAAAGTTAAGGGTATTTAAATGACATGTGACATATCATATTGTTCTAGAAACACATGGTATGCATGGCCATGCACTCGCACATATGCGGTGCACCGCACCGCACGCGCGCACACGCGCGAGCGTGCCGGCGGCGTAAAGGCGCTTTTAGGCGCACTTCGCATCGTCGCTAGGAGCCCTCGCCCCGAGCCCAGCTTAACTTTTTGCGACAAATTCGAACTGTGAGTTGTAATTTGGACTGAAACAGTGTAACTGTTCACGAAATTAAACAGATTTCAGATCTGTTTAAATTCGAAATGACACCTGTTTAAGGTGCATTTTAGTTCAAATATTGCAGCTGTTCAGTGTGTCTACAGATTGTGACTGTTAAGTGACATCTGCAGAATCACTTAACTGTCACAACTGTTTGCACCTGTTCTAGGCACCCTTTGGTGTCTATAAATAGGGCGATGGTCAGATCATTTCTGTACTTCGAATTCTCTCCTGCTCTCTCTCTCAAATTTCTGTCTGTTGATTGCAATCTGCTGTGATCAACAGAGTTTCGCCTGTTTTTATCTTGGGAGGCAGATTTGCTACTATCCTAAGCAGATTATAAGGGAGCAAATACTGTCTTAAGGAAAGAGTGCAACGCATTCGACTCAGTCTTTTCCAGTCAAGTTTCTCCATACTGCCTTAAACTTTTCCAAGACATGCAAGTAACAGTATAGAGGAAGTGCATATCGTCTCTAGTAGTCCAACTGATGCAAACCTTGGCTCTAGTATACCACAAAGCAATTTTTTCATGCAATGTGTTCAGCGCCAGAGCTGCAATGATCTTCTATCTCCTCACCTTCATCGTTACCTGATTCTACTGCCGCATTCTCAAGTCCTACGGAAGCATCCTCATCATCCCCAAAACTCCACCCAGCAACGACCTTTTGTCCATTTCCCGTGGCATTGAACTCACCGTAGAAGCTAGGCCTGATGTTCATCGAGTCTCTTCCATTGTCCGTGGAGATAACTGAAGGCCAAATAAAACTTCCATTGTTTATCCCCATATAGGTAGCCGAGCCAGTCTTAGTTTCATTCTCCCCAACCTGTTGAGACGATATTGAGAAAACAGTATTTCCATCGTTTGCCTGCTGAATTTGAGCTATATCCTCCACCTTCTGGCTCTCTTTCTCAAAATAAAGTAGCTTGGTCTCACTTTGGCTGTTAGGTAGTGCAGACTTTCGACGACGAACTCGTGGGAGCGACTCATTTGCATTTGGTAAAACATCATTCTGAGTACCTGGTTTCTTTGGTCTCCCTCTCTTTGATGTATGTCCAGCCAAAGAGGCCACGCGAGCAGCAGGCTCTTCCGCAGTTGGCTTCAGCTGTATTGCGTTTGCCTCAAGCTTTGCTACGCGATTCTTGTAATCGGCCAATTCAGATTTTAACTGGCCAACAGCATTCCACAGTTGCACATTTTCTGCCGACTGCGTGCTCAAAATCAGAATAGCAACACTGGTTTAAAACATGTTTCGAAAGAACATAGTATATAGAGCATAAGAATTTTCTGAATTCTTACTTGAGCTTCCCAGAGTTGCTGATGCTTATGGGAAAGTTTTGCTGCTGGCCGGATAATACCTTTCTCAGGGGACGGTGCAGAGACAGCCGAGCAACCAGGCAAAGGCAAAGGAAGTGCAGGATAGTAGCTGCATGCTCCTGAGGAATTATGGGTAAGGGGCAAAGATTGTTGTAGTTGACCCCACCAAGATGAGGGATCCCAAGGACCTGTTATAGTAAAAAACTCTAGTATAAGATCACTCACTTTAGATACATATATGAAGGCAGATTGATAAATAAGGAGTTAAGCAACTGTAAACGTTCCCATGGCGTATGGAGGGAAAAAGTCGTACTTCAAACTTATTTGCATTTTGTATCCTACTTAGTTTTTGAGCCACCGGAGTGGGGGTGGTAGGGCTGGGGAAAGTAAAAAGCGTTGCATTAGAAGTTCCACAAAGATAACCCGAACATGCATCAACAGCAGGAAAATGGCCTAATGGCCACTGAGAAGCTTGTTAGGGGCGATTTTACTTCGTACAAACAAGCATACAAATTAGTACGTAATCAAGTCATTCTTAGTTGTTTGATTCTCAGCATGAAAAACAAATAGACCAATGACCTATGTTACTTGGACTCGATACGAGTGTCCGGATCGGATACGTGTCCAAGTGTCCGACTCGTCTAATTTTGAAAACGCAATACAGAGGGACACGGCAAAATGTTCATATTTGTTATTGTTTTTTAGTTATTTCTAAGGCAAAAAGGTGTTTCATGTGATGCATTTAATTTTAATTGACAAATTGTCTCGTCTCAAAGCATTAACTAATTAAACAAAATAGTATAAGATAGTATCATAATGACATATCCTATGAGATGTGTCGGACACATATTCCATACTCATGTCCAAGTGTAAAGTATTCGACACGGGTACTTCACACAAACCGAAGAGTCCATGTAACATAGCCAATGACAAAGAACAAAAATTTGACTAGTCCAAAACAGAGAATGTAATACTCCGGTATATAGCATGGAGTGACATATTTTGCACAATCTACCTGGAAAGCCTGGATATGGATAACAGAAGCTTGGAGCCTGCGGTTGATTTCTTGCTGCAATTCCTCCACCGCTCACACCAAAACTTGGCCAGGTAACATCAGTTGTTCCTACGGGTGAAAATGGCTGATAGGAAGCAGGCACATTAGCTCCAGGTAGATGGAAACCAGGCTGCTGGGCCAGCCAAAAGGGCATGGCGGGTTGTGCTGAATGTGCAGATGGCTGACCGTGTTGGAGCTGAAGTATAGCGGGGTTTGGGAGCTGATTTTGTGATTGTTGCCAACCGCTTAGGATGACAGGCGAAGGTAACTGGTTGGGGATGCAAGGTTTCGAAATTAAGGAGGGTTGTTCCACATCAGGTTTGGCTGTGTTCGGCAACTGAACGAGTAATGGTAATTGTTGATTCAGGGGAGCAGAAGTAGTATTCTGAACAGCATCACAGTGGTTCTGATCATCCTTGCCCTGATCATGCTTAAAATAAAATCGAAGTGTTTCCAGTGAAACCAGTGCGGTGATGTATATATTCATCCCAACTTTAAGGATAAAGCCAACATCAAAGGACCCAAAATTGAACAAATCAGTAGAAGGAAATGCTACTCACAAAAAATGGTTACTTTCTTATGATTACAGATGAACAAACATCTAAAACTGTAGGAACCATTCTTTGCGAAGTTTATCGAATTATGTCGGTATTTCTGGGTTAAAATGCTACTTATACACACACACACACACACACATTCATACATAAATGGGTTAAATTTCAAGGAAGTATACACGGACGGACATACGCCCAAACGAAGATAGATTTTGCGGCAAGGGTTTAGCAGAAACTCAAAAGTAGGGAAAATGAAGAACCCATATGTGAAAAAGAAACTGTAATAAAGAGAAAGCAGCGGAAAAGCTCATTACTGAAAGCAGAAAGCCAAAACCGGTAAAGCGTTTAACAGAAATAGAAAGATAGCGGTCAAACTGCGAAGAACTCATAATGATAAAAAGCAAGGAGTCAGCACAAAGGTTCGTTACCAAGAGAGTGGTATTTACATTAGCTTGTTGACAAGTAGTGGCAGCAAACTTGCGATCCTTCTTCTTGTCCATGGCTTCAAACAACGGAAGAACTTTTTGATATTTCTCGTTCTTCTTTCTTTCTGTGACCCACTTTTCTCTTCCTTCCAGTTTCAAATCTCCTGGAATCCGGCGACCAGAGCACCTAAGTTGTACTGTAGATAGACAGCGAGTAGAGAGAGAGAGATTCCATTTGCTTTTTACAGCCTTTTCTGCTCATTGTTTTTGTTCTGGCACAAATTTACAACCCTTCATTTGCTTGCTTATTTTGTATTTCTATTTAAATAGAGAATATAATATCGAAGTGGCAAACTTTTCACTTGGAAAACGGAACTTTTATTACTGAAGTAGACGACAATGGAGGGGGAGTACGACCTTACTTACCCAGATGAAAGCAGACACGAGGAAAAAGGGTCTCTGGTGATGGTTTTCAGGTGTGGTAAAAGGACACATAATTATCCTTTTACTTCTTTGGAACTGTTAACATTAGAGGGCAAAACAGTCGCCATGTATGCAATATAGTCAGGTCTCACACTAAGTTGATCTGTATAAATCCTTTCTGCGAGAGGTTTCTGCCGTATGCTTCATATATGCTGTACTGAGGATGAATAGGTTAGAGACAAGAGGTTAGGGACGGCCTTTAGCCTTCTTCAGCATCTCGTGCGGCAAAGCTCAACCAGTTGCCTGTACTCTGCCGTCCGCCAGGAGTTTCGGTTGATAATTTAGCAACAATCGGAGGGGCACCTTTCGGTTCTTAGTCCTTAGCTCTGGTGCTCGGTTATTCAGTCCAACTTCGGATATTAAACCGTGAGCGATGGCGATGGCGCCCCATACTAATCGTGCAATACTAATATATCCTTCATATGCGGACAAGAAAGCTGTGATTAGGGTGTTTACAAGTAATCAGACGGAAATTAGACCCATTGCCACAGCTGCTATCAGATTTTGAAGATTAATGGAATCAACAGAAGGAATAATGTAGTACTGTGATTGGATAAAATCTATCTGGAACATTTTCTCGGATGTGGAATACTGCTGGATTAAACAACAAATTGTACATGTGTATTAAACAACAAATTGTTACATGTGTGATGGGAGCATTATCTATGGAAAGGGACGTTCAGCACTTGGAGACTGCCTGCTTGAACCTACTTTCTATGGTGAAAATCCAGTTATATATTGTTTAACTATAGATGGCACAAACAAATGAACCCTTTCTCCGATGCCTTAATCCAAACAAGTGCAACTGCACATGCCAGGAACTGCTTAGTAAATGCAGACCTGATCCTGTGCTCCATTTTCGAAACAAAGCGTTTTCAAACCAAAATGCAAGTTTAGGATTCAACACACAGGTACATTCTGCAGCCACTTTAAGTATTACAAAGTTGCGGTCATGTCAAGATGTAACATATCAAAAGCGCATAGGCTGATATAAGTTATAAGATCAATATTACATTATTGAATTGAAAAGAACCTACAGAAAATCTAATGAAAAAACTAACAAAGTCTCAGCAGAAATGAAAACTTCAAGCAACATGCAAAACGCCCACTTTGTGGCCCGGGGTAGCAAAAAGTACATAATAATCATCGCAGCCGTGACAAATGAATAGCTGCCCTTGCAGAACAAAACAAACCAAATCAAACACTAGCTTCAAAATGGATATTACTGAAGGTTAATACACATGTAAACACAAAAGCCACATTCATATCATCAGAGAACGTCTCAAACAAGAACGTATAGCACCTAAGCTGCTTCAAACAAGAAAGATACGACACAACAAACAATACCAGATACACATGGAAAAGATACAGAAAGCTGACTGGCAAACAAATATTTCCTCTTAATATTCGTCTCCCTCATCACCATCCTCCCCTTCACCAGACTCAGCACCAACCTCTTCATAATCCTTCTCAAGGGCGGCAAGATCCTCACGGGCCTCGGAGAACTCACCTTCCTCCATGCCCTCACCGACATACCAGTGAACAAAGGCCCTCTTAGCATACATAAGGTCAAACTTGTGATCAATGCGTGAGAACACCTCTGCAACACTGGTGGAGTTCGAAATCATGCACACAGCCCTCTGCACTTTTGCAAGATCGCCTCCAGGAACAACAGTTGGGGGCTGGTAGTTAATACCGCACTTGAAACCAGTAGGGCACCAGTCAACAAACTGGATGGTGCGCTTGGTTTTTATCGTAGCCACAGCCGCATTGACATCCTTGGGCACCACATCACCCCTGTACATCAGGCAGCAAGCCATGTACTTTCCATGACGTGGATCACACTTCGCCATCATAGAAGAGGGCTCAAATGCACTGTTGGTAATCTCTGCAACTGAGAGCTGTTCATGGTAGGCCTTCTCAGCTGAGATGACAGGCGCATATGATGAAAGCATGAAGTGGATCCTGGGATACGGGACCAAGTTAGTCTGGAACTCGGTCACATCAACATTCAGAGCTCCATCAAACCTTAGAGAAGCAGTCAGGGATGAGATAACCTGTTAAAGTTTACAGAAACTGGTCATATTGCTGGTTGAAGAGTCGAGTGCAAACAGAACACAGATTACTTGGGTCATTTTGGTAGTTGGAGATGCAAGTGAGATAAGAACACAGACTACTACAGTACCTGAGAAACCAGACGGTTAAGATTGGTGTATGTCGGACGCTCTATGTCAAGTGAGCGCCTGCAGATATCATAGATGGCCTCGTTATCAAGCAGCACGGCAACATCCGTGTGTTCCAGAAGAGAGTGGGTAGAAAGAACACTGTTGTAGGGCTCCACAACTGAGGTTGAAACCTGGGGTGAGGGATAAACAGTGAACCCAAGTTTGGATTTCTTGCCATAGTCCACCGACAAACGTTCCAGCAGAAGGGAACCAAGACCAGAGCCAGTGCCTCCGCCGACAGCATTAAAGACTAGGAAACCCTGGAGACCAGTACAATTGTCGGCAAGCTTTCTGATACGATCCAAGCAAAGGTCTACAATTTCTTTGCCAACTGTTTCATGTTAAGACAGACGAGTAAGAAACTATAAAAAAAACAAAACTGGGTTACAAGGGACGATACAGATGGCAGCATATTTACTGGTGTAGTGGCCACGAGCAAAGTTGTTGGCTGCATCTTCTTTGCCGCTGATGAGCTGCTCTGGGTGAAATAATTGGCGGTATGTCCCTGTCCTCACTTCATCAATGACAGTGGGCTCAAGATCTACAAAAACTGCACGAGGAACATGCTTCCCTGCACCAGTTTCGCTGAAAAATGTGTTAAAAGCATCATCACCTCCTCCAACAGTCTTGTCACTAGGCATTTGGCCATCAGGCTGTCAGACAAAACAAATTATAAGGTGATAGTTCAATTACCGAAATACACACTTGTGACAACTTCTACACATGACAAAGCTACTCTACATATACGCTTCCCAAAATGTTTCTTAGATTCTGAACCCAAAAATCTTGCGAATTCTAAAGAAAATCCATGCAGAAACAGCTGTTGTAAATTGGAAGTGCTGAGAGAGAGATTAATATCCAACAAACACGGTACAGAGCAAGCCAAATCAGAAGCTAAAACACAGGAAAAAAGAGGTTTTCGTCGAGCTAAGAAATTTCATGCCTGCTGTTAACATCGAGAATAAGGCAGCTTTACCGAAGGATATTAACTTCATGTAGTTTTCTATTTTCAAATGCCACAAACGGTTTAACTTCATCAGGTTCAAGATGTTGGGATTCTCCACTGAAGCCATACTTTTTGTCTAAATCTATTGTTCCTTTCAGATCTCTGTCATACAGTTTTATGTCCTGCTTTTTCTTCTAGCGTGATCAAGTGTTGTCAATCTCCATTAACTTTTACTAGAATTCACTGTTCCTTTCAGTTCTCTGGCATACAATTTGATGTTGTGCCTTATCTTCTAGCAGGATCAAATGACGTCAATTCACCTTTCTAATATTGTCGAAGATAAAGCACGAACGTAGGAAAATAAGTAGTAACTAGTTATTTATAAGGTTAGTTTGATCAGTAAAAAGTGAAAATTTAGGTGACTTCAGAGACCAAAGAAAACAAATTTATAGATCTAAAATTGTCAAGACATATACCAATTCCACTAATATGACTGTTAATTGCAATGGTTTGTTGTACGTCCATAAAATTATCCTCTGAAACAGAAGATCTGGTATGTAAAGCTGTTAAAAGTCCCAGTATCTTTAGCATTAGAAATGTCAAAAACAACTTCATGTCCCAAGGCCCAGCAGACCAAAAAAGGGGCAAATAACCTAAGTTTTGCACCATCCCCCTTTATAGGACTAGACATAAAAGTTCATTAACATCACAAATCCCAAATCTGCAAAAATGGGTATAGCTAATGATAAAACGTATATCAGACACAAGTAAACAACTGAACCCCCAATAAATAACTTAATCCGTAGTATATAACAGAATCCTGATAAAATGCAATCTTACAATAGAAGATCAACAAATCAGACTAAAAAGACAACCTTATCACATATAATGCATTACTCCTTTAGACAATAAAAAGAAAAATCCATCAACTGTCATATGACGGACCAGAGATAGATTGTTATTCACAGATCAATGTCAGTAGCAAATAAAAACTTATGTCGATCAATTTTCATGAAAAAATGAGGTATAATCAGAGATCTAGTGAATTTTTGGAAAAAAAAATAAACACAAAAGCAAAATCAAGGTTCCAGATAAACAAGGTTCCAACAAAAATTCTATTAACACGCTATCATGTGATGGAGGATCAACGAACAAAAACTTCGTACATTATCCACATTATTATAAACAACAAAGATATGAGAAAATTGAAGTGCAATTTTCATCATAACGTGAGATCTGTCAGATGTTGACAACACGAAGCACAAACAAGGCCACTCAGAGATAGTTAACGCCTTCTAAGCATAGAAACGCATCAAAAACCCTGGATCTGATAGTATACAACAAGAAATGCGTCCAAAAACCCTAGATCTGACGGTATAAAGGTAAATGTACGCAAAAAAATTGGAAGGAAGAGGTTAAAAGGGATACCTGAATGCCGTGCTCGAGGCAGTAAAGTTCCCAGCAGGCATTGCCGACCTGAATACCGGCCTGACCGATGTGGATCGATATGCACTCTCTCATTTTCGCTTCTTAATCGACAAAAAAAGAGGAGGATTCGTGAAATGGAGATTGAATGAGAGAAGAATCTGAAGGCGTTTATTAAGACGCCTCTCAAATTGCAACCTCTGTCGCGGCCGTAGTAGGCTCTGGCTCTGGTTTATATAGGAGGGAGAGGGAAAGATCTGATTGGGGTTTGTTAACCGTGATTAGCCAGGGATCGCGTTTGATTTGCTAGCGCAGAGTAGCCAAATTCAACCACGGTTTGAGCACCTCAGTTGGTGCTCTTTGAAAATTTAAACCGACTTGGGATTAAAACCGCCGTTTAATTAAAGGCTAATTATACCTATATCCCTGAAATTATACTTATGTCCGTTGATTAGACGGAATGTTAAAAATTCTAACAGTTTAATAAAATAACTTCATTACCCTCAAGTTATAAATCTATTTATTCAAATGCCATTATTTTAAAAATTCTCTCTCTTAAATTTTATTAAAATTGTCTCTCTATTAAATTCTCTCTCTCTTGAATTAATTCTCTCTCTCTCTCTTCCCCCACCACCCCGCACACCACCCCACCACTGCTACCACCTTCCCTTACCCTGCCGCTAGACCTGACAAACGGTTCGACCCGCGCGGGTACGGGTATTACCCGGTCGGATCTGGGTATAAACGGGTCGGGTAATTTATACCCGGGTTTTCCGAGTACGATTATCTGGGATCCGTACCCTACCTTGGCGGGTAGGGTATTACCCGCGGGTCTTGGCCTTTTTTTTTTTATATAATTCAAAACAAATTTTAACACACTTTTAAAAACAGTTTTTGCTGGTTATTTTGCTTATTTTATCAACACATTTCCTGTCTTTGATTGTTAATTTGTTATTGTAAAAATAATTTTCACTTTGGTTATTTAATGTTATGACACATAAAAGTGATAAAACATTAAAATTCATAATATCCTACATTCCTACTTAGTTACTTACTACTAATTACTTACTAGTTACTAGCATACTAATTGTTAAATACCATATGAACAAATTCAAGCATCTAACCCCATTCCTAAATTCCCGCCCATAATCCAAAAACTTTAAACAACAATTACATCATCATATCACAATATCACATGCATAAATTCATTGAAATTAAAGTCTTCAATTCCATCATCGTCAACTAAAACTTCAAGTCATCAAATCTCCGTTAAGCTTCTTGCATCCAAGTCCAACGAACCATCCATGTTTGCATTGATAGGCAAAGATACCTCAAGGTCACTATCGTCCCGCTCATCACCTAAATTTAAGCAAATATGATTAGACTAAATCCCAAAACATGAATATAAACTTCATATTCAAATGCTTTAAAAATAATAACTTACTTTGAATTGCATATCCATACAACCAATTACGTCCGCAAACCAAAGATTGGGCATTATCCCGAGTAAGTGAACTCCGAACTTTTGAAAGAACTTTTGCTCCAATACTAAAAGTTGATTCAGATGCAACAGTGGTAATTAGAATGCTCATAATGTCACGTGCCATATTAGAAAGAATAGTATACCTAGACCGATTGTCTTTCCAATACTCCAACACATCCAAATATGCATATTCCACGCAATCATATGTTGGCTCCTCCAAATAAAGATCCAAATCCAACTTCTTCTTGGCCTCAAGTCGTCGCTTTTTAAAGTACTCCTACATTTTTTGAATGGGAAATGTATTAAACAAAAAATATAAATACGTAAACAAGGAACGTAAACATAAAAAGAGAAATAACTTACTTCAGCCTCATCTTCTTCCAAGCAAACGATACTTATACCAACTGAAGCTTTATCTTTTGGAACAATAGAATTTTGAACCACATATTCTTCGTAGAGCTTCTCGGTCTTCATTTTGAGTTCTTTTGCCTTATCTTCCCCTCTACCCGCTTCAATCTTTTCATAGCAATATTCAACATATCCTAACTTGTAGCGAGGATCAAGCAATGTTGCTATAGCTAGGATAGTACTATAAGATTCCCAATACTTTAAAAACTTAGGGTACATTTCCATCGCCATTTTTCTCAAAACTAGATCCTCACTTTCCATCTCTTCCATTATACGCAACTGAATTCTCCACACTGAATTAAAATACAGATTTGAAGTTACATACTCAGTTCCAGACACAAGATTGGTCATCACAGCAAATGGAGCCAAAAACTTTACAATTTTAGCCCCCCTATCCCATTCTTCATTGGTAGGACAATACTTGTAGCTAGGTTCAATGAGGGAATAATTCACAAACGCTGACCGAAATTTAAGCCCACACTCTAACATAAAGAAAGGAAAGTTCCAACGAGTAGGAACATCCATGCGCAAACCCATCGAAGTAGCCACACCAATTTGCCCACAACACTAGGCAAACTTTATCTTCATACCCTCGGATCCTTTCACATACTTAATGCTCTCCCTAATCTTGTAAATAGCCTCATTACCAACTTTCAACCCGTCTTGCACAATGAGGTTCAAGATATGAGCCGAACATCGTATATGAAAATAATCTCCATTACTCACCAAGACTTTGTTGACTAGCAATCTATTCTTCAAGTGTTCTTGCATGTTATCACAACTAGTGGCATTATCTAAAGTGATCGAAAAGACTTTTTTCTCAATTCCCCAATCCTTCAAAAAATCATATGCTTTGTCACACAAGGATTTACCATTATGTGACGGAGCAAAATGAGAAAAATTAAGAATCCTACTATGCAATTTCCAATTTTCATCAACAAAGTGTGCAGTCAAGTAAAGATATCCCTCATATCTAATAGAAGTCCACACATCCGCCGTAAGACGTAGCTTCCCTATAATTCTTCCCAAAGCAAGCTTAAGCATGGCTTTCTAACTCAACAAGATTTTCAAACAATCGGCTTTTGCAATATTACGAGTATAATGCTAGACATCCGGATTCAAATAAGTGTGAACGTCCCTAAGACTCTCATGTTCAACAGCCAAGAAAGGTAAGTTATGCTTCATCATTGCAATAGCCATTTTTCACGATAAACATCTTGACAAAACTTTCTAGACCTCAATTTCACAAAATGATCTAAATGCATCTGTTTTACGTCCATAAATTCTTTATTGTACACACTACAAACCTTAAGATGTTTATGCATATTTAAAGTCCCATGTGTACCCTTACATGGCTTCCCATCAGGAGTTGTCCCCATGGCAAAACTAGAGACTTTACACCACCTACACATAGCCCTATGTTTATTATTCTCCCCCACAATATCAATTTTTTTTTCCAAATTTCACCTCTAGTAGACTTTTCATCAACACTAATATCAATATCATTAGCAACTTCATCAAGGTTGGTAAAAACTTGAGAACATTCATCTTCAACATCAACAACCTCAACATTCTCAATGGGCGGATTCTTGTTTATAGATTCCATAGATTCTACAATAGTCCAAAACAAAGAATAAGAAAAAAAGCGAGAACAACAAGTCAACAAATCCAACAGGACCAACACAAGTTACACAACACATAATTTCAAAATTTCACTAGTCCAACAGCAAATTCAGCAATATATATAACAACCAAATGCAAAAAAATACTATTCAACAATAATAACATCCACCACAAATCCACAATACTACCCAAATCCAAATCCACCTTCCATCTGCCACATCAATATACTTGAATCATACATCAATATACTTGACAAGTTGACATGAAACTCCATTGCAACCAATATACTTGACATGAACATGTACTAAAAATGTATAATTACGGAACATTTCAAAACTGATGGTATCTATGTAGTACATGATTTTAACCTAAACCATATCTGATTCAAGTAATGGATCAGAAGTAAAATAGAAAACATTCCAAACCCCTGTAAGTTCAACCATTAAATGCTAAATCCTTCCAATTAAACTAATTTTAAAGCCACAAAAAAAAAAAATCATCCACGTGAACCTCCTACAGCTACAAGTATAAAATGCAGAGCACACGAAACACATGAAGAAAATGTACTGAACACAAATTCTGAACACAAATATGCAGCCCAAGAGAAGACAGACTCTTCTTTTCACACAAAATTAGATCACCAATTCAGACATTCAGTATACATGTCTACCAATTCAGTATTCAATTATTCATATATACAGTCATACAGAGATGTCCATGCTCGTTTTGGCAATGAAATGGCATGACCACTCTATTAAATTACACCCAATATCAGTCCATTAAATTAGTCTTCTGAGCACAAAAGAATGAAAAGATACATGTATATATTATTTATCGTATGGACTATGGCGTATGCACAGATGACAGATCACAGATGTATGAAATGAAAGTGATACAACATTTGAGAGATCGACTAACCTTTCAGGTGGAGTTCCGTGGCGTACGGCGTGAATAGCGGCGGTGGACTGATGGAGGCTGACGGCAGTGGTCGATGGCATGCTACTACGGCTTGAACAGCTGCTGTCGACGCTGCTATGGCATTGGTCTATCGGTCTGGATCTGTCGATATGGCGTCGCACCGTCTCGTGAGTCGTGTGAGATGGGCTGGCGTTCGACGAGTTCAAGATCTGTCACCGGTAGATCTGAGATGAGTTGACGGGACTAGGTGATTGATGAGTGATGACGGAGGGCTCTATCGCCGGCAGATGTGGTGTTGCCGTGTTGGCTTGCGACGGCGTGAGAAGTGAGAACTGAAAAGTAAGAACTGAGAGTCTGAGAGTGAGAAACGAATTTAGGGTACATATTTTTCCCTTATATACTTAAAAATAACGGGTAATTTCGGGTTACCCGAACCTACCCGAAAATTACGGGTCGGTTCGGGTACGGGTCAGATTTCTACGGGTAGTGAAAATAGCTACCTGTACCCTGGATTTTGGACAGAGTACGGTTCGGGTAACGAGTACGGACATCATATTGCCAGGTCTACCTGCCGCTGTTGTGCCTCTCATTCCCCACCGCGACGTAGAGAACGAGATCGGTGAGATCACGGCCAACCAGCCACAGCGAGGCAGCAACCAGTGGTGGTCACGAGATCAGCGAGATCGTCTCATTATGGAGGGAGAGAGTTGCCAGCTTTGTGGGTTTGTGAAGGAATTCAGGCAGCGTGGGTGTGGGAGGGGCTTGCTGACGTGGTAGGGTGGTGCAGGGAGAGGCTGCCGGCGTGGTGGGTGGTACGGGACCCTAACTCTGAAGCAGATCTTTGAAGCTCGGCCTTTTTAATCGGAATACTGCGACAGTCAACGGCAACTCCATCTCTGGCGCTGTCATCTCGATTTACGGACAGAATCGAAGCGTTGTCCGGATCTCTCGGCAATCACCATCGTGATTCTCAGCAGCTGCCTTTTCTGATTTAATTAGCCCTTAATAATTTTATGGATCATGTTATGATTGTGGAACTATGTGGAATTTGTCTTGACGAGGTTGTGATTGTAATGAACAAGGGAGGCAGGGTAAGATTTTGGGTTTCTGTGCACCACCCGACGGTGAATTAGGGTACCGACGGTGTTGCAATGATGCCAGCGGTGGCTTATGTTGGTGCCGGCGGTGCTGTGATGGGGTGATTGGGTCTTAGGTCATGGATTAGGGACCGGCGGCGCTGCGATGATACCGGCGTTTGTGCTTATTCGGTGGTTTGGTGTGGCTTTGGTGGTGGTGCACCGGTGGTCTTGACACCGGTGATCAATCTCAGTCGGGCATATACAGAAAAAGAAAGACTTTAAAAAAAGCTGATTCTTAATTTTGTTAAAAATAAAAAAAAACAGGTGTATAAGGGCATATACAGTATAAAGATATTACTGTCATATTAAAAATACATAATGATCATCAGCCAAAAAGTAGAATTTTTTAACGGAATCCTAACAGATAGATACGATGTTACACTTTCAAAGTTTTTGGTCACGGTATGTTACATTTTGAAACTTAGCGTCCTTGACTGAAATTACTCCTGAACCTCAGGGACATAAGTGTAATTAGCCCTTTTATTAAACTTGCGCTTGTTTAAAACTAAAGAATTAAAAAAAAGATATTAATGTCTCTAATAGCAACAGAGTAGAGTAAATTTAGTTAAAAAATGCTATTACTGATTCACAATAATATCCGTAGTTAATAGTGGTGGCCAATCAATGATTGACATGTAGGTGTTTAGAAGAAAAAAAATTCAACGCAGAATGCTAAGTTGCAAAAATAACTTCTCGTAAATAGCAGATGTTAAACATGCTTAATAGCATTTTCTAAACGGACAACGTTATTTTTCAATAATTTTTTGTTTTTTAATGTTTTATTTATATCGTTAAAATATACTCTAGTAACATAGGTTAGTCTTTTAGCCACAAACAAAGAGGTGAATCACTATATTGTGGAGTAAGTTAACCACTTCCTTTTGCAAATACCTTCGCCGACGATTTATAACCGAAGACGTGCCTTCTAAACCATCACTAATGTTGGCCTTAGCTAGATGAGCAGTCGTGCACACGTGATGCATGTGCAACTCATTTATTATATAAAATTAGTACTGTGCAATATATCATCAATATGTTCACTGATAGTCCACTCTAGACATAAATATTAGATTCAATCATGTGTATGCATGAAAACACATAAGCTGAAGACATATTAATCAATAATAACTGGTATTGATATCAAGGCTAATATAAAAGGGCAGTATTACACAACGATGAGCTCGCAAAAATAAAAAATCAAGCATGATATATAAGCATTTTAAAACGTGAAAACTAAACATGTCTTAATGTAGTTATTTACTATTTAATACTTCATTTGTCAAACAAAAATTGCTTGTTTCCAAATTAAGAAAGATGTTGTAGATACTTTTATATATTTACCCTTTTTTTACACATTTTTTATTCTATTTTTTTCTCCACATTTAAATCTCTATCAACATATTTTCACTCTCCTGACCCACTTTCTTATTCAGTTTTTTCTTCACATTTAACACTCTACTAATCTATTTTTTTTTCTTCATCTCTCTAAAGGGTGGAATTAAAAAAATATAATATATCACTTAAATTCTTAATTTGTGTAAAAAAATTTTGATCAAATTACGTGGGACGGATGGAGTATTTTATTTTGTGTCATTTTTGGAAAAAAAAATTTCAGAGTATCAAGAGTCAGCATTTTAGATAGTTAATTATGTAACACTTAAGAGGTATTATACCACAGGAGATTTTCTTTTGAATTAATTACGCAGTTGACCATCAAACTATTAGGTAAATTTTACTTTGACCACTGAACTTTCATTTGTGTCAAAGTGACCATTGAATCCTTCAATTGATCTCAATTAAGTCACTATGTTAGCTTCCGTCCATCCCAAGTCCGTTAAGTGGCTAAATTTAAGGGTAATTTCGTCACTCTCTTTTTTCTTCTCTTTTTCAACCCCCTTCTTTCTTCCTCTTTCTCCCATCACCACCACGGCCAAGCCGCAGCCTTAGCTCACCCAATGCTCAAGCCCCACCACCATTGCCACACCTTCATCCCTACAGCACATCCACCGCAAAATTACATCCCCACCACCATTGTCGCTATAATACCCCATCACACCCGCCCCTACAATACCTGTAACGCCCCCGAAAATTCAGAGCTCCGCCGCCCCGAACACCCGGGTCGTTAACCTACCGGATCACACCAAACCTGTCAAATCCTGTACACAACCACATACTTTAAAGCATCTAATCCGATACCGACTCGAATTCTCCAAAATACAAGATTTAACAAAACCTGCTTGAACTCAAACCATTAAAACCTAGGTTCTTTTCAAGCTTGAATCCCTAAAGGATGAATCAAGAGTACAAACCCACGCAGGGGTCTTACTATACATTGGTGATGGGCTCACCGGAACCTCACACAGACTCTAACCCATTCCCAAATCTACTACAGCTTATCATCACCTGCAGAAGGGAATCAAACGGAGAGTGAGCTTTTGAGAGCTCAGTAAGGTCGTACAAGGACTACAGAAGAGATTATAACACGACTCTAAAAATCCAACCGACGATGATTTTCAAGACACTTCGAACGATCAAAATTCAATAATTACCCAAACTGAGTAAAGTTCATCAAAAATAGATACCAAAATACATATTAACAATCAGAACAGATCCAAACTGATCAATAAAAGATCCTTTTCAAGTCCACATTTCCAAGTACCACGAAAATTTCCCTTGCTCAAGGGATTTCAATCCGAGCAGAAATCAAATCAGATAATACGATTAAGGTTTGTCAGGGAATTTCAACCCAAGTACAAATCCTTCTAGCTAAGTACAATGAATGTTTGTCAAGGGCTTTCAACCCAAGTACAAATCATTCTAGCTAACGAAAATCAAAAATCAAATGTTGATCCTGGGCGATTGCAATGCCATTATGGCAAGCTCATATAGTGTACTCATGCATGATGTACTAAAATAATTACTAGTCCACTTGGGTACTAGCCTGCGTTTCATGCAGGATTCAACCAGCCTTATACCGCCTCCCCACTAAACAGGTACCCAGGCCAACACAGAAATTAACAATATCAATGAGCGTTAGCATAAGCTCATATCCCCGAAATAAATTCAGTGTCTCATAACAATAATCATACTGACATAAGTCAGCATTCGGGATTTTCAGAAGAAATCAGAATTTCAGAAGAAAATCACAGATAAATAACAAAACGACTGCGAATAATTATCGAATATAATCACAACAATTCGAGAGAGTGGATACAGATAATTATCAAATTTTCTCAGCCCGCAATAACAGGCGAGCATCAAAAGATTTCCAAATAACCGATTCAGGTTCAACATTAGGGTTTTCTGGGCAAGAACATGCTGATACCAATACATAACTCAGAGTTCGGCATTAGCCGTAAATATATCAAAGGAGTACTTACGAGTACGAGTAATCAAATAAGGGTTCGGACAAAATTCCTTACCCAAGGTTCAGATAGAATCCCTTACCTGGATCCGCAGCTAAATTATCCTAACCGAAAGTCTTTAGCTTGAACCTAAACGGAATAATCGAACCATTAGAAACAGCCTACAGAACAAGATTATAACTTAATACGAACTCACACATACTCCCAAAATGAACCTCCCCTCACAGGATATGTAAAATTACCGAAACACCCCTAGGGTGTAAAATTACCGAAATGCCCCTCTCGGACTTAAATTATCCAAACGGCCTTCCCGTAAGTAGAATCATTGAAATAAACTTTCCACATGTAAATTTATGCCAAAATACCTTTCTTAGGTCAAATTACCAAAATACCCCTTCGGGGTGGCAAATTACCAAAACACCCCCCGTTGCACTTTAATTCTCAAAATGACTTTTCCATAAGCAAAGTCACTGAAATAATCTTACCGTATGTAAATTTACTTCAAAATATCTCTTATAGGTAAAATTATCAAAATACCCCTTCGGGGTGGTAAATTACCAAAACACCCCTGGGGGTTTCCAGCACCGGAAAAATCTCAAAAATATCTTAAACCGCTATCTTAAGCATCCCGATGTTATTTCTGGCCTAAAAAGTATTTTATAAAATTTTCGTCCAAAAATCCTGAACCGGTGTCCGGACCGAGCGCTAAAAGGCCAGTTTCGTGAAAAAATGCCTATCGGCCTTGGAATGATCCAAAATTTTAGATACTGAATCATATCTATAAAATAGGGATTACATAAAATTTTCAGGTTAAAATAACTTGGTTTGATATGCTAAATAAATCGATAAAGTTCTTCAATCAGTACCCTAATTTAGGGCCCTTCGCGGACTCCAAAAATTCCCAAAATTTTCCAGAGGGTAGATCTCGTAAAAACATTGGGTGTTACTGTTTTGAGTTTTGTCTAACTTGGACCCTAACTATTTATGAAAATTTGTAGAAAAACCTGCCCAAATAAATTTCCTCTTTAGTGACAATTTCACTTCCTATTCAAATTCACACACACTAAAACACCTAATTTTCACACAGTCATCATCTTCCCCAGTTTTTCAGCTGAAACAACTTCCTGTCACATTCATCCATCACCCACGAATTCACAAACGCACACACTACTTTCTTTAAACACACAATTACTCACCTAAACACTCATCACCCTTCCTTGATTTCGTGTATACACACACTTACACACAATTCATCAACTCACACTGCCGTGGCCATGAACACACACACACACACAACCTGCTATAACCCGGAAAACACACACTAGTCACAAGCACACAACGGAACACACATAGCGTCGTACACTGCCATACACCAACACATCCCAATCCTTCTATACACGATTCCACTCTTAAACCCACATACCCGAACCACCACAGTCACGACACACACACACACACACACACACACACACACACACACTGTGACACAGTAATACACATGAACACACACAGAAATTTAACACACTGACTAGGGTGGAGAGATTACCCTCTTCGAAGGTGTCCTTCAATCTCTCTTTTTTTATTTCGATTCACCCCTTGCCCGAGCCCTGCTTCCCTCTCTCTATTTTTCTTTCTCTTCTCTGTTTCCTCTTCTGCCTCTGTTCTGTTCTTCTCCTTTCCCGAAAGGGAAAGGTTCCCTTTTTGTCTTTTCTTTCTTTTTTTTTTTGTTTTCTTTCTTTAAACTTATCCATTCTTTCTCAATTATCTTCTCTCTTTTTTTCCTAGCTTAGTCATTAAGCTAGTAGGAGGTGGCACTCCCACAATTTTTCTCAAAATTTCAAATTAACCCCCAAGATTTTCCAAAATTACGAAAATGCCCCCAAATTTTCAAAAATTACATTTTTGCTCCAAAATTCTTTTAAGCTTTCACAAGCTTCTAATGCTCAAGTATTGCTCAAAATTAGCGACCGTTTATTTTTCGGAGCCCGAATGGTTATTTTAATCGGCTCCCGAAGTTCGGGATATTACATTCTTCCCCCCTTATAAAAATTTCGTCCTCGAAATTTGCTCGCGGATTCTCTATCACTTATGGCGTCCAGGCACTATGCCTCCGTTGCGCCACTCTGATAACTATCTCTTGGTAGTTACGCTACCTTTGACTTTCGCACCCAGATTCTTGTCCCATGAATACCCAGATGCAACTGGTTAAATCCAAATCATAACACTAAACTGAAATTCTGTCAGATAATCACTTTCCTCTAATTAGTCCAGAATTTCACGAACAATGATTTAACGGATACAGAACTCACTAAGCAGAACCCACACCGCTCAGAATTTTGCCCATATCAAACAAATAAAATCGACTCTAATACCACAAACTTTTATTGCACTGTACCGATAATATACCAGAGGGTTTACCCTTTGTGCAACTTACTTAATGATTGTAAGCTTAGCCCTAAGCTCGAGGCGTATTAAAACGCTAAGCGATAGTCACGTGTGACTGGCCATCTAGCAAGGCTATTAGGAGTAGGGTAACCAATTCATATAAGCACTTATGCCGCACAGCAAATAGCAAAACTGTAGCCACTAGGCTTTCACTGCATGCTCTAATACCTCAAAACAACGAGTCCAAATTACTGACAAGTTCATCACCTGATTCACAGTCACATTATTTACAAAAATCTTCTAACCTTATCCTTCAATCATCTGTTTCAGCTAAACGTTTAAAATCTTCTAGTTCCGAAAGCAATTAACCAACAGTTTGTTATCCCAGATTCAGACAAATTTCATCTTATACCAAATCATCGAATAACTTATCCAAACCTAATCAGCATTCCCAGAGTCTATTCTCGTTTATAGATTATCTGAGGTTTAGGAATTTACCTAACCTCATATCCAGGTAAGGAAAACTACGCAAATATTGATAGTACTAATCGCAATCAGGCAATCAAATACAAAAATCTTTAACAAAATCATGCATATTAGCTTTCGAGATTCACAACAGAATTCTGTGACATTCCAGAAGAACGACGGACACAGAAGCAATGATATCGGTCTGACGAAAGCGAAGTCAACCCAATGACTCAGAGCAATAAGAATCAGAAGGAGTTATTGGTCTTTAATAAGATTTGTAGCTTTCCCATGGCCAGTGGGTCAGATACTACCTCATCAAGTCCAAATAGATTCAAAAGGACAGATAAATATCTCGGAAGGAATAAGACGAACCAACATGAATGACATCTTTTCTGACGTCTCAGCGTAAGCTGACATTCAATTAAGTCGTCCTTGAATTCAATATGCAAAAGAATGATTCAGATGACAGAGCAAAATTCCAAATCCCTTCTTGTACCCTTAAACCAAAATTTTTGGTCTTAACACCAGTCATTTTCTAAAACAATACTCTTACTCATACATCAAATCACCAACTTAACTACTGCTCAGACCCTATAAACTTTCCAGATATGACTAAGGTTTTCCCTAACAATAAACGGATGCGTGATTAGCAAATCACCGATTCACACCTAGTATGATGGTAAAACCTTAAACAACAAATGATACGAGGTCCATAGAAGAACCTCTATCCCAAATATAGACTGTATATTCACAGATAACCACAAAACAGCCGAAGACTCTCCCAACGGAGTACTTATCACAACATCAATTCTTATAGGACATATATTCATCCTCAATCTCTATGCCAAATTGACAGATGTAAGGAAATATGATGTTCCAAACTTACCTAGTAATAGGTTAATCTGTGGTGTACCTAGCACCACGTCACCGGATGTCACTAAATCTTGAGCTGACATTAAATAAACTTTAACTGATATTCTGGGCCTCAGCCCTTACTGATCTTGTCCTCTTCCTGCCGAGGAACACTGTTCACTGTTACATTAGCTATAGGTGCATGATAAAATTTGACTAATCATTTCTCGCAACAGATAGTTTCAAACTTAATGTTTCACACTGCCATGCTTAAAACATCATCCAATCATTTTATTGCGTAACTCACTACTCTGACTTCTACCTTACATATCACATGGGGTGGATAGAAATTGACCCGCCACTCTGACCAGTACTCTATGTTGGTCAAACTCCAGAACCATATAATGGTCCAAGTATAATACTCTGAGCTGGTCGAGCGCCTTCACCTGCGCTCCCTTAAATTCCATATCACGCATTGATCAAATTTCAGAATTCTATCCAGATCTCAACACCATCGAACCGAAGTGGGCCTCAATCTCTGATTTTGCCCCAACCTTTAACCTAGGGCACCGTACTGTGCCGACTGTAAAAACTTTTTGCTGACGATTGTCAGCTCATACAAATCTGTTCAGGAAAATTCTCACTTATCTCTCTTAGATCTGCCCTGTGTTTACTTATGCCTTCCTCCATTGTCAGACTTAGATTGTTCCAAAACATCGGCCAAATAAAGACATTTCATCTCGCTCGTCAATCGAGCTGGAAGCATTCTATCTCTCAGTCCAGGCCTAAGCCCCACTCAAACTTCTGGCAGTTATCTGCCTCCAGGAATAACATTCTTACTGTGAATCCAACAAATCATGAGATCTCATCTCAACCTTGTTTATTGAATCTTAACCTGTTATCTCACATCAACAATTCTCTCACATCTGTTCACGAAGTCTCGCAAAATACCAATCAAAATTATTCTCTAAAGGGTTCCCAAGTGACATAAATCAATTACTGATAAGTCAGATTCTTCACTACCATTTTCCACCTTGATCAACCTCGCCTCTCAGTTTATATCCAGCAATTTCAACCTTTGTCACTTTACTTATAGTTACTCAAAGTTTATACAATCAGTTGCTCAAAATTTCCGCAACTTTACCAATCCAATTTGCTGCTTCTATAGGGTCCAATAACCTCCCTGTAGCTAATCCTTTTATTTCTTAAGATCACCCAAGATACTCTTATCTAGAGGTTATGGTTAACTAGGATTCGATACTACAGGCTGCCGGTTGCCAATTTCTATGTCATCGAAATTGGAATCGGGTTCATGGTGTTTAGAATCACAACCATCCGTTCTAGGGTTCTACTGTTTTCCCCTATAGGGTAGGGTTACCTCTCTACAATCATAATACTCATACAATATATTTGCCAATCAAAACATCATCTGATCTGGTCTTTCCAATACCGGGCATTTTCCTATTCCATCTTACACAATCCTCTTTGAATTTCATCTATCGGGGACCACTAGGCCCTCCATATCATTACCGCTGCCAGAGCTTCAAATTCTGACCATAAGGATACAATAAGCAGTTATCAAAGTTATACCAACCCGGGTATAAAGAACAACACAATGACTAGTCAAGGCAGACTTCTTAACTCTGCCATCATCCTACTCCACTCTCATTAACCGGAATATCATTCCACAGATTCATGTTACCTATACCATGTCGTTCCATGCCTACAGATTCATATGCCTATACTTTTAATACCACAAGAACGAACCGGCTTTGATACCAATTGTAACGCCCCCGAAAATCCAGAGCTCCGCCGCCCCGAACACCCGGGTCGTTAACCTATCGGATCACACCAAACCTGTCAAATCCCGTACACAACCACATACTTTAAAGCATCTAATCCGATACCGACTCGAATTCTCCAAAATACAAGATTTCAACAAAACCTGCTTGAACTCAAACCATTAAAACCTAGGTTCTTTTCAAGCTTGAATCCCTAAAGGATGAATCAAGAGTACAAACCCACGCAGGGGTCTTACTATACATTGGTGATGGGCTCACCGGAACCTCACACAGACTCTAACCCATTCCCAAATCTACTACAGCTTATCATCACCTGCAGAAGGGAATCAAACGGAGAGTGAGCTTTTGAGAGCTCAGTAAGGTCGTACAAGGACTACAGAAGAGATTATAACACGACTCTAAAAATCCAACCGACGATGATTTTCAAGACACTTCGAACGATCAAAATTCAATAATTACCCAAACTGAGTAAAGTTCATCAAAAATAGATACCAAAATACATATTAACAATCAGAACAGATCCAAACTGATCAATAAAAGATCCTTTTCAAGTCCACATTTCCAAGTACCACGAAAATTTCCCTTGCTCAAGGGATTTCAATCCGAGCAGAAATCAAATCAGATAATACGATTAAGGTTTGTCAGGGAATTTCAACCCAAGTACAAATCCTTCTAGCTAAGTACAATGAATGTTTGTCAAGGGCTTTCAACCCAAGTACAAATCATTCTAGTTAACGAAAATCAAAAATCAAATGTTGATCCTGGGCGATTGCAATGCCATTATGGCAAGCTCATATAGTGTACTCATGCATGATGTACTAAAATAATTACTAGTCCACTTGGGTACTAGCCTGCGTTTCATGCAGGATTCAACCAGCCTTATACCGCCTCCCCACTAAACAGGTACCCAGGCCAACACAGAAATTAACAATATCAATGAGCGTTAGCATAAGCTCATATCCCCGAAATCAATTCGGTGTCTCATAACAATAATCATACTGACATAAGTCAGCATTCGGGATTTTCAGAAGAAATCAAAATTTCAGAAGAAAATCACAGATAAACAACAAAACGACTGCGAATAATTATCGAATATAATCACAATAATTTGAGAGAGTGGATACAGATAATTATCAAATTTTCTCAGCCCGCAATAACAGGCGAGCATCAAAAGATTTCCAAATAACCGATTCAGGTTCAACATTAGGGTTTTCTGGGCAAGAGCATGCTGATACTAATACATAACTCAGAGTTCGGCATTAGCCGTAAATATATCAAAGGAGTACTTACGAGTACGAGTAATCAAATAAGGGTTCGGACAAAAGTCCTTACCCAAGGTTCAGATAGAATCCCTTACCTGGATCCGCAGCTAAATTATCCTAACCGAAAGTCTTTAGCTTGAACCTAAACGGAATAATCGAACCATTAGAAACAGCCTACAGAACAAGATTATAACTTAATACGAACTCACACATACTCCCAAAATGAACCTCCCCTCACAGGGTATGTAAAATTACCGAAACACCCTTAGGGTGTAAAATTACCGAAATGCCCCTCTCGGACTTAAATTATCCAAACGGCCTTCCCGTAAGTAGAATCATTGAAATAAACTTTCCACATGTAAATTTATGCCAAAATACCTTTCTTAGGTCAAATTACCAAAATACCCCTTCGGGGTGGCAAATTACCAAAACACCCCCCGTTGCACTTTAATTCTCAAAATGACTTTTCCATAAGCAAAGTCACTGAAATAATCTTACCGTATGTAAATTTACTTCAAAATATCTCTTATAGGTAAAATTATCAAAATATCCCTTCGGGGTGATAAATTACCAAAACACCCCTGGGGGTTTCCAGCACTGGAAAAATCTCAAAAATATCTTAAACCGCTATCTTAAGCATCCCGATGTTATTTCTGGCCTAAAAAGTATTTTATAAAATTTTCGTCCAAAAATCCTGAACCGGTGTCCGGACCGAGCGCTAAAAGGCCAGTTTCGTGAAAAAATGCCTATCGGCCTCGGAATGATCCAAAATTTTAGATACTGAATCATATCTATAAAATAGGGCTTCCATAAAATTTTCAGGTTAAAATAACTTGGTTTGATATGCTAAATAAATCGATAAAGTTCTTCAATCAGTACCCTAACTTAGGGCCCTTCGCGGACTCCAAAAATTCCCAAAATTTTCCAGAGGGTAGATCTCGTAAAAACATTGGGTGTTACTGTTTTGAGTTTTGTCTAACTTGGACCCTAACTATTTATGAAAATTTGTAGAAAAACCTGCCCAAATAAATTTCCTCTTTAGTGACAATTTCACTTCCTATTCAAATTCACACACACTAAAACACCTAATTTTCACACAGTCATCATCTTCCCCAGTTTTTCAGCTGAAACAACTTCCTGTCACATTCATCCATCACCCACGAATTCACAAACGCACACACTACTTTCTTTAAACACATAATTACTCACCTAAACACTCATCACCCTTCCTTGATTTCGTGTATACACACACTTACACACAATTCATCAACTCACACTGCCGTGGCCATGAACACACACACACACACAACCTGCTATAACCCGGAAAACACACACTAGTCACAAGCACACAACGGAACACATATAGCGTCGTACACTGCCATACACCAACACATCTCAATCCTTCTATACACGATTCCAGTCTTAAACCCACATACCCGAACCACCACAGTCACGACACACACACACACACTGTGACACAGTAATACACATGAACACACACAGAAATTTAACACACTGACTAGGGTGGAGAGATTACCCTCTTCGAAGGTGTCCTTCAATATCTCTTTTTTTATTTCGATTCACCCCTTGCCCGAGCCCTGCTTCCCTCTCTCTATTTTTCTTTCTCTTCTCTGTTTCCTCTTCTGTCTCTGTTCTGTTCTTCTCCTTTCCCGAAAGGGAAAGGTTCCCTTTTTGTCTTTTCTTTCTTTTTTTTTGTTTTCTTTCTTTAAACTTATCCATTCTTTCTCAATTATCTTCTCTCTTTTTTTTCCTAGCTTAGTCATTAAGCTAGTAGGAGGTGGCACTCCCACAATTTCTCTCAAAATTTCAAATTAACCCCCAAGATTTTCCAAAATTACGAAAATGCCCCCAAATTTTCAAAAATTACATTTTTGCCCCAAAATTCTTTTAAGCTTTCACAAGCTTCTAATGCTCAAGTATTGCTCAAAATTAGCGACCGTTTATTTTTCGGAGCCCGAATGGTTATTTTAATCGGCTCCCGAAGTTCGGGATATTACAATACCCCAACCCTGTCGCCGCTTCTGCATTACCGCACCCCGTTGCCGCTAAAGTACCCACATCACCACCAATGTTAAAGTTCTTAGCGCCACCACTACAGTAGCTGTCGAGGTCCCTTCGACCATCATAATTCGATGGATCTCCTTCTTCTTCCTTTGGCATCTCCACAATTGAAATCACATTTTTTTGTTATTTTGGCAGATTAATATCCTTACGAGGAGGATGATGGAGGATCATCTTTTGAAATGTTTTGATCATGACATGGTGGCAGGATCCGATTATAGCGACGGCGACTGTGGCGGATGGGATCCGAATTTGATGGAGGGGTGCTTGAGTGATGATCGACATAAGACATCAATGCGATGGTCTTGGTCGTGGTGATGACGGTGGGTGGCGAGTTGGTGGGTAGCGATGTGGGTGGGGCAGTGAAGCTTGGTTTTGGTAGTGGTGGTGGGCGGTGAGGCTGGTCGTGGAGGTGGGTCGGTTGGCGATTAGGGGTGAAGAAGATCCATTTTGGGTTAGGTTAATTAAAGAAAAACAATTCTATTTGGGGTTAATTGATGAAAAAGAAATTATTGTTAGGTTCAATTGAAGGAAAAATAAAATATATTTGGGGTCAATTAAAGAAGAAGAAAAAATTATTGGGGTCAATTAAAGAAAAGTTAGACAAAAAATCAGAAGGAAAAAAAAGAAGTAAAAGAGAATCTTATTCTTTTATCATTTGACAATTTTGCCCCTCAATTAAGCATCATGTGCCTTGCACATGGGCAGTTAATGGACTAAAATTAACGGAGTGACTTAATTGAGATCGATTGAAGGATTCAATTGTCACTTTGACACAAATCGAAGTTCAGTGGTCAAAGTGAAATTTTCCTAATAATTCGATGGTCAACCGCGTAATTAACTATTTTCTTTTTATATATGACGAGTTGTCGTGCACACTCGATACATGTATAATTCCGTCATTGTATAACTCCTTATGACTTTTTACGCAATATTTATTCATCTCAAGTGCAGTCAAATGAGTAAAAAGTCTTTAAATTTCAAATATTAGTGAACGAGAAATAAAAATATCAATAATCTTGTGATAATATTTGTCGTAAACATTAACAAAAATGTCGTATCTAGAACTGAGAAAATAGTATTCATAACATTGGAGATTAATTTTGGTCACTAATAATGAAAACGAACTTTATAGAAGTCATCACATGACTTTCAATCTATTTATTATTTTATCACAGCAGTATAACTACATTTCTCAATATCCACCCTTCTCTCATTGATCACAAACAAAATCACAACTATATGGATAATGTACTTTACAGCAATAAAAACAAAAATAAATAAATAAACAGAGATGTGAATTAAGAATTTGATAGTTTCACAATAAATTCATAAATATCCTTAAACATCATCATTTTTAAATTTCAAAAAGAGAATCCCTAAAATGCATAGTTCTGTTGTGCATTTTGAAGCATCATTGCTGGCACCCATCTCTTCTAGGGCTGTAAATGAACCGAGCCGTTCACGAACGGTTCGTGATTCGTTCTCCACAAAACTCACGAACCAAGCATGAACAAGTTTTCAGGTCTTGTTTATTAAACAAAATATTCACAAACACGTTTGCGAACAGCTCGTCTAAATATTAAATTAATTATAATATATTTACAAAATTAATATTTACATAAAAGTGCAAAGATTAAATTTTATAGCTGAAGGCCAGGCTTTTAAGTCAGCCCAAAATCCCAAGCCCACTTATAAACATAAAGCCCAACCTTAGATAGTCCCATCTATGAAGAGCCCAACACTTGGAAACCCTATTATATAAACTAAAACTAAAACCTAAACCTAAACATCACAACAACTCAGCCGCACTCTGCATTCACACAGCCGCACTCTCCGTCCCTACCTCATCACGCACACACACGCAAGCACGCAGATCGCTCTGCACATAGACCCATCCCTCTCTCTCCATCTCTCTCACCTCTTCAGTCTTCACAAACGGACATCACGAATATCACGCCGCCGTCATCTCCCAGTTGCCGAATCAACCTTCATCGCCGAATTCAACTTTTAAAGCTGCAAAGCCACAAAGCCAAGTTTCCTATTGGCAAATCCATCGCCTGTAAAGCCAAGGGCTCAACCTCGAATGCATCAACTCATTGTTTATGTCTTCACTGATTTGTACTAGATTTATTTTTCAATGTTTTTGATTCTACATCGCTCCTTGTATCTTTTATGTATCGTTTTTTTTAATTATAACTTGATTGCTTGAACGATTTTAGGATTTTGAGTAATTTTAGAGCTTTGATTGGAACTTGAACATGAATGCAAGTTCGGCTCGTAATGTTAAACGAGTTAAGCGAACCGAGCCCGAGTCTCACCGTCATGAACTCTAGCCGAGTTCAAATATTAATATTTTGGCTCTTGACGAACAAGAGCCTAGCTCGAACATGCTAAAATTTAAACGAACCGAGTTCGAACACATCCATGTTCAACTCGAACTCGGTTCATAGACGACCCTAATCTCCTCACAACTCTACCGCCACTATCTTTGTCATCATCATCAGCACACGCACAAACATCAACACCACACAGACACAACGTACATACACATCACACACACGCGCGAACAAACACTACAGCTCATACACAGTGGCGGAACTATTGAAGAGCCGGGGGGACCATGCACCCCCCCCCCTTAATTTTACCAACATAATCTTTGGTTAAGGTATTAAAACTAAAAATAATTTATTTCACCAACATAAATTTTGTTTAAAGTTTTAAATTCCTAATATATATTTTGAGAATTGAACACTTTCAATTTATTTTCTCTTTGAAGGTTAAAATTTTGTTATTAACAAGTGCCACTAAAAGTCATTTGAAGTTTGAGAATTTAAGTTTGGCGTAAATTTCCTATAGGTTGTTGTTTTAATTATAATTCACAGGAAAATTATGTTAGTCTATATGTCTTGTATAGACAAACTCAAAGTTTTATTAATACTTTTATCTCTACTCAGTCTCAAATATATTTTTTTTTCATATACGTGCAACTGAAATACTCACGAGTACTATAATATTTACTCAAATTATTTCTAAACTATTGTGCAAAGACTATAACGTATAAATGCATGCAAATGATTTAACCTGCATATAAATTTGATGCTATTACTATAATGCACATAGACATAAAATTCCTTTAGTACATAGTATGCAATTGAAGAATAAAAATATTTCAAATTTACTTAATGTCGCTTCCTGCACCAAAACTGGTCTATTAAATCAATTTTAGAATACTAGTGGCTAAAATTTTTACATGTAACTCTTGGCCCATATAACATCCTGGATCCACCTCCACTCATACAAACACACCACACACGTGCACTCACACACGCGCACAAACACTAATAGACACAACACACCATCGATCATCCACCATTTTCACGACACACCCACGACCACCAAAGGCCTCCAATCAACCACCCAGTGGCGGAGCCAGAAATTATGCACGGGGTGGGCACCTTATTTACAAAGGAGAAAAAAATAAGCTTAACTATTTGACAATGCATTAACCCAACAAACATACAACTTGAACGAGCATAGATCAAAAGGGCATGAGTTAGTCATCCACCATTTTATGATTAGCCAATTCATATACTCACTTTCGACTCCTGATAAATCCAAAGGTAACAATTTGTGTGCCAATCTAATTCAGCATTGCACATTAATTACACTTTGCTAGATCAAAATAAACTTCCTAATCTTTGTGTGCCACCTTTTCTCGAGCACATAATCTGTGCACAAGTATGAAAGAACAAAGAAAGGAACAATCTTATACTCCGTATTATGTTAGTCAAATTTACTATACACAAGAGCCACCTAACAAGACTGTTATATTAAGAAACCAAAGATTGAGTTGACTACAGAGACAAAATTCGAGTTGCGTTCATTACAACAATGTACAACATAAATGCCTTTTTTTATGATGTTTATTTGAGTACCATTCTTTTTATGCGTCTTTTAATACGAGCCCTTAATTTAAGTGTAATTTGTAAAAATGTTGTATTTTTCTAGGCATTTTAGCAAACTCACATGCCAGGGACATTTTTCCAATATAATGTTCCTTTTTTGTGTTCACTTACCATAATATTCTATACATTATTATCATCGTTAAAATACAATGAGCTCTAATCATGGCCGTTAGTCAACGGTTCAAATTAATTTTTAGAAATCAAATCCATTCCTAAAACCAACCTTGTAACCCTAAACTACCACTTTAATAAACAATCAGCCGCCTGTACTTCTCATCTTCCTCCCGCCCCCTTTTACAACTACTCTCTCTCTCTTCCATCTACTCTACTTGTCATCTTCCTTCCATCTACCAGTTTTTCCTTCCCAAACTCTACTAGCATCAAACCTGAAAGGCTGAAAGTGAAGGTGGATGCAGTGATGCAGTGGCCGGTGGATTCATCCATGTCGGCGGCAACGACACCATTGCCGTTGTACAGTGTACTGTAAACGATGGAGAAGAAGGCAGCAGGTGGGCACGTGCCCCCCGTTGCCTCCGCTACTGCAGCCACCCATGACACACCAATGCTGCTGCCAACAGCGACGATCACTATGACATCGAAACCATCAATCGCCCACTTAGCCCCATTCACACGACTAATCGCACACTGAAACTCATCCAACTGCACCACCACGTGACCGCACCTTCGTCAATCGCAGACCCATGGCCTATGACTGCCACCAACAAAACCCAGATCACAAAATTGAAAAAAAGAAACTTCAAAATCATGAGTTGTGTGAACATGTGGTGCGTATGTTTGACCCATTGTACATATATGTAACAAAATTTAGATCGCGGGACTTTATCTTCTGAGCAAAGACGGCGACGGTTCGAGAAGATCGTCACCGAGCACATCGTCGTCGGTGATGTATGGGTCGCTGACTCGCTGGTGATGATCTTGCCGTGGTGCTGGGTCCGGGAGTACCCACCTCCGTCGCAAGGATGTTCACAGGCAGTGAAGAGGCAGCTGACCGAGATCAGGTCTATGTTAGGCAAGCATCGAGCATCGAGCAGTGAGCAGAGGCACGATAAGAAGAACGAAGAGATGTGAATAAGGCCCATTGCGTTAACTGCAGATTAAGAAGAATAGAGGGAAAAAAAATGTAGTATAATTCTAATGAAAAAATATAGCAAAAGGAAAAATACATGAGAATCTGAGACAACTTCACTGTGAGTTGAAGTTTTAGTAAGAATTCATGTTTCTTCGTGGCAGATTATATTTTGAATGAGAAGGGAAAATGCAGAACAACAAATGGATAGTTACGTGTATTCTTAACCGATAGTTTTTGAGTGGGTCTTTGTAACTTATGATGTGTGGAGAGTATGGAGAGTAGGTGGAGTATTATTTTACAAATTTGACCTTAAAATGAACACGTACCAGAATTACTTTTAGTGTAAAATGAAGAAGGTATTACATTAAAAGTTATATTTTTATTATAAGTAGTATAGATATAGATTTGACGATTGATATACACGGAATATTTATTACAGCGTAGCGTGTTTAGAGCCTCTGTGGCGAAAACTTTCCCTTACAAGGATATGGAGCAATTTTGAATGTACAGGGGCCACTCCCATCAATCAAGGCCCAAAAAATCGGAGCCATCCTCCCACTGACTGGGCCTTGGGCTCCCTTAGCTTTCACGCCAAGCATCAACAGGTATTCTTTCTTTTCCCTCTCTCAGACATTCTTTGCCTGCCCAAAAGAAGTTTGAATGTCCCTCCAATTAAGCTCGTGTAAGCTTTCCAGCAATATTGTGACTACGATTGATCTTTAGGGAGCAAAATGCCTTTTTCTGAAGGGTGGGCTAATGCAGAATCAGATTCAATTGTCTCGGGAATTGTCGAATGCCATGGTTCGTGCCTCTAATGTTGTACTCAAGCTTGACATGGCAAAGATAATGCAAGAATTGGGTTGCGTAACTTGTTAGGTAGAGGAAGGGGCTAGACGATTAATTAGACAGAAAGAAATACAGTACTACTTTTTTTCTCGTAAATTTGTTGAAAAATACTACGTACTACTCTAATACCTCAAACTATTTGCGCATTTTTAAAGAAGTTTCTAAACTCCTACCTTCTTTAGAATAGTCCTTGTACTTTGCTTTTTCTCTGAATTGGTCCCATGGCCATTAGGTTTTTTGTTAAGAATATATGTTGGAGTATTTTAACAAAAAATTCTCTTTGTTTTCAAGATTGAAAAAGCATTGAAGTTTTGTGTAAAATTATAAAGTACTTTAGTCCCACATTGCTTGAAAATGGAAAGAGAAAATTTTCTTACTACTTAAACTTTTGGAAAGTTTTGTCCCACATTGGCCATTGTAAAGAACTTTAAGGAGTATATAAAGTGACACTCCTTGGCCTTTAAGTAAGATGCGCTTGAGTTTAAGACTCGCACGCGCAAGGGGGGAAGGACAAGTGGGGGAGTTACGAGTTTCTGAAATTTACGGATGCTCTGTGGCAGCATTCCGGCCTCTCCCCGAAGTTCGTGTGGGACTATGGCATGTCTATTTATACTGCAAAATATAGCTGTTGGGCAACAGTAATATTCTTCATTACTTCCCAACAGTCATATTTTTTATTGCAGCACTTTATTTCTGAAATAAATTTTGGATTTATTTTTTGTAACAGATTTCCAACAGCTATTTTTCTTCACCTATAAAAGGAGACCTCTTCCTCACTTTTCAACACACAACTCTCAAACTCTCTTTTCTGATTTCTAAACACTTAGACTTGTGGGCGTTTTGGTAAGATATCGAGTGAAGCTTCTGCTTCATTCGTTTGTGCAGAATTACGAGTGAAGTAACAGTGAAAGCTGGGCTGTTGTATCCCGGAGGCGACGCGTGAATAACCTTGCTGCACCGGTGGTAATTCTCCGAAGGGGCGCGAATCGTCTTAAGAGAGCGACCTAGTCCGCGCCTCAGCCAGCTATTTTATATTATATTTTTGGAGTTGTTCTTGTCTATTTCTTGCAACAATTCCAACAATTTAAGACGATTTCTCGATGGCGGATTCCACCATGACTTCTGCTGCTCCTACTGCCAACTCGAATGACTTGAATAAGCCATTCCGTTTTGGTGGTCAAAACTTCAAAAGGTGGGCTAGCAAGGTATTGTTCTATCTTAAGTTGATGAAGGTAGTGTGGATTTTAACTGCCAAAAATCCAAAGAAGGTAGATACAAAAAATATGAGTGAGGAGGAGTTGGCGGAACATGAAAAGTATGCAACGAAGTGGGAAAACGATGAAGAAGATTGTCGTAATTATTTGCTCAATTGTCTTTCGGATGAGCTTTATGATTATTATTCTCATACTTACAATTCTGCCAAGAGAATGTGGAAAGCGTTGCAGCAAAAATACTACACCGAAGAAGCCGGAAAAAAGAAGTACGCATGCAGCCGTTTTTTCAACTACAAGATGTCGGAGAACGTGTCGGTTGTAGCTCAGACGCACGACCTTCAGATGATTGTACACGAAATCATCTCCGAAGGAATCAAAGTAGACGAACAAATGCAAGTGGCTGCTATCATAGACAAGTTGCCGAATTCATGGAAAGAGTTCCAAAAAGGCCTACGTCACAAGCAATCGGAACTGTCGATTGTCAACCTCATGGCACGGCTTCAAATTGAGGAGGAAGCTAGAAAGCAAGATAAGAAGAACGAAGCTCTTGCCAACAACACACATGCCAACCATGCCAATAGCCACCAAGGTAACGGTAATGCCTATGGTAATGGTGCTAAGGTAAACTTCCTAACGTCGAGTGATAGCGCTCCTAAGGGTCAAAATAATTTTCAAAGGCAAAATAATTTTTTGAATGCTAAAGGCTATGCATGTGATGGTATGTTTAAACTCAATGTTGAAATGAATAAGACTTCTACTTCCGTTTATATTGTGTCTTGTGTGAATACTTGGCATGCTCGTCTTTGTCACATAAATGGCAAATACCTTAAAGATATGAGTCATGTAGGACTTTTGCCCAAGTTGCATAATGAACTTGAGAAATGTGAATTTTGTAGCATGACCAAAATCACTAAACAACCTCACCACAAAGTCGAAAGAAATTCTGAATTATTAGAGTTAGTTCATTCAGATATATGTGAATTTGAAGGCTTTTTGACACGTGGTGGAAAAAGGTATTTTATCACTTTTATTGATGATTTTTCTAGATATTGTTATGTTTATCTCATGAAAAATAAAAGTGATGCTTTTGAAATGCTTACTGTGTTTATCAAGGAAGTAGAAAATCGTTTTGATAGGAAGATAAAAAGATTGAGAAGTGATAGAGGCATGGAATATAACTCCTTAGGCCTTATCACATATATCCAATCTTTAGGGATAGTTCATGAAACTACCCCTCCTTATTCGCCAGCATCTAATGGCGTGGCTGAAAGAAAAAATAGAACCTTGATCAATTTAACTAATGCCATGCTTGCTAGCTCTGGTGCACCTAAGAATCTTTGGGGCGAAGCTCTCTTGACTGCAAATTATGCCCTTAATAAAACACCTAGAAAGAAAATCCTCAAAACTCCTTATGAGTTGTGGAGAAATAGAAAACCAAATTTAGAACACCTTAGAGTTTGGGGTTGCTTAGCCTTTGTGAGGATTTCTGACCCTAAAATTCCCAAGTTGGGAATTAGAGCATCACGTTGCGTTTTTGTGGGTTATGCTCTAAATAGTAAAGCTTATAGGTGTCTTGATCTTAAGAATAATGTTGTGGTTGAATCTATGGATGTGATATTTCATGAAGATAAGTTTCCTTATAAATTCAAAGATAGTGGGGGTGAAGAAACCGAAACCATAGAATCATCCCAACCTAGTCAAGAGGCAAGTTCCTCACAACCTCTTAGCGTAAGAAACGAAGAACATAGAAGGAGCAAACGTGTAAGGGTAGAGAAAGACTTTGGCCCTGACTACCTTGTATATAATGTTGAGGGAAGTCCTATTACCCTAGAAGAAGCTTTATCTTCACCAGACTCTGACCTTTGGAAAGAAGCTATAAATGATCTTTTAATTTTCGGCACTAGCATGAAAATTATTGAATTCACCAAATCTTTGTTAAAAAAGAATTTTGAAATGAAAGATTTGGGTGAAGCTGATGTGATTCTAGGTATGAAAATTACTAGAACTTGTGATGGCATATTTCTTGATCAAGCTCATTATGTTGAGAAAATTTTGAGGAAATACAAATATTTTGATTGCAAAACTGCATGCACTCCTTTTGATCCTCAAAATCATTTATATCCTACTAAGCTTGATGTTGATGTTATGAATCAAAAAGAATATGCAAGTATAATTGGCAGTCTTAGATATGCTACTGATTGCACAAGGCCTGATATTGCATACATTGTTGGTGTTCTTAGTAGATTTACAAGTAAACCTAGTTTTGAACATTGGAATGCCATGTATCGTGTTATGGGTTATCTTAAAAGAACTATTAACCATGGGTTGATGTATCAAAGGCAACCAGCTGTTCTTGAAGGTTTTAGTGATGCAGATTGGAATTCTCAATCTGGAGATTCCATGTCAACAACAGGCTATGTGTTTACATTAGGTGGTGGAGCTGTATGTTGGAGATCCAAGAAGCAACAGATAATTGCCAAATCCACCATGGAAGCCGAACTAATTGCCTTGGCTTCGGCAAGTGAAGAAGCAGGTTGGCTACGAGATCTATTGTTCGAGATGCCTATGTGGGAAAAACCAGTGCCACCTGTCTTGATTCACTGTGATAGCACTGCAGCCATTGGCAGAGTGCAAAGTAAGTATTATAATGGAAAATCCAGATCAGTTAGAAGAAAACACAGTACTGTGAGATCATACCTTAGCAAAGGTGCGATCAATATTGATTATGTGAGATCAGGCGATAATCTCGCTGATCCACTTACAAAAGCTCTAGCTAGAGAAAAGATCTGGTATACATCGAGGGGGATGGGACTTAAGCCCAAGAATGTATAAGTCACCTATAAGGATACAACCTCCTAGGGACTGGAGATCCCAAGAACTAGGTAAGGAGACCAACGAATTATAGAGTGACTGGTGTTATACATGTACTACTTTTGTCTTATGACAATGTCCCTCCCTATGGTGTAAGTACATGTTTCTCGTAACGATATTGTAGGTTGAGATTCATGGTAATCTCTTAATGAGTTCTATAGCCCATACGGGTGGGATGTAATAGTTACGAGAGCATCCTTGATAGACTCACCTATATGAGTGTGGAAGTGAGGCCGCTTCCTATGAGAATTGGGCTAATTCTCTAGAGCACTCATGAAAACTGGGATAAAGCACATGGCCATAACGTGCTAGCTTATGAAGCTTGGTATAGGATACCTTGAGTTTCATGTGTGTGACGTCTTCTACGTATCCTTAAGTAGCCATCGTTTCAAGGCTGAGTCCACTTTGGCTCTAATACGGGAAGACTGAAACACTAAGTGAAGGTTTCAAGGCAGAGCCACTTTCACAATGCATGAGACTCTCACCTTTTGCCCACTGTCTAAGTTATGAATTTTTTATTAAAATAAGTGGGGGATTGTTGGAGTATTTTAACAAAAAATTCTCTTTGTTTTCAAGATTGAAAAAGCATTGAAGTTTTGAGTAAAATTATAAAGTACTTTAGTCCCACATTGCTTGAAAATGGAAAGAGAAAATTTTCTTACTACTTAAACTTTTGGAAAGTTTTGTCCCACATTGGCCATTGTAAAGAACTTTAAGGAGTATATAAAGTGACACTCCTTGGCCTTTAAGTAAGATGCGCTTGAGTTTAAGACTCGCACGCGCAAGGGGGGAAGGACAAGTGGGGGAGATACGAGTTTCTGAAATTTACGGATGCTCTGTGGCAGCATTCCGGCCTCTCCCCGAAGTTCGTGTGGGACTATGGCATGTCTATTTATACTGCAAAATATAGCTGTTGGGCAACAGTAATATTCTTCATTACTTCCCAACAGTCATATTTTTTATTGCAGCACTTTATTTCTGAAATAAATTTTGGATTTATTTTTTGTAACAGATTTCCAACAGCTATTTTTCTTCACCTATAAAAGGAGACCTCTTCCTCACTTTTCAACACACAACTCTCAAACTCTCTTTTCTGATTTCTAAACACTTAGACTTGTGGGCGTTTTGGTAAGGTATCGAGTGAAGCTTCTGCTTCATTCGTTTGTGCAGAATTACGAGTGAAGTAACAGTGAAAGCTGGGCTGTTGTATCCCGGAGGCGACGCGTGAATAACCTTGCTGCACCGGTGGTAATTCTCCGAAGGGGCGCGAATCGTCTTAAGAGAGCGACCTAGTCCGCGCCTCAGCCAGCTATTTTATATTATATTTTTGGAGTTGTTCTTGTCTATTTCTTGCAACAATTCCAACAATATACAGGTAGTTTTTTTCCTTCAAAGATTTCCCCTACTTCCTCATCTTTCTTCACCCCATTCAACTGTAGACCCACCAACACCATCCATACAACCCTTGGCCGCCGCCTTCGCAACAACACCATGACCGCCACAATGACCACCGTCTCCTCGTCTTTGCTGTATTGGACTGATATGGATGGCCATGTATCTGTTGCCCATCACCCAAAGAACAACTATTTGGGTGATGGGTGGTGGTGGGTCGTTGATCTCGTAGTCACCCAACGCGAGGTGGTGATGCGGGTGCAAGGTTGACTAGGTGGTGATGCCAACGGCAATGGCATGTGGGGCGGTGCATAGTGGTAGTTGGTGGGGCAATTGCTGATGGTTGGGGTGACAACATTGCAAGCTAGGTTGACAGGGCGGTGGCTTTGGGCGTGTTGATTGCGGTGCGTAGTGGTGGTACAAGGGGTGAAGGCTGGAGTGGGGAGTACTGGTGGGTCGATGGTTGGATGGATGCTGGTGACTAAAAGCGTCAGCTAGAGAGAGGAGAGAAAGAACAAGTTTAGGTTAAGAAAATGGGAGGAAGGATAATAATTTTATTTACAAAGTTACTCCCAAAACTCTAACAAAAAAGTGTCATAGAGGACCAAAACATAAAATTAATAGATTAAAGACTTAAAGCAAAAATAGGAGTATAAAGACTACTTTAAATATCCAGGGATAGTTCGAGGAACTAAAATGATAATATTCCCAAAAATAATTGAAGTATCTGCAATGATATATGTGATTACCTTCAATGAAACGTTGATAGGTGCTTAAATACTTGTGTCACTCTGCTCGTTTTTATGATCACAGAAAAAGTGTCGCATCAATCATATATAGGCGTGAAATTACCATCCTAAACTATATGCTTTGGAGGCTCTTAACGCAATTTCAATTGACTCTCCACAAGTGCCTGATTAAAAATATAATTGTGAGAGCTTGAGAGTTGACCCAGTGAGTAGGGAGTGTAGACTTGTCTTGATTTCGGGGAAAGTCAATTTCTGTGCCGATGAACCGGTGAAGATTTGAATTCGAGAACTTCGATAGGGTCATAACCAATATACCCCTTGCCCCGTCCTAAGCTTGCTAGATAAATCAGCATAAGGATGCTCGTGGGATCCATCTATCGAGCTTTACATTCATACAACTGTCAAATTAGTGCCATGTACCAATAAAAAAAAGACGGCGATGCTTTTCTCACATGAGCAAATTGAATGCCGGGCATGAACTTGAAGAGAAGGCCTTGCATGACTAAGAAGAGCCAGTCAGGCTGGCCAAGATATGACTGCCTGCAAACCAAACAGCGGTTCCGAGGACATAATAATTTGATTGCAGAGCCCTTAGAAGAGCAGGCAAGTCATTCTTGGCCACCAAACTGAATACTCCTTCTATCATGTATGATCCCTCTTTGGTTCAAATTTCCTGCATTCTGCATCTTTGATGTTGTGCTCGATCAGTCTTGATTATGAGTATATATAGCACAGGGAAAGAATGGAAATCATATTTGGCGCCAAATTATTCTTCCTTATCCATACATATACTTCAATGGGACAGAACATATTCGCGTTAGCTGTTCTTTCCAGCTTGACAATGGTACAAGAATGTCAACTTTAGTAGTAGGGACTCAGATTGTTGTGATGCATTTTTGCAAGAGATGATACAGAATGTCAGGGTGTGAGCTCAAGTTGGATGATATGTTCTCTGAGAAAATCCTGCTTGCGATGTGGAACAGGTCTCCCCTCTTGCCCATAATATTCTCAGTTTATGGTCTCACGTTTCCGGTTTAATAGGTTCATCAATCCATTAGGCATGCACCACAAGAATAAAGGGCCAAGGCCTCTCTCTACAGATTCATTGAGCCTGCCACACCAAGAACATCAAGCCGGGGGCTCACCACTAGACCAAGGCCAATAACAATTGACTTCTAGGTTTATTGAAGTTGGAAAACATCATATTCTACAATAGTAAGGGACCGTCCTCTCTAACATGTCCTGGACTCCTGGCCAGTGGTTCAATTGTGATCTGTAAATCATCATAACATCCACAACTTCTTAATCCCTAGAAGAGCAAGCAACTGCTTGCAGATTAATTAGCAAGATGGCTGACAACTACTATCCTAAACCAGTAGTAGTACACTACTTTTCCTCTTACCAATCCAAGCAAATTGCCTCCCTTTTACGACGCAAGGCAAAGGTTTGGTCACTTTTTCCAGCTAAACCTCCAGCAAAATTTACATGCTTTGAATTTGATGTAAGTGTTTGGTTTGCTTTCTCGAACAAGCCTAAAAACAACTTTTACATCTTTCTAATTTCATCACTGGACAGGTATTTGTGAGATGAAGCTTAGCCTACCTTCCCAAGAGCCAGAGGCTTCAAACATGATTTACCTAAGGGTTAGCTTTTTTCGCGTATACAATTAGAGAGTAACACAGCTTATATACGCATCTTAAAACTGCTAAAACTAAGAAGAGGATTTTGGCAGTTCAGTCTGCTCTAGAAAAAAGTGCTTCACTTATAAAACCTCCCAGAGATCAGAAATAGCCTGAGCAAAAATGTACAAAATTTGGCACAATGAATATTACATGATACTGAGATGCCATCTTCAACTGGAAAGGATGTATATGAAGTTAACAACGACCTAGGGCCTAGCTTGGCTTTGGACGAGCCAACGAACGGTCCTTAAGCAATTCAACTACCCTTCTCATGGAGGGCCTATTCAATGGAAGCGGTGAAGTGCAAAGGAGACCAACGTCCAAAACCTTCTCAATCTCTTCATAATTGCACGTCGAGAGGTTCATCCTAGGATCTATGAGCTGGTCCAAGTCTGTCCAGCAGCCACTGCCAGCTATGCCGCTTTTCTGTTCTGCAGGAGATGATAATGCAGCTTCTCTTATCCACTTCACAATGTCCATATTCTCACCAAAGGAGGAGTCATTCGGCCTCTTACCAATTACCAGTTCCAACAACACCACACCGAAGCTATACACGTCACTCTTCTCAGTAACTTTCAACGTGTAAGCATACTCTGCAAGTATTAAAACAGCGCACATACTTTAAGAAGTTAGATAATGTTAGATGAGAGCCCGATAAAGGTTTATTCACCACTAGATTCTGTATGCATAGAGGCAGTCAATTTTCTATTTTCACAATTAAAAGCGAAAAATGTGGATATGTACATTGTATATTGATATTAACCCCGAGTCAATAAAAAACACTTTTACTTTTCATTTGCAATTCACGAGATGTTATGCAAATCCTATAAAGGGTGATTATTAGAAGCGTCGAATCATTATGTAGTTTCAGTTTCGAAAGAGGTTCAAATTGTCATACATATCAACAACAAAAACGACTCGATTTGATCGGGGCGGTTGCAGTAGCAACAACAGTTTTAACCCTTTAGTGGAAAGAGATGTGGATAATTATTTCTTAAATATCTTTGGAACAAGTTTTAACACTCATTAAGGTACTATAAAGTCATCCTTCTCAACACAGTTACACCAACTCCCTCTCCCACCTCCCCAGATAATGAGATAAATTAATCATCTTTCCTTCATTATCATGAACTAAGCTTGGTGGAGTAGTTGGTTACAGATAGGCTACCAATGACTTAAATAGGGATCAATTCTTGGAGTCTCTGTCTTAGGTCCATAATATACAGTTCTTGAGGAAAAGGTGAGACCAAAGTCACCAAAGGCTACTTAAGAAAAGTGAAAGGTCTATTCGGATCTAATAAAAAATGTGTACATACATTTTTCATTTGATATTGTTTCTATCTGTTTGGAAGTATAGATGATTTCTCTACTTGTATGGAAGTTTGTTGGTTCGGTGCTTCTTTACATTTTCTATTTAGACCAATTGTCACATTTGGTATATCTCACTGTCTCACATAATGCTTCGACAATGAAGTGTGACAAAACCATATAGGGTTTTTCAGTTTCAGATTTCAAAACGTATGAAGTGATTAAGCTCACTGAAAATTAATCTTTTATATACTGCCTAGCGTCCCTCTCCATATAACTAAACTATATGCAGTAGTTGGTGTTGTGTCAAGTGATGACACACTGCTAATTCAAAAATATAAGCTATGAGCACAAGCTGCATAAAATTACATTACGTGACATCAGACGAATAATTTGTTATTCATCAAGCCTATTGTTATTCATCAAGCCTAAGATTAAACGAAGCTTCAGAAGAAAAAATAGTGAAAAGACAGATTAAATATGAAAAGCATTAGTGCAAAAGCAACTCACCAGGGGCAATGTAGCCATAGGAACCAGCAATGCGGGACATGATGAGTCCATCACCTTCTTTTACCTCCGGCTGCAACATCTTCGCTAGCCCAAAATCAGCGACTCTAGGCCTGAACTCCTCGTCCAACAGTATATTGTTCGACTTTACATCGCGGTGCACGATAGCAGGCACACAATCATGGTGCAGATAAGCCAACCCCTGGGCCGCCCCAACGGCTATCTTGTACCTCTGAGCCCAATCCAAAGACACTCCGCCCTTTTCTCCATGCAAGATGTCCCCCAGACTTCCATTCTCCATGTACTCGTACACCAACACCCTAAAGTCCTCACCTACACAGCTAAACAGTAACTTCACAATATTACCATGTCGGATTCTTCCCAACGTCTCCACCTCTGACTGAAACCCCCCCTCCATATCTGATTGCCGGTTTACTCCCAACAATTTCTTTACCGCCACAGTTTGCCCAGTCTTGAGCTCCACCCTATATACCTTACCCGACCCGCCCGCACCAATAAGGTTTCCTTCCGTCAATGAAGCTAACACATGTTCTTCATAGAACCCGACCCGTTGGAACGTGGTAATCTTCCATGAGAGTTTATTTTTACTACCAAACGCTTGCAACACCTTGGTCTTCATCAAAATCCACAGGAGTGATCCGAGAAGAAGTAAAGCACAAGCAGATAGAACACCAACCACGTAGAAGCTAACGGGTTTGGGCCTCGAGCACAAAGGGATAGCTTTAAGATCTGGACTGCACAAATTCGGGTTACCTAACAAACTTGAGGCGAAAATCTCACTGTTAAAACCAACAGGGACTTGTCCTTCCAGCTTATTGTTAGAGACATTGAAACGGTTGAGCTTAAGCTTCGTCAGCGCACCCGGAATCTCCCCGGAAAGCAAATTCCCAGAAAGATCCAAGTACGTTAACACCGGCAAATTACCGAGTTCACCCGGAATTTCACCAGTAAACCTATTGTTGGACAAATTAAGCTCCGCAAGTTCCTTCCAGGAACTAACTGCGTTTGGTATTTCACCACTAAACATGTTGCCTTGCAGTTCAAGCTTCTGCAAACTCTTCAATTTCGTTATACAAGAAGGCAAACTTCCCGAAAGTCGATTGCCACTCAAGTCCATAATTACCAGATCCCTCAAACCACAGATTTCAGACGGCAATTCGCCGCTAAAATTATTGTTAGACAGCAGTAACTCTGTCACGCCTCGAGCGCCCAATATCAAACCAGGAATCGAGCCTTCGAATCTGTTATTCTCGAGCTGAAGGAGTTGCAATCCCGGGAAACTCCACAACCGGTCCGGCACTCTACCGGAATGTTGATTATTAAAGATGCGTATGTAAGCTAATGAACTGCAGGCACCGTACGAATCAGGGATAGCACCGGAGAATCTGTTGCCGAAAGTGATGAGGTTAGCAAGCTTCTTTCTGTTGCACAGATTCGGCGGTAATGAACCTTCAAACCGGTTACCAGATACATCAATAGTCTCCAGATCAGAATTCGAGCCTAAATTAACCGGCAAAGTACCGGAAAAACTGTTGTTAAAAAGCTTCAACTCGTAGAGATTTGGATTCAAAGACAAAGCCTCCGGAATTTCGCCTTCCAGAAAGTTGTCGTTGACGTTGAACGACTCGAGAGGCAAACGAACGAGGCTTTCCGGCAGTTTTCCGGTGAGATTGTTTTGAGAAGCGTCGAAACGAAGGAGGGACGTTAGATTGGCAAATGAATTTGGCAATTCGCCTGATAACTGGTTGAAATAGAACTCAATTTGCTGGACATTTCGTAAACCGCCGATACTGTAGGGAATGGAACCGGAGACATTGTTGCCGGAGATATCAAAATTTTTGAGAGAGATGAGATTTCCTACGGAGTCCGGGATTTGACCGTTGAGGTTTGAATTTGGCATCCAGAGGTTTTCGAGCTTCGTGAGGCGTCCGATGGTCGAAGGCAACGGACTTGGCTTGTATGGATTGTAAGCGAGTTCAAAACGAGTTAACTCAGTTAGGTTCGTCAAGAACTCAGGTACCGAGCCGTTGAGGAGGTTGTTTGAAATACACAGCACCTGAAGAGACGACAACCGGCCGAAGCTCGCCGGGATTTGGCCTGAAAAGTTGTTATTAGTGAGGTCGAGGACAGTTAAGTTAAGAAACTCCGGTCGGAAATCCGGCATGTTGCCGACGAAGATGTTGGAAGAGAGATTTAAAGTTTGGACATGGGAGCAGAGGGAAATGGAATTGGAAGAGATACTTCCACCGAAGAAGTTGTTGGATATGTTGAGGCTCAGGAGCGTCGGAATCCGGCAAAAGTCCGACGGGAACATGCCGGAAACACCAAAGTTGAAGAGATCGATCGAAACGACGGCGTTGCTCCGGGGATCGCAGGCGATGCCGGTCCAGTTGCAGGGAGCGTTTTGAGAGGTCACGACCCAGTTGCTGAGTTGCCCATCCGGGTCATCTAGCTCGCTGTTCTTGACCCGGAGCAAAACGACGGCGTCCCGGTTTAAAGCACTAGCGGTGGCCAAAAACGCCATTAACAGGGGGAAAACGAGCTTCGCTGCTTGATAAGCCATTTTCGGCAAAGAGGTGTGACAGAAAACACTCAAAGCAGGCTTTAGGGACAACGGGAATTAAGCATGGAGATAAGAGGGGGAACTGGGGATTATGCATGCATGGCTGACAAGTGGGTGGGCGAGGTTAAACAGAGATTCCGGGAATCAGAGGGGTGTGTTCACATGGAAAAGGGCTGCTTATCTTGTCTTTGTGGGGTTTAATGGTGGCGGGGGTGTGTGAGAAAGTGTGAGGAGTGCGCGTGCGTGGTGGTGTTGGCACAGAGAGGAAGGTGATTAGGGGGGTAATAATTAGAGGGAGATGCTCGTGACCGGGATGCGTTTTGCTTCCCGGGGATGTTGAAAATGACAAAAAACAGTCAAAAAAGAGTGTCATTTCTTTGAAAAGGGTCCCATTTGTTATTGAGTCCAAATAATAATAATAGTATAATATATATTCTAATGAACCACAAGTGGGTATTTGTTAATAGGAAAAAGGAATTTTTCTAGAAGAAGAATTTTGTTGTTATTGATGCCTTTTTTTTTTTTTTTACGTTAAAGTGTTCCGTAGTTGTTGTTAAATATTAAGCGACAATTTTGGCTTTGTTAAACGGTTTAGTGATACTTTTATGTTACATCAAATTCGTAATATAACATATTGCATTTTACATTAATTTATGATCTTGTAAAATTTTGCCGTTATTGGAGTTCTAATGAGGTTTTCTTTCTGGTAAATTATGAAGGATTCCGATGTATATTTTGAAATATAACCTACACATTATTGCATACTCAACCGTCAAGCGGTGATAGATTTAAAAGTACATCTTAGCCATCATTAACTCGTCCGTTAGGTAATTGTAGATTTTGAAACACACGTCGCTCCTAATGACTAAACGGTCAAGTGAAGGAACACTTTGAAATACACGTTACTCTTACATACTAAACGGTTGTTTGGAGTTAAATCTGAAGCACATGCATTTTGCTCTAGGCCCAACGGTCGTGTGGCATTGAAAATTAGTTTACACGTATCGTATCAGTCATGAGCGCGTTCAACTGAGACGTGCAGCTTCTTTATTACTCCGTAATTATTACTGATATCACGTGGGTAACTGTCACTCTCAACGGTGTTACGATCATTTTCCAAGTCATCTAGGAATTGTTCAAAAGAAATGGCTTCAAAGTTACACTCTACGCATCTATACACATCGCACTATGAAAGTTGGGAATTTAGTAAGATTCTGTGGTTAGGCAGGAGACGGCATGCCGTCTTGCCATGTTCGGTGGTGAGATGCAAAAAGCGTACATCGATTGCTAAGATCTTAGGCCGAGGATAAGCCGAGGTTGAACACATTAATGTCTAACAATTTAGAGCTTCTACATTTAAAACTAAAGCAAAAGAGGAAGGTTGGCAAAATTTGTACTGTACCAGCTGATGATAATCGTAATTAATTTAATTTGAGTTGGAGATGCTAATCTTGGAAGTTGACATGATGATCCCACTACTGCCAATCGATGCTATAATTAGGATGTTGACCGTGTTATAGTGTACCAATTTATCAAACTATAGGCTTTAGCAGTTTATTTCGTTATCAAATGATCAGCATTTATTATCGGTCTGGCGATACTCACTAAAGGGCGATTCATTTCAATATCAAATTTATCCAAATTTAGTATCAGTCATGTAAGGTCGATTTTCAGACATTGGGCTGAATCGTAAAATTAAGAAAATACAAATCGGACAAACTTTCAGGTATGCCAAGGTCTATTCTTGGGAATATGATTTAGTGAGGAGTGGCTGATTAATATCAAATGCAAATTGTATAAGCAAACATGTTTCTTGATGACACTCTGTGCCCATAATTCATTATGTAAAACTACTCGTATCTAAATTCAACGTGCCACAATTTAATCAACGAAATTTATTTTTTTATCTTGTATTTGGGACGACTCTGTCATTAAAAACTCAAGTTCAAACTTAAAACAAAGTTGTCGTAGCTGTAAGATTTCACATCCCAATACGAAAGAGAAATTGACACGGTGTAATATTCCTTCCTACTGAATTTTATAATATTTTTCTAATGAGTTGCAAATATTTTCCTTTGAGAACAAACAGAAAAGAACTAGAACGAAGTTGCCATCAGATTTGTTTAGTGAAATTAACCAGCGAATTGCCGCATGGGAAGTAGCAACCAAAGCAGACAACACAGCGTCGCCGTAAGGAACCAGTTACTTTTGGTCTTTGGTCCAGAATTAATGGAGGGTACCATTCATGGTCCCCAAACCAAGGCACGCAAAGTCGCCGTAGCCATTAATAGAGACGACCCTCCTAACAAGTTCCAAAACCACGTTTAAACATGAGAGTACCTAAATTGTGGTGATCTTACTTTGCCTCGTCGCTCTGTTCTTTCAGAATCCTAATCGAAAAACAGAAAAAAAATTACAAGTCATCGTAATTAAGTTGGTTTCATAAGTTTGTTAATAGCAAATCGCGACTTGATGACACTACTTCTCTAACTCTCTGCTTTTATCTCAGAGTATACCGATTAGAAAGTAAGGAAAATAACACTGATTATCAGTGATATCTTTTCTTTATTCAGACAATAATGTCAAGCTAAGGTCTCTCATTTCTAAGCTTAATTTTTTTATATATAAAAGAAAAAAAATGGAAAAACCCCTTCATCAAAAGCACCACGTGAATTGCAAATATGACCTAATATCCGTAAAGGTAAGCTTGTTCTTTAAGAAGAAAGTGTAGTGTTTTTACTTGATGCCAAGGAAAGTGAGTTCGCAGTCGACGTGGAGGTGCCACAAGGAATGCAGTCCTAGTCAGATGTCAAGTATGATGATGTGAGACACAGCAAGGATAGAGACCAAGGGCTTCCCAGACAGAGCCTGAGGGTGGCAGTGCTGCGAGGGCGATGGCGCAGGGTGAATACACGACGACAGTCACGGTCCGATACTTAGGTCCAAAGTCAGGATCGTGTATGTTTCTCTCTAGGATTCTAGAGTGAAAAAGTAAAAATGTTAGAGTTTCGAGAATCTGAAAATCTGAAGTCCTCCAAATGAATTCTCAAGACCTCTGTTTATAGAGGTTGAGATGATGATGTCATCACGCGACACGTGGCGCTTCTCGGGAGTAATACGTCACTGAGGGGTCCACAGTTGCCGGTGCTCCACGGACTGTCGAATCGCATATTTACCCGCCCTGCCCCTCACTGCGTCGCTCTGTCTGTCTGTCTGGAAAGACTGGCTCCCACAGCGTCAGTGTGGCTAGAGAACCCCCTTGATCTAGCCACCAATCCAAGCCCTTACAAAGTCCCACAGGCCTGGCAGTGGTGAGGAAGACCCGACGCCCAGCTGCCAGGTAGACTAGTAGGGATGGCAATGGGACAGGTCGGATGCGGATCTTATAAGATCCGCACCTGCCCCGTTACCCTTGAAATCCCACCCCACCCCGTACCGGGTTATATACCCTCAAGTCCATATCCGACCCTGAAATGTTTTAAAAAATCCCTCCCCGCCATGTCCTTATGCCCTTCGAAATTGGCAGTAGATCACGGTAGTGATCAGATAGCAGCGATCAAATTTCAGCAATCATGGCAGTAGATCACAGTAGCCTAATATACTGAGATGGCAGCGATCACGGCAGCGACGATTTGCTAATGATCATAGGCCGGAGCGACGGCATCATCACAGGTGGCAGCGACGGCTTGGTGTCTGATGGCTCGTTGTTGCATCAGTCGTCGACGGTGCCTTAGATCAGTAAATGGTCAGTCGCCGGCTATGCGAAGGAGAGGCCGGGAGAGAAGAAGGAGGTGCGACGGTGGCACAGCTCCTTTGTCGGCAGATGAAAATTAGGGTTGGTATGCCGCCGCGGCACCTTTGTTGTTGGCGGAAAGTGAGACCTTTGTTGTCGGCAGAGAGTGAGACCTTTGTTGTCGGCAGAGAGTGAGACCTTTGTTGTCGGCAGAGAGTGAGACCTGGAGAGTGAGAGATTGATTGGGAATTAGGGTTGGGGAATGGGGATGATAAGGACATATTATATAGGTGTGAGATGGACGACTAGGATTAGAGATGAATAGGGTTAAATACCGGGGCGGAAGCGGGGCGGTTTGGACTAAATACCATACCCGCCCCTAACCCGCTGCAGATTTTTTAAAAAAAAACCATACCCACCCCGTGGCCCGGTCAAAGTCAAAAAGACCCGCTCCTATAGGAGTGGGGCGAGGATCCGCCGGTTGCGGGTCTTATTGCCATCCCTATGGACTAGGCGCGATGCCATCCGAAGACCTGCTCTTATCTCGGAGTGACTAGGGGGTCATAGTCCCTAGGGGTGCCGACGCGAGCCCCCAGTGCCGGGGCACATAGACTAGTCACGAAGACACCCTGACGGAGATAGTGTCCCTAAGGAGTCGCCTATCCCACTACTATGAAGGGTCCTCGTGTCGGAGCACTACAAACAGAGCCCCCTCCGGAATGAAGACAGTGATAGCTTTATGGTAACGAGCCTATCCCGCTGCGAGGGGTCCTCGTGCCGGAGCACTACGAGCGGAGCCCTCCGGAATGAAGACGGCGATGGCTTTGAGGTTATGAGCCCATCCCGTGGTGGCGATGACTATAAGGCTGTAAGTCCATCCCGCTGTGAGGGGTCCTCGTGTCGGTGCCCCCCGTGATTGTGACGGCGATGGCTTTAAGGTTGTGAGCCCATACCGTGGCGGCGATGACTATAAGGTTGTGAGTCTATCCCGCTGCGAGGGTTCTCCTGCCAGAGCCCCCCGTGATTGTGACAGCGATGACATTAAGGTTGTGAGCCCATCTCGTAGCGGGGATGACTATAAGGTTTTGAGTCCATCCCGCTGCGAGGGGTCCTTTTGCCGGAAGCCCCCGTGATTGTGACGGCGATCGCTTTAAGGTTGTGAGCCCATTTTGTTGCAGCGATGACTATAAGGTTGTGAGTCCATCCCTCTGCGAAGGGTCCTCGTGCCAGAGCCCCCCGTAATTGTGACGGCGATGGCTTTAAGGTTGTGAGCCCATCCCGTGGCGGCGATGACTATAAGGTTGTGAGTCCATCCCGCAACGAGGGGTCCTCGTGCCAGAGCACTACGAGCGGAGCCCCCTAGAATGCTGCACACTCTGGAGAGTGGGTCGAAGCATGTTCCACGTCCATGGCGGGGGCACATGGTGTGGTGAATAAGTATGATGCTCGGAGGCCTGTAACATGATTGTGGTGCTTGGGCGCGGTGCCTACAGCACATGTCATGGAAGTGGCAGACGGGGACGGTGACTACTGTCATGAGACCATACCTGGTGCCGGGGGCACATGTCATGGAAGTGGCGCACGGGGACGGCTACGACTGTCGCGAGACCAAACCTGGTGCCTGGGGCACATGTCATGGAAGTGGCGCACGGGGGCGACGACGACTGTCGCGAGACCATACCTGGTGCCGGGGGCACATGTCATGGATGTGGCACAGGGGCGCGACGACGACCATCACGAGACCATACCTGGTGCCTGGGGCACATGTCATGGAAGTGGCGCATGACATTCTGAAAGAGAGCCTGGGGGCACGGCTGCATCAGAGGCGCGGCGCACGGACGCGAAGGAGTGAGTATGGTGTCGAGGGCACTATAGTATGACAGAGAGCCCGGGGGCACGACTATATTAGCAGTGCGACACACGTGCACGGCGGAGTGAGTGAGGTGCCAGGGGCACATCTGTGTTAGTGGCACGGCGCATGGGCGCGACGGAGTGTGTATGGTGCCGAGGGCACTGTAGTTTGACAAGGAGCCCAGAGGCATGGCTGTATCAGCAGCGCAGCGCACGGGCGAGCCGGAAGTGAGTATGGTCTCGAGGGCACTATAGAGTGACAGAGAGCCCAGGGGCACAGCTGTATCGGGGACGCGGTAGAGTGACTTCCGGGTGACGGCGGTCGTTGAGTGACGTCTGGGCGATGAGGCTCGCGGAGTGACGTCTGGGCGACGGACATCACGAGGTTGATGTGCGAACGTCCGTAAACATCTCGGAGGTGCATAGACTCGAGAAAACAAGTGCTCGCGGGGGGGGGGGGGGGAAGGCCATAGGCCAAAAATAGGGGGAAGGCCAAGGCCACCACCCATGGGGAGGCTGAGGCCGACCCTAGGGGGTGGCCAATGCCAATGGCCAACTCCCAAGAAGGGAGGCCAAGGCTACTCCCCTTTTTGGTAAACTTCGGGCATGCTGACAGTTGGTGTTTTGATGGGAAATGATGAATCCAGAAGTTGCATTGCGACGAGCGTATTGCCGTGAGTCATACCCATGTGACGAACAAGGTGCGAAAGTCACATACGAAGTGTATGAAGAGAACAAAGCGCGAAAAGGACTTTGCACGAAAAGTGAAAAACCGGGGGGGGGGGGGGAGGGGGAGGACTAGGCCAACCCCCCATAGAGGCCGAGGCCGAGGCCGACCCCATGGCGTTGGGGGAGGTCGAGGCCTTTGCCCTTGACCCCGTCACTCCGGTTGTGCTATCAATCGATGTTTTTGGTGAAATGTGCTCGCGTGGTCGCGGCGCGACGAACGTGGTACAGTGAGTCACACTAACGTGAAATAATTGGTGACTAAGACGTGCGAAACAAGAAACGCACGTGACATGAGCGTGCCCACTTTGACCGGTTCGATGTGTTGAAAAAATTGACGTTGACCGTGTCAATATGTTCGTACAAATAGGGACCCCTAGTAGGCCCTTGAGTACGACCAAGATACGTCGGGAACACTACTGCTTTACCAAAAAAAAAAGGAATCATTTGTCTAATAAGTAGGTGAGTGTCTTTCAAAAGTAATTAAAGCAACGTTGAATTGTTTATGGACGTACCCTTCAGTTGTTGAGACATCTAATGGCTACGTTCATAAAGATAATAGTACCCATAGGCATTTGCAAGCCCGAGCTACTTCGTACTATTTAGACTCAAGTTTTTCTCTTTTGAGAGAGTAGTTCCTAAATCACTAGTTTGCTGAGCAAGAGCGGGCGCAGAGGCGGGGTGGATCCTGGGAGTTAATTTGGGACCAAAATGACTGCCCAATTATAGAAAACTGCCCATTAGGTTCAGATTTGCAAACAACAAGGAAAAGTGATTACATGTATGGTTCTACAAATAGGAATCTTTTGGCAACAAAACATGTTGAGTAGTCTCTGATAGAGTGTCATGTAATCATTTCTAATGTCATCTTTTAAGGAGGCATTCACATCACAAAATTAAAATTTTTAATATTTATTATTGAACTGTTCAATTTCATAAACACCGCCGCCATCCCGCTGCCACATATTTTGGCATCATCTCTGACTAAATCTTTTGTTCTCCACAGAGATAGATGCCCCCACCTTTTTTGTGGCTGTCCTCCAATTTCATTGCCACCGAAAAGGAGAGAGATGTGAGATCTAGATATGGGTTGTGATGGCGAAGAAGGTGGTGTGTGATGGAGGATCTTGGTCACAAACGGGGGAGGTGGGAGATATGGGTAGCTGTCATGACTAGGTTGCAATATGTGTATGTGTGCTTGTATGTGCATTTGAGCGATGTTGCATGGAGGAAGACAGGGTGGCTATGGACTACGGTGGTGGTGTGTGCCGGTGAAGGTGGTGGGTAGCGGTGGGCGATGGTGGGCGGTGGTACTGGCATTTGATTGAAGGTGACAATGATGATGTGTGGTGGTGATGGTGAAGGTGAGGGGGTCAAATTAGAATTGAACATATTTAATGCATTAAATACTACTTGACATGTATATTATTATGTCATTTGATATTGAACCAATCAAATAAATTTTATTTTTCTTATTATTCCACATCAACATGTCTTACTTAGCGGTCAATTCTTCCTCTTCTTCTCTCTCTCTCTCTCGATTTTACATTTATACCTCTTATTCAAATCTTGAAACTTTACTATATTTAGATAACCAATATGTTTTCACAATTTAACTATCTTAATCTCCACACAATCGTATACTTTGACACACAACCCACTGCCGCCTCTCACCGCCACTCCACCATGCGTTAGCGCGCGTGGGGTGATAGATGAACGCCCCTCGTACATTTCCGTCAGTGTGTGTGGTCTTTCGAGCTCGCCGGCGGCGAAGATGGCGAGGGGGGCCTCGCCTCAGATCCATGTGATCTGCGGTGGCAAGTTTGATCTTCTTGCTCCACTCGTGCCGATCTCACCAGATTTGATAAAATCTAATAGATTCAAGTGATCTATTAGATCTTTGATCTCTCGATCTACAATACACGGCAATGGATGGTTTTTTAGCGTTATTACGAAAAGAGGAAGCTTCTGATTAGTTTTTGCGGCTAGATTATGTTTCTGTTGCTAATGGCCGGAACATCACCGGTGGTAGCCTGAGATATCGCCGGCAGTGGTCGGATTTCTTACTGGAAGCCGGATAAAATTACAGCGCGAAGGTCCTTTCCTGCTGGGATTCTCGATAAATTACCATTTTCTGATGATTGTCACTGTCGCTTCCTTCGCTTGTCTGACATTGATTTGGGGCTAGAGGGTGTATGGGTGTTTCCAATTGCAAGGGGTTTGATGTAGTGGTTTTTAGGTTCCTTCTGGTTTTCAGTTTAACTGTGACTTCTTTTGGGGTGGGAGAGGGGGGCGGGATAGGGCCTTTTAGGGGTTGGGGAAGAGGAGTTGGGGCCCGGGGGGGATAAGAAAATTTTGGTTACTTTGGGTACGGCTCTGAAGGTGGGGTGGTGGGATAAATTTTTAGCATCACCCCCTGTTGTAATCGGTCGTCTTTCCTCTCTTTAGCAGCTGGTGTGTGTGGAGGTGGTGGTGGTAGATAGAGCGAAGTGGATTTACAACGACGAGAATTTCTCTTTTGGACGGACGGCCTTCCATTGATTGATATGTTGATGGGTTTAATCTGTTTTGTGCGGTGGCTCGTGAACTTTTCTATTGTAATTGTCTTTTTACTTCTTTTATGATACAGATGTATAAAGTCTAAAAAGGCTCAGTGAAAAAACCCTTTTAACTTTTACTTTATTAATGCTACTCTCTCATTTATATATATATATAAAATATATATATATATATATATATATAACACACACACACACACACACACACACACACACACACACACATATATATATATATATATATATATATATATATATATATATATATGTGTGTGTGTGTGTGTGTGTGTATACGTGTACATATATAATGTGTATATATATACATATATAATATGTGTGTGTGTGTATATATATACACACACACACATATTATATATGTATATACATACATACACATTAAGTGTGTGTGTGTGTGTATATATATATATATATATATATATATTGTATACACATATAATTATCTCTCCTCTTTTATTTCTCTTACATTCTTTTATACTTTTCTTGTTGAGTTTCAACACAGCTTATTATTATCATTACTAAAAGTGGTAAAAGAAAAACTAATAAAAAGCTTAAAACAACGTTATTTACCCCGCCAGTTTTTACCCGGACTCAGCCCGGTATTACCCGTACCTGGCGGGTTTGCCATGTCTATCTAAGTAATAAAAACATTATCAGAAACTAAGGGTCTGTTTGAAATCACTTTCAGTTTTGATTTTCTGTTTCCAAAAAAATAAAAATAAAAATCAGTTTAATTTTTATTTTTACAAAAACAAATGGATGTTTGATTATCTAGTTTTTATTTTGAATTTTTTCTTTGGTGGTGGTTGCGGTGGTGGTGGGGCGTGGCGGTTGCGGCGGGGTGGCTAGCGGTGGTAGTCGGCTGTGGCCCACTGACGGTGGATGCGGTGGCCGGCGGGCGGCTACTGGTGGTCTCCATCGGTGGCTATGGCGGTGGGTGGGTGGTGGTGGTAGTGGTTTCAAAACAAAAATCAAAATTGAGAACCCGAAACTCCTAAATAAAAGTTTTAAAAAAACAGCTCTATTTCTAAAAAACTGGTTTTCAAAACTGAACGAAAAAAAAAATAAAAACTTTGTGTCAAACTCTTTTTTTTCTCCAGTTTACAAAACTGGAGAAAAAAACAAAAAACCAAATGGTTTTCAAACGCTACCTAAGGTAACGTTTGAAAAAGCTTTTGTTTTCAGTTTATTTGTTCAGATTTGAAAATTATTTTTTTTGCATTTGAGAGACAGTTTTAGTTTTTATTTTTTATTTTTCTTCAGATTTATGAACCATTTTTCAAAATGAGACTATTTTTGAAAACTCCAAAATGGAGTTTTTAGTTTTGATTTTTTTTTCCTTTTGAGATCCATCTATCAACTTTTGTTGTAAGCACTTTATGTCACTTTTTTTCTTCAATCTTCATCACCAATACCTACCACTCAAGAATACCAAATCACCAACATTGCCAACCACCATGCCCGTTGATCGCCACTACCACCACCAGCAATGAGCAATACCCCCAAACACTACCAACCACCAGCAATGAGCAATACCCCCAAACACTACCAACCACCACATCCATTGACCGTCGATCTGTCATCACCACTGATCAACACACCCGAACACCAAACTTGTCAACACTATGAACCACCATAGCCATTGACTGTCACCACCACTCAGACATCGGTCACCACCACGGCACCATTACTCCTCTAAATCTAAATCACCATCATACCGATCATCATTTTTTCTACAACAAACATGACCAAAAGGTTTCATCTATCGATTATTCCTAGTATCTTTGATATGTGCAGGTAAATTCTAAACCAATCAAACTATTCACCCAAAAAAAACCTATGAAACCTAATCTGCAAGCTAATGTGTTACGACCATAGCAGTAGTTGGACAACAACAGAAGAGATGTGTTGGTCGTGGTGGGGGTGTTTCTCGTTGTTGAACACATAAACTTAGAAAAAGCTCTCAAGTGTTGAAAAATGAAAGAAAAGAAGAGATGCAAAATAGAAAAAAGAAGAGAGGAAAAATAGATAAAAGAATAACACAACAAAAGTAAACAATTAGCAAAATTGTATCAAAAAACCCATCAGTTTAGTAAAAAAAGAAACCTAAAAGGGGTTTTGTTTTTTATTTTTCTGAAAATAAAAACAAAAAACTGAAATGGATTTCGAAAACGGAGTTCCAATTTTTAGACAAGGTCCTCATTAGACCCGATAAAATGGGTCAATAGGCTGGGTTTGGGTCTGGGTCTGGGTCAAATGGTTTTCGATTAAATGGGTGGTTAACCCATTTAGACTCATTTGTTTGCGGCTTAACTAGATCAATAATTAAATGACTTGATTTTACCGATTTACCCATGGCCAATAGTGACTCATTAATATCTTTGTTACAAGAACATAATAAGTTTCAACTATCTCATTCTCTTCATCTTCATCCACAGATTCCCCCCCCCCCCCTACCCACACAGCCAACGTCACCATACCAAGCTTTTGATAACCTACAACCACCACTTTCATGCCATAATTGCCACTATGCATGTAACCCAGCAAAACTTGAACAACACAAGAAATAGACCAAGCCCTCAAAGACATCCTCATCATCATTACTTGACAACTTAAGTGGTTCTACTGTGATCTTACTTTAGCAACATAACTATTCATATATTCAACTCCCAACAACCTCACCCCAAGCTATTGAAAGAAAAGAGAGATAAAACAAAGATGAACAAAAGTGATCGAGAGCTTCGTCTTTGAGCTCAATCACACCATCTTGGGTTGATTTTGGCGCGATGGTTTCTCCTTACCGTTCAACTTGTTCTTTGTGTTTTTTATTGGGTTTGATTTGGAGTGCTTTTGTGTCTGGGTCTGTTTTGTGGGGATGCTAGTGGATTTTGGGGTCAGCTAGGTTTTGATGTTGTGTATATCTTGGAGTTGTTTCTGCACAAGGTGACCGAGAGCTTCATCTTTGAGCTCAATCACACCATCTCAGGTTGTTTTTGGCGCGATGGTTTCTCCTTACCGTTCGACTTGTTCCTTGTGTTTTTTATTGGGTTTGATTTGGAGTGCTTTTGTGTCTGGGTCTGTTTTGTGGGGATGCTAGTGGATGTTAAGGTTCGCTGGGTTTTGATGTTGTGTATATCTTGGAGTTATTTCTGCACAATGGCCGGGTAATTGGCCGTGCAAAATTATAAGGAGCAAAAGATTAAGCATGTGTTGGTTTAAAGAAACCCAAAAATTTTCCACGCCTGCAGTAACCCGTTTGTGTGCCCACGCGAGAGCACGTGGTTTAAATCGATCATTTAAATCCGAACAGATTTAACCGATCAAATCAAACCAACCAATACGGGCCATTAGGGGTAAGCCCTGTTTGGTCTGAGAGTCAAATTGTAAACCATCTCAGTTTGAAAAATTATGAATTGAACCAAACCAAACACTATCGGTTTGGACAATTCAGTTTGGTCAGTTTAAACAATTCGATTCGGATCGGTTTGTGCCCGTTAAAAGACGTTGTACCTTTTGTACACCACTATTGGATCTAAATATAAGAGAAATTAAAATTATATTTTATTTAAAGTGTACATAATCTTGTTACATTTTATATATAAGTGATCGTATTAACATGAGATATAAGTGTTATTCCAGATATATATTACAATAAAAACTCAAGTATGCATTTTATCATTGATGTATGAGAACGAATGACTAAATATAGAAGAGATATTAGTTAACAATATATTGTATCATAACTGTTATCATTAATTTATTATTATTTTTTACTTTGAAGGTTTTGTTTATTTAGATTTGCTTACTACTATGTATGTGAATATTATTAATGAATGGTACTAAAAATAATCAGCATACCATAGGTTGATTCGGTTCCATTTGTGATCAGTTTAAAAAATGTGAATCGTAAATTGAATCGAATCAAGGTCAATTTGAGAAATATAAAATCAAATCGTTAAGATTTTTGGATGGTTCGGATTAGATTGGTTTGAACGATTTGGTACTCACCCCTACGGGCCATCACAGAACGATTTAGAAAAACAGTCACTTTGTTTTTTATTACTTTTCTAAACGCTATGTTCGGTTAAGTTTGTTTTGTTGAAATCGTTCTAAGCCAACCAAAGCGTACTATATATATATATATATATATATATATATATATATATATATATATATATATATATATATATATATATACACGCGCACGCGCACACACACACAATTAAATTTACTTAAATTTTAATCCAATCATAGTTACTATCTGGATTTTACCCTAATTATTATTTAACCACCAATCATACCCCCAATTTAGTAGGTAGGCTCTAAAGAATGGGCTAATTACACTTATGTCCCTAAGGTTAGGGTGTAATTACAGTCAAGGACATTAAGTTTTAAAATGTAACATTCCGTGACTAAAAATTCTAATTTTGTAACACTTGTGTCCTTCCGTTAGGGTTCCGTCCAAAAAGTATATATTTTTATGATGTCATCGTTACGTATTTTCAAAATGGCAATACTGACCTTACTACATATACTAAATAATTACACTTATGTCCCTGAGATTAGGGTATAATTACAAGTAAGGACAATAGTGTTGACAAATTACATTTATGTCCAATATAATGGTTTAAATGTTCAAATTAGGATTATGATTTTTTTAGGCAAATCACACTTATATCCAATATAATGGTTTAAATGTTCAAATTAGGATTATGATTTTTTAGGGTTGGTATAAAAACCCTAATTTTCAAATTATATTCGGCGACCAATCTTCTGCCGGCGTTGCCCCATCGCCGACGACATCGCCTTTCCCTCTCCATCTCTATAAACAACTCTATCAATGAGACCGAGGTTGATGTCACGACAATTGAATTTTCACATCAACTATACATGGTGTTGGTCTTTGGTTCAATACTTGGTAGGCTCTTATTCCTTTTGAGCAATATTTTTTTGTTAAACACTGTCTTACGAGTATTAATTTTCAAGTACTAAATTCTTTGTATTGTATTAGTTCAAAAACGCACAACGGAGAAAAGTCAACTATAAAAGTTCAGGATTTGCTTTATGAATTGAAAGTAAGTAAGAATTGCTTTATCCTAATTTTTTAAAAATATTTGACTTTTGAGTTGGGGAACTCAAATTCTTTCTAGTCTAGATATAAAAGGTCAAATTTGAGATTCTCGGGTGCTTAAAATGAAACATATTAGTCTAGATATTGTCTGTGAATTGAAGTTTCCTTGGTAATATTTCATCGAGAAAACTTTTAGTGGAAGATTTTATCCTATACAAGTCAGTTCATGGTTTCAAAATCAAAGTTAAGTGATGAAAACCTTATATCTTGACTATGTCAAGTTAGACAATCCTTCTCTAGATCTTTTGTTTTTGCAAATCCATCCTTTGAAATAACCGACGTTAGTAGACATTTCCAGTGAACGGCACACCCTTCATCTTAACCATTACGAAACAAAATGTCACTACAGATGTTACAGTACCTCCGTATTACATAATAGTATCCAATCCCAGATATACGACATGAACACTTTGGCCACATATTTATCATCATTGCGCTTTCCAGACTTAAGTGATATCAGACTGTCACCAATTATCCTCACGCCTGGGTCCAGCAATCGTCAAAGTCCCCATCGCGTCCTCTGCCAAGAGCCACTGTTACTCGAAGAGTCACACACATGAGTGCATGGCCCAGGTCGTCAACCACGGGCTTTGATGCATAATATTAGGAGGTAAATAGGAACCAAGTACCACAAGATGGTCAAGGAATATACGATGAGCCATTGACTTAAAAGTTTAAGCTAATAAGTTTTGGTTCCATACGTATATAGATGTTCAACTTATTTTATGTCTTCTTCGATTTGAATTAAAACAATTTAATACGTGCAAATTAACAAATCAGGTGTTTATGACCTATCTTTGTTTCGTCACTTACAACTTTTGCTCGTAAGAAAAAAGATTTGATAGATATGATATATTAGAATTGAGGGACAAGATGCAAAGAATTGCAGAATCTTGACCTAGGCTATTTCAGAATCCCATCCAACACCTATAAATAATGATAAAAACCGTCGCTAACCATCTGTTTAGAACCAATTTTTTTAAGAATTCAATTCGAAATTCAAATCATTTAAAAATGAAAATGTAATGAATTTTTAGATAGTCATACAACGAAACACAATTATATTAAGTCGTTTCACATGTATTCGTGACATCATCAATGGTAATGGGGTGTGAGTTAGTCGGTGTAAGTAATGCTGCAGCATCATGAGTGGTACTAGTTGCGAGGGTTGTGTCACATAATAGGCAAGGTGGTGGGGGTGATCTATAGTGATCATAACGGTGGGGTGTTACCGGTGGCGGTGATGGCATTGACAACACCGACGATGGTGGTAATGGGGCATCGAGGGTGCTGGGGCATTTTAGTGATGGTTGTCCTATTAGAATGTCACTAGTCGCAGTGCCGGTGACAGTAATGATGTCTGCAGCAACAATGTGGTTGTGGCGTTGGTGATGAGACAGTCTAATGATGGCAATGATGACATTGGTGATTAGTGATGATAAGCGAGGAAGTGAGGATGGTGATATTACGCCGTCAATAGTGGTTGTGTCGGTGACAGCGATGATAATGTTTGACTGTAGTAGCTACGATAGCGGTGATGATAATAGTGGTGTAGAGGTGACAATGGCTATAACTGTAACGCCCCAAAATTTTAGAGGTACTCAAAATATTACTCTTTGATTGAGAGAAAAATGATGATGATGATTTTTAGTGACAATTAGGACTTGCATTGTCGTGCTTGTTGGGTGTCTTCACGCAATAGTGACACCTCGTGCTTATTGAAGAGTCAGTGTTGATTACTTCTCTGATCGACATCTCGTGCTACCTATCACCATCGTGCTTTGACGTGTCAACACACTATTACGACACATTGTGCTTCAAGCCTTGTCGTGCTTGCTAGGTGGCACAACCTTATCTTGCCACATCGTGCTTCAAGCCTTATCGTGCTTTGGTTAGCATCGTCGTGTTTGCTAGGTGGCATAACCTTATCTTGCCACCTCGTGCTTCGAGCCTTGTCGTGCTTTGATTAGCATTGTCGTGCTTGCTAGGTGGCGTAGCCTTGTTTCGCCACGTCGTGTTTCTTTACACCTCATGCTTCCTAGAAATTTCTATAAATAGGCCCTTGATTTTTTCAAGTTATTTTATCTATGACTTTTATCAGTAGGTAGGCAACTAAAGAGTGAGAAAAGATGAAAAAAGAATCATAGGGCCTAATGCGAGTAATGGTATAAGTGAATTCTTCGTGATTTAGGTAAGGGAAATTCCATATTACTATTCTTTTATGCCACGTGGTTATTTATTTCTTAACATTCCTCGTACTCCTAAACACCGTTGTTCTGAAATCTTGCTAAAATACTTTGTTTTGGAGGTTGGTAAATATCTTGTTTTTGAAATATATTTTCGGGACGTGACTTAAGTACTTTTGATCAATGACAGTACTCCAGTGATTTATCTATGTGCATGGTATGTTGTGATACAACTGAGCTTTGGCGGATCCCTTTGAGGATACCAGAAGCAAGATGCTGAAGTGTTACGTGCAACCTGGATATTGAATTGGTTTACTAAGTGTTCGGGGTACTAAGCCACGGTTGTATTGACGGTTTGACTGTCAAATATATTGACTGATGTTGAATTGTTTAGCGTGTTTGATTCTAATCCTATGGTGCTATGATTATTCCACTTACTGGGCTACCCGGTTCACCCCCACCATTTACCTTTCCAGTGCAAATGATTATTTCGATGAGCAAGTTCAAGTGGGGATGTGAACGGGACTTACAATTTTAAAGTTTTAGAAATATTTTTAATCTAATGGAAGACTGTTGTAATTGTGTTCATGATATTGAATTAAATGATTGGCGACTCGCGTGGTCACAATAACGGTCTAGTTGTGGTGGTGGTGACGACAATGGTGGTCCTGATGGTGATGTAACACACTAGTGGTATCGATGGTAACGGTGGTGGTGATGGAGGTGGTGGTGTGATGATGATAGTCGTACGTCGGTGATGGTTATAGCAGTCTAATAGTGGGTGTGATGGTAATAGTGGTGGCGATAAGAACAGTGGGTTGGCAGTTAGCAGTGATAAATGGTGTGGTGAGGATGAAGATGGTAATGATGGTGTGATTGAGTTCATAGGTTGTAAGAATTAAAGAAATTTAAAGGGTAAAATAAGGTAAATAAGTGTTTTAAATTAATTGATTTTTTTTCATCAGATTTCACATTATTGGAACAAATTCAATCAAATCTCATAGACTCAAATCCCAATTTCCTTTTTCAATACTTCAAACAACTAAAAATAAGCATTTAAAATAAAACTGTATGGATTTCATGATTTCATGCACACTCTAATTAAGATTCCTAATTCAACTTCAGCAATAGTAACAAGACTAGTATTGACCCCATGCATTACACACGGGAGTAATAATTATTAAAAACTCATATTTATATGTCAAATAATGTTATTTTTGTTTTCTACCATTTTTTGTACATGTTCAAGCTTTTACTAATAAAACTTACTAAGAAGAGTATAAAAATCGATCGATATAAGAGATAATAAAATAAACTACTATATCCACACACACGCAGGCGTATTTGACTTATAAGAGAATAAAAGAAGGAATATAAATTTTGTTTGATTGTGAAAACATATCAGCCTTGTCTAAAATATAGAAATGTTTTAAGGTATGAATAAGAGATATAATATTGTATGTGTGAGAGAGAGAGAGAGAGACATAAATGGGACATGTTGAGGTGAAAAAGAGAGAAAAGTAAAATAAATTTGATTTGTTGTATACCAAATGACACAAATAAAGACATGTCAAGTAGGAAAGAGTGTTACATTCTCTCAACTTCGACTATATATATATATATATATATATATATATAAATATAAAATTAGATTTGTGGCGGTACAAAAATAAAATGAAGGATTATCATTAACAGAGGAAGTCTGAACGTAATGTGATGAAGCCCATATCGGAGCAAATTTAGAGGACCACGAACTACCTACTACTAACGTGAACATAGTGATGGCCAGTTTTTGAGGGTCTTTGAACAAATTCTCTTGTCTTCTTGAAATAATTTTGAACATAAAGTTTTTGGGATAAAGCTTTTAGGGTCAATTGCACTAGGCACCCTCAAACTTTCACGCGGTAGCGCTCTGCACCACAAAGTTATTTTTAGCTATCTACCATCCCAAACTTTCATAAGTGTGGCTCCCAACACCCTTCATCCATATTCCGGCCAACAGCCTCGCCAGAGAAGTAATTTAACTTGAACAAGGAGGGCATTTTTGTCAGAATAATTAAAAAATGGAGATTAGGGTTGAATCTAAAAGCTAATGGGTTTGGCCGGCGGCGGCGAGGCACTGTTGCGGCTGCGATAAGAGGACGGAAAGGGGGAGGGGGCACCGACGGGGGAAGGGACGCTGTCGACATGCGATGCCGAAGGAAGGGCAGCGGGACAAGGTGCTGTTGCCGTCGCGGGGGGGGGGGGGTGGGGGAGAGAAGAAGGAGGAACGAAAGGGGGTCGGCGTCGCCGACTGGGGGAGGGGCGATGCCAGCTGAGAGAGAGGCATCAGTTTGAGATGCTGCAAGAGGGACGACGAGGCAAGGGGTTGTTCCGGTCGCCAGGGGGGGCAGGGGAGAGAAGATGAAGGCCGAAAGAGGAGGAGTCGGCGTCGCCAACGAGGGGAAGGGGCGGTGCCGGCGGAGGGTGGGGCATCGGTGCAAAGGGTGATAGAGATTAGGTTTTCATTCACTTGCTATTCCATAAATGCCCCCTAAGTTCAGCCGATTAATTCTTTTTGTCCGGAATTGGCCGAAATTTGGACGGAGGGTGTTGAGAGTCACACTTATGAAAGTTTAGAATGATAGATAACTAAAAATAACTTTGTGGTGCAGAGCGCTACCGCGTGAAAATTTGAGGGTGCCTAGTGCAATTGACCCAAGCTTTTAACAAGCTGAAGTCAATCAATGTTCACGGTTCACACTTCCCGATTCAAAAGCTCTTTCGTCATCTGTGCCCGCACCGCCAAGATTTCTTGTATTTATTCGTAGCCCATGTAGACGCACGCAGTGTAACAACTTTTAACCATCTGACTTCTATCTTCGATCAAATCATCTTCTGCTCGACATTGTACAACTATGCAGCCCAATTCGGATGCTATTCAACGCCTTGCAAGAATCTCGGCGCACCTAGACCCTCCCAATCTCCAGGTTTGCTTTCACTACACAACCATGTGTGATCTTTGCTGTCTCTCAATATAAATTTGGAACCCTTTTGATGGCTTGCTGAGTTTTGCGTGGTCTTAACTTGTGGGCTAAAAGATGGAGTCGGGTTCGGGCCTGGAGCAAGTGAAGTGCCGGGCAAGAGGTGGATCATCCAGATTCAAGGTGGCAATATTGGGGGCTGCCTGAGGCATAGGCCAGCCACTTGCCCTGTTGATGAAGATGAACCCCTTGGTGTCACTTCTTCATCTGTATGATGTAATCAATACTCCTAGGGTTACGGCAGATATTAGTCACATGGACACCGGTGCTGTGGTAATGTTCTTACTTCCTTACCCATCCTATTTATACTGTAGTTGAAAACTTTGTTTATTCTGCATATGAAATTCAAGTTGCATTTCACACACTTTTTGCTGTTAGTAATCTTGGACACAAGATAATGGTGGTTAGAGTCGGTTTGCATTTAGAAACTAGAAGTGCATTGTTTTGCTTAAGGGAACAATGAGCCTAATTGAATTACTTTGCATAGTATAGAGCACCTTTTGTTATCTTGAAACCATAATAACAACAACCGTAAGGTTAGAGATAAGATTAAGGGTTCAGGTCACATGATCATAGAAAACCTTAGTGTTCTCTTAATAAATGAGCTACTATGAAAAATTTACTCATGGGTGGGCAAGCTCTTCTATTCTGGTTCAAGACAATAACCCAGAAGATTAAGTCTCTAACAACCCGAAGAGTAGGGCTTCAACACCATAGAATACTTTCTCTCTCTAGAGTTCTCTATGAGCTGTAAGATTTTTTAAGAATGAATCAAGGTTGAATGAATGCCCAAAATGACGTTCCGAGCCCTCTAGTTATAGGCAGCTGAGGTGATTTGTCTTATTTACAAATGGGCACCTGGGAGTGGCAACGATGCGTCATATTAGTGCATTGTTGTACTCCCAGGAGGTGCAAACACACCAGGGACTGTGAAGTCATATGACGGATAGTGTCTTGACTCGAGCCTCCAGTCCAGTACCCTTTATATGTCCCGCATAGCACCAAGAGGAATGGGCGGACTTGACATGGTGGGCTGAGCATGGCCCAAACTTTAGGCGGGGTTAGGCGCGATTTACCTTTGAAGACCTATTCTCTTTGAGGTGTCGATGAGCTTTGGTGACGTTAGTGTGAATGATTCAGCAACGAATTGTTTGTGGTGTCAAGCTTGACACCTTGAATGGAGGTAGCATTATGCTGGGAGCGTACCAATCTCCGTGGCAAGGAGTCCTTGTACCGGATCACTTAGATCTTTGAAACTTTGAACACTCTGGAGAATTGTTTTGTGCTTCACTGAACCGTGCATGGGCAAGACCTAGGTGGCACAATTCGCCTCCTCAGGGGGGCCACACACTAAAACTATGCTGTGCTCCAGTGAATTGAGAGGGAAATGCAGTCACTCAATTTGGTAAAAATTCACTCCCACACACTCGCTATCCATGAATGTCGAGGTGCCACGTATACTAGGGGACACAGATGCGAGAAACACTAGATCATTTCCACTTATTGTGGAAACAAGACATTTTATCATAAGTTCTTACAAGAGATACATATAGGTATCAGATGTATATGATTAATTAAATTTCCAGACGTTCTTGAGGCGTTCCGACATGTAAATTTTTCGAATTGGCGCTCTTGCGCATTTGTACCCACACCATTACCTTGTCACTTAGGGCACAATGATGCCTGAAAGTTTTAGCACATAAGAATCCGGCGGAAATGCTCGGAGCATGGAGTTGGAAGGACGGACGTTTCCGATGCGAAGGTGTCCGGGATGAGTCTGTCAATTACAGAGGTGTTACAGACGAAAACGGCCGTCGTGGCAAATGGTTCGGACGGCTAGGTCCTGGTCGGCTATCTGGACCGGCCAATTTGCTCCCATGCCTTAGCAATTTGTGCTTTTTGTTTGCTGGCGTTACCGAGCTTTTATTTGGCAGGTTGACTTCATTGACTGCTTTGCCCATTGGTTTGGTGAATTGAAGTGGCTCTTGAGCATGACCACGGCCTTGCGACATAGATTTAGAAACTGGACCCCGCAAAAGACTTGTTTGCTAGGAACTTATCAAAGAACATATGTTTTGATAGGAGGAATCGAAGAAAAGGATTTATCTAGCCGACCCCAACTAGTCTGGGGCAAAGGCTTGGATGGTGATGACGATTATCATGATGATGAGCTGATTGTCATATACGCATTCCCCCTCAAGTTTCCTACGAAGTTTTTAGACTATACAATATTAATTAGGAAACAAACTTGTTATTGGTCTAGTAAGAATATTAATTAGAATTGGATATAGAATTGGTCTAGTATATTACTGTATCGATCGTAGTAGCTACTGTTATGTTGAACCGATAGAATAAATCTTACCCCCATTTGCCTAAGCTTAGGGTGTGTTTGATAACTCATTTCAGCACTTAAAACTGAAAATTTTCAATGGTTTAAAATTAAGTGCGTTTGAAAATTTTTTAAGCACAATGGTTTAAAATTAAGTGCGTTTGATAACGTATTTTTTAAGCACTTTCATAGCACTCCAACCTTAATAGCAGGTTTGTAATTTCTTTCTTCTCATGGTGCTTGTGAATGTAATTAGGGCCTTTTTTTTCCATTTGTTTTTGGATTTGAAGTATCCTTCATTGATATCATAATACACCTAATTATCCAATTGTTTAACAAGCTTGTTAAAGTTTCAAAAAACAGAGTAAAAGGGTATTATTGTCAAATTAAACAGTTTTCAGACTTCAGTTATTCTGTTTTGTCGAACAGAATATTACTAATTCAGTACTTAAATTTCAGACAAGACCAAAATTTTTCAGTACTTAATATTCAGCAGCTTAAAATTTTCAGTTGTACAAATTCAGCACTTTAAAAGCACTTAAATTTCAGTTTTATCAAACAGCCCCTTAGTCTATCTACACCTAAAGATCCCAAAGCTTTTGAGACCCCTTGTGAAATTATAGATGAAAGAGGCTGATGAGTATGTTCAGTCATAGCTCAAGAGGTGTCCAAAGGCTGGAGGAAAAGGCATGAGTAGTTTCAGAATAACTTTTATGAAGGTCTTGGCTGAGTGTTGATAATTTCAGTTTTTCCAGCTGAACCACACGAATCTTGCTCTCTTATTGTTGTGTTACATATGTTTTGCTGCTGTCGTTTGCTTTTATCCTTAGTAGTTGCCTTGATCAAAGTTTGTATTATAACAGAACAAGCCACACAAATTAGAAGATTCTAGATTATATCCTTTTTCCCCCATATTAGTTACTCTATATACATTAGCGATTGGATCATATTCATTTTGAACTTCTTGGGTTTGGTCAATTAATTGAGTTAGTTCTTGGATCTTTTAGGTGCGAGGTTTTCTAGGACAGCAGCAATTGGAGGATGCCCTCACTGGCATGGACCTTGTAATCATTCCTGCCGGCGTTCCTAGGAAACCTGGCATGACAAGAGATGATCTGTTCAACATTAATGCTGGAATTGTTAAAACCCTCAGTGAAGGAATTACTAAGTGCTGTCCAAAGGCTATTGTTAACTTGATCAGGAATCCTGTGAACTCAACAGTTCCTATTGCAGCAGAAATATTGAAGAAAGCTGGCTGCTACGACCCAAGGCAACTTTTGGGAGTCACAATGCTTGATGTTGTTCGAGCTAATACTTTTGTGGTATGCACTGCTTACTGACTTCAACTTTGTAGTTCTTTTGGAGGTACGGAATGAGATCCTGAACTTGGTTATTAATTGATCTAAATACCTATATTCCATTGACTGTCTACTGTGCGAAATCCGTATTAAACAGCGGATATCTGTTAGCGGAATCACATTTTCTGCTTTTTCCTCTAAATTGTTTGCTGAAAAAAAAAATCAAGATCAGTCAACTGCCAGAATTTTCTTCCAGAATTCAGTCGCCTTAACTGCAGTTTTGACAGTTCCGCTAAATATTCCAGCCCCTTTTGAGTTTTTTTTTTTTCTTCATATTTTGATACTGTGGCTGGGAGAGCCGTTTGCAGCGTTTCTTCCAGGTAGGATTCTTGTGCACCTCTGTGGAAAGGACTTGGAAACTATGAGCTTAACAAAAGGCAATAGTTAGATTTTTTATTGTTTACTTAACATAATACTAATTTCAAACTTAGCTCTTGACTTCTAATATTGTGAGTGTGAGCAAGCAACAGCTTTATTGTTAGGGCTGCAGCTCCTATCATTATAGAATGCAGGATACACTTTACAGAACTTTTACAGATTATGTAAGCTAGTAGTATGGCAGCCACCGGCTGGTCATTTCAATCTTATCTGCTTTGCTCTTATGTTATAATATCTGGATTCACTTAAGGTGTTTAATTACTTGAAGGCTGAAGTTTTGGGACTTGATCCAAGAGAAGTAGATGTTCCAGTTGTAGGGGGCCACGCTGGGGTTACAATATTCCCTCTTTTGTCTCAGGTTATAGAATTTATTTCTTACCTTGAATTTGTTTATGGTATACGCATTATGGATGTTCTGTTCTGATGAGAGTACACCTTGTTCTCATTTTACACAGGTTAAACCTCCTTGCTCTTTCACCACTGAAGAAGTTAACTATCTGACATCTCGTATTCAAAATGGTGGAACTGAAGTTGTTGAGGTAAAGAAGAAAAGCAAAAAATGTTGTGTCTTTCTAAAATGAGTAAAATCTATTTTTAATAGTCAAAAGACTAATTTTGTTGCTCTGAAATTGTTCCCTAAAACCAATGTATAGCAATTGGTCACGTCATAAAAAAGTTTTGCTTTGTTTTTCTGGGTAGCAAGGTTGTCGGGCAATAACTTTTACTTTGGGTGATTAGGTTTATAAGGCATTTATGCTGCACTGATTCTTTCGCTAATGCAATTAGGTTCAAGAATAGTGTGCATGTCAAAATTGTGGTATGTATGTACAAGTGATTATGTCTATCTTCCCTTGTTAAATATAAATGTTAGAAGAGGTAGCCAAGAGAGTAAGCTCTGTCTCCTTCTCTGTTGGTTGGTTGATATTAGAGCTTGCTATGTATCTGGCCTGATTGACCATGTGTGCTTCTTGCCATTTAGTTTAGGTTGTCCACGTATTTGGCCTAGTTGGCATAAATAAGGAGGCTTGGTTGGGAGTTGTCATATGCCACACTGGACAAGTTCACTTTTGCTGTTCAGCATCTAAGCCCTGTGAGCTGCTCCACCATTACCAGTTGGTTTTGGTCTGATGCTTTCTCTACCGTGTATGCCCTAAAGGTCAAAGATAGGAGATCTGTATGACAAGTGTGATTTTTCCAAATCTTTGCTTTTGTGCCTTGGTGGAGATTGGACTGTGATCAGAGTATCAAACCCTAGCAATGAAATAGAAAGTACGAGGTTCATGAAGTATATAATTATATTTTAGTTGCTTGAGTTCTTAGAATAGGGCAGTTTCACACGAAACCACCTCGAGTGATGTTCCCTCATCTTTTCCTCAGTTGGTGCCACCCCCACTTTGTGACACATTTCCTCATTTCTTATTCTTATTCTATCCCTCCTGTGTAGTTGCAAATCCACCTAAGCTTTCGCATTTCGGCTAAGCTCAGCTTTTGCGTATGGTGTTTTTTAGTTGCCCACATTCTGGACCACACAATATTGCTGGTGTAACTGCCGTCCTATAAAATTTCCCAATTTTCCCTTCAACTTGAGAGGAATGGTAGGATCATGCAACATCCCTGAAGCAGACCTCCACTTCCCAATCTGCTCTTATCCTATGGGCACATCCCCGTTAAGCTCTCCCTCGTGCATTATTAATCCAAGACACCTAAAGATTTTTGTCTTAGGTACTTCTTAACCATCCATTGGCTAATGCCTTCCTTGTCTTTTGAATATATGAGCCAGCTATTGCTGTACGTCTCAGAAGGAGTTACCCTTTGAATTGAATAATGCGTTTCAGCGGATAATTCTTGAGTTTACACTCTTTATCTTGTTACAAAATTCTGAGTATGCATAGAAGAGCGACAAATAAGTAACATACTTGAGCCACAAAATAGACACTGCCCTAAATTATCATATTATTTACCAATTGGAGTGGAATTGCTGATCTCTGTTTCAAGGCAAAAGCTGGGGCAGGATCTGCTACTCTATCAATGGTCAGCTTTTTTTTTTATATTTCCAATCTTTGTTTTTACTTTCAGTCGTTTTATTTTGAAATGATAACTAATAAGTAGTTTCCTTACTTTTATAGGCATATGCTGCTATTAAATTTGCTGATTCATGCTTGCGAGGATTAAGGGGAGCTGCCAGCATTGTTCAATGTGCTTTTGTGCCGTCTCAGGTCTGTCAGCGGAGTCTTGATTTTGTGCAAATTACCTAATGTATCTCTTCCCACTCCGCTCCTCACCTCCCAAAAAGAGCCGATGGCATTACTCTTGCCTATGATACTTTTTGACAAGTATTTAACGCATTGGTGTCTTCACAGGTAACTGAACTTCCTTTCTTTGCATCCAAGGTTCGGCTCGGACGCAATGGAGTTGAGGAGATATACCCTCTTGGTCCATTGAATGAAAATGAGAGGTCCAGACTTATTGCTGCTTTAAATTTGTTTTATCCCATGTTTTTGTTGTCAAGTTGAGTTGAAACTTTTTTCAACACATAATTTGGGGGGGTTGGCCTGGACAAGGCAAAGGAGGAGTTGACGTCAAGCATAGAGAAGGGCGTTACCTTTGCCAGGACTTGAGTGAGTGCGAATACCATAACGCCTGCATATGTTTATACGTTGTACTCTCGAGATCGCAATCCTTGAAAATAAAATTTTTAGCTCTCTGTTGACTTAGATCTGGATAAACGCAGTCTAATTACATGTAGGTGATGTCGGGCATAGTTTTATGTCACTAATGTCAATGGGGATTGCTTGTGTACCAAAATGAAAGAAAGTAGTTACGCTTTCGTTCTCTTTATAGTTCATCAACTAAGTAGTTGGACTTGCACCAAAAATAAATAAATAAACGGATAATTTTAGTTGTTGAACAAAAAGCCTTAGCTTGTTTCCGTTTTCTCTAATAAAATAGAAAAAAAAATAAAAAAAATGACCACCACCACACACGCACCCACACGTTAATTGAAAAGGATAAAACGGTCCGGGTTTTCTTTTGGGTTCTATGTTGTTCGTTCTGTTTGGTCTTTCTGTTAGCTAGGCTGGGCTTTTTCATTTCTGTTTAGTCGGGTCATTCACCTTCATTTTTTAGCATGTTCAATCGGCCTTTGTTTTTTGGGCTTTTTAGTTACCTCTAACTCCAGTTTCAGCATATATGGGTCCTTTCGCTCTTGGTTTTCATATGAATGGGTCCAATAGCAAGCAGGTCTATTTTGCTTAAAATAATCTGACTGTATTTTGGGCTAGCTCCGTATTAAACTTCTGGGCCAGCTATTCCAAATTTTGTTAATAAGCAACCCAAACTTCCTTTTCAAGTTTTGGGTTCTTGGTCCTAGGCTACTTTCACTGTTCTCTTCCTGCAGTTCATCATGCAGAGACTGTAGGAGAGGAACCCTACTTAGCTTTGTTGGTTGGTGGCAAGTAGGAACAACAAATGATGAGAAAACGTGTGTACTTGAGCTTTGAACCTTTGACCCATAATTCTCATCCGACTTCGGCTTTATCTGCGTATCCTGTATGTATGCAGAAGCCTGGTTCCCCAATGAGTAATGAAAGATCCGCCCGTGAAGCCCTTACCATAATTAAAGTCCCGTATCTAGCCCCCCACCCCATTCTCCTGATGATCAATGTATTTGTGGATACCCTTTCCACTTTTCTGCTAGTTTGTACGTAAAACCTGGGTTATACCACATCCTATAGTGTATGCCTAGCTAGTGGTATGAGATTATGAGTCTTTCTTTAATGGACATGATGAGGGAAGCCATGTTGATGATATTTCTAATGTACTTGAGTCCCACACATCTTCTTCTGATATAATTGCACATGATCTACTTTTTGGTGCAATTATGCTAATTAGACAGAGTTAGTGGGGGAGTCTCTTTTCGTTCCCTTTACAGCTCTATTGCTGTTCCCTATCTTGTGTCTCTTATTTATGTCCCACCACTTCTCTTTACATTGAAATTTCAAAAGCTTTGAACTTGAAAGCCACTTTTTCCTCCTTTTGTGCTTGTCCAACATCAACTCAATTGTCTTCTATCTCTTTTATAATTTGCATTCCACTGTGTTTTAATCACACTAAAGTTGGAGGGTTAACAAATACAGTAGAATAGAACCTGATTTACTTGACCAGTTTAGTGCAGCTGCAAAGCTTAGGTTTCTGATTCAGATTCTTCTTGTTCTTTCCAGAGAACTGTGAATGGATTCAGTTTCTTTGGTTAAAAGATGCAGAAAGAATAATGTATATTTTTCGGACACTTTACCGTTCTTGGATATTGGCGGATGTTAGCTACGTTCTTGCCATCGTGACTCCAAATGTTGATATCCGTGAATGTTAGCTCGTTAAACTAGTTGGTAAAGTCTTTTGACGTTTTATCAAAGACGAGAAATTTTGGTCTCTTCCCGACAGCAAAGATGGGGGGCGTGGGGGTGAGGGGTGGGGTTCAAGGGAGAGGGTATCTCAATTGTGTAGTCTTGTGGTATGTAGATGTGATTGGTTATAGATTTCTTCCTACAATTTCTCGCCTATATTTGGACTATTATGTCTTGGTCTACTATGCTAAATGCATTATTCCCACCGGGTCTTCGTATGGGTCCGTCCTCTTCCTTTTTTCTATTCGGAAGGGTATGTCAGTGCAATAATCCTACTTAGTCCTAAAATTTACTAATGGGCAGGGAATTCAAAAAGTGATAATATGATATGGCAATGTTAGTAGACTTGACTTTGATTTATACAACTTTTTATCAACTAAAGTAGAGTGCCAATAATGTCAATAATGACTCCATATGTACCATATATGAATGGCCCCTAAATGTCCAATATAATGACCCACAATAGACTGCGAAATTGGATTGGTGTGTCAATCTTTAAACGGTGAAGTTTGGCCTGTAATTGATTTTCTTTCTATTATTTTACCTACCCAAAAAGAAAAAGGGAAAAAAGGTGGAGTTGTGTAACAATCCTGTTTACAATCCCATCACAAGGCAGTGTCCTCCTTCAAAGAGCCAAGATCATCGACAAGGCAACTTCATATTATTTCACATCCGTTGTGAATCTTAATTATTTAGAGGCTAAAGTACCAAAGTATTTTTAAAGGTGAGGTTCCTTTGTTTCTCTTGATCACTATAAATAAAAAATTTTTAATTAAAAGGATGGAAAAAAAAAACCAAAAAAAGTAAATAATTAAGAGGCACTGCACTAACAGAGTTCTTTGGAAGAAGAGTTAATTACGCGGTTGACCATCGAACTATTAGGCAAATTTTACTTTGACCACTGAACTTCTATTTGTGTCAAAGTGACTATTGAATCCTTCAATTGATCTCAATTAAGTCACTTCGTTAGCTTCCGTCCATCCCAAGTCCGTTAAGTGGCTAAATTTAAGGGTAATTTCGTCACTCTTTTTTTCTCTCTTTTTCAACCTCATTCTTTCTTCTTTCTTCCTCTTTCTCCCATCACCACCATGGCCAAGCCGCAGCCTTAGCTCACCCAATGCTCAACACCCATCACCACCGCCACACCTCATCCCTACAGCCCATCCACCGTAAAATTACAGCCCCCCACCACCACTATCGCTATAATACCCCGTCACACCTGCCCCTACAATACCCCAGACCTATCGCCGCTTCTGCAATACCCCACCCCGCTGCCGCTTCAGTACCCACATCACCACCAATGTTAAAGTACTTAGCGCCACCACTACAGTAGTTGCCAAGGTCCCTTCGACCATCATAGTTCGATGGATCTCCTTCTTCTTCCTTTGACATCTCCACAATTGAAATCACATTTTTTTGTTATTTTGACAGATTAATATCCTTACGAGGAGGATGATGGAGGAGCATCTTTTGAAATGTTTTGATCATGACATGGTGGCGGGATCCGATTATAGCGACGGCGACTGCGGCGGATGGGATCCGAAGTTGATGAAGAGGTGCTTGAGTGATGATCGGCGTAAGACATCAATGTGATCGTCTTGGTCGTGGTGATGACAGTGAGTGGCGAGTTGGTGGGGCAAAAACTTGGGCGTGGTTGTGGGTGGTGGTGGGTAGCGATGTGGGTGGGGCACTAAGGCTTGGTTTTGGTAGTGGTGGTGGGTAGTGAGGCTGGTCGTGGTTGTGGAGGTGGGTAGGTTGGCGATTAGGGGTGAAGAAGATCCATATGGGGTTAGGTTAATTAAAGAAAAAACAATTCTATTCGGGGTTAATTGATGAAAAAGAAATTATTGTTAGGTTCAATTGAAAAAAATAAAATATATTTGGGGTCAATTAAAGAAGAAGAAAAAATTGTTGGGGTCAATGAAGAAAAGTTAGACAAAAAATCAGAAAGGTAAAAAAAAAAGAAGTAAAAGAGAATCTTGTTTTTTTATCATTTGACAACTTTGCCCCTTAATTAAGCATCATGTGCCTTGCACATGGGCAGTTAACGGCTAAAATTAACGGAGTGACTTAATTGAGATCGATTGAAGGATTCAATGGTCACTTTGACACAAATCGAAATTCAGTGGTCAAAGTGAAATTTGCCTAATAGTTCGATGATTAACCGCGTAATTAACTCTCGGAAGAATAAGAAACTGTTTCCCTTGTGTTGGTGGGATGTCAATCAACTAGAAAAAGGAAGGAATGGAGCAGAGAATATACATACGGTGGCCGGTGCAAAAAACGAAGGGTGAGCCTGTGCTACAGCCTATAGCTGCTACTGCTTGCTGTTCTCGCGTTTACTACTTTGCTGTGGCGGGAGAAGCTTTTGTCTGTTAGGGTTAAACGCTAACAAAAGACGGGTAAATTGAAGTGAAAGCAGAGGCAGCAAAAGTGGAGGCCATGGGATTTCTTGGCCTTTTCAAATGATGCAGCAGGAAAAAAGAGTATTTCTTGGATACCTGCGAAAAGAGGTTGATTTTACAAACACCTTTTTTTGGTATCTAGACTACTTTAGTCATCTTTTTTCAGAATTTAATAGTGTAACTCTTGTTAGGGTGGTGCGCTAATTGTAGTTGGTGGTGCCGTGGTGGTGGACGGTGGTTGGAGTTGAAGGGAGAAAATAAAGAGAGAGAGAGAGAGAGAGAGAGAGAGAGAAACGAGAAGAAACGGATATGTATAGACTATGACCCCGTTTGATATATATTTTTTTTTGTTTTGTAAACTGAAAAAAATAAACGCGTTTAGTAACCAATTTTTTTTTTTTCTTCAGTTTAAAAAAATCGTTTTTAAACCAAGGCTGTTTTTAAAAACTCCAAAAATGAGCTTCGGCTTTCAGTTTTGATTTTTTTTTTTGAAACCACCATGGCAGCCACCGCCACTGTCCACCGTCGGCAACTGTCGGCTGCCGGCAGCCACCACCGTTGGCCACTGTCACGCCCCACCACCGCCACCGCAAACCACCATAAAAAAAATTTAAAATAAAAATTGGGTAATCAAACACCCCACTTGTTTTTGTAAAAATAAATAAATAAATAAACTGATTTTTTTTTCAAAAACTGAAAATCAAAACGAAAAGTGTTGTCAAATAGAGCCTATGAATTCAATATCGATATGCGTATTAGGATAGTATTGACATTTTAAAATATAATATGATCACGTCAGTTAAAATTGTTGATTAGTGTCATGGAAACTCTTACATTAGAAGATTTTGATATAATTCTTTTACATTTTCAATATGGGTGTTCACTTTGTTAACACAATCTTTGACCGTAACCTCAACGAGTGTGGGTGATTTTATCCCTTTGAATATATTATCGGAATAGAGAACAAAGATTCTGTATGTTTAACTTTCAAATGGGAAAAACTTTATGTTGCATGTAATTACAGGAGAAATTTGAGAGATCTTCTGGCTCTCGAATAGAACTGAACAACACAAGATTAATAACGGTTATCTCGTTAGAGGGGTATAGGGCGAAAGTTCTCTGATGCCTAAATCAGCTTCTGTAGGAGCGCTTTCAGGTTGTCACATTGACGGGCCCAAAATTGTAAGTAAAAACTATAGTCTCTAATGTAATAAAATTGATGTAATATGGCCAATTTGGTGCAGTAAGCGATATGAAATAAACTCAAAGCACTTTTAGTCTTTGATTTTATGAGATTTGCAAAAAGATTTATATGTGCAGTCGGACTATTATCATATTTATATAGAGGTTATCTAGTTTGTGTCTTTTATACATTTTTGTTTTACTAACTTTGTATTACTAGTAAACATGCCAAATGATTTAAAAATAATTCGACTGAACACAATTCCAATAGCACTCATGAGTATATCAGTTAAACGTATATGAAGAATGTGTACTTGAGATTGAGTGACGAAAAAAAGTTTGCTCATACAAAACAAGAAAGTATAATTAGATTTTTTTGTAAACTGGAACCGAAACAACAAAATACAGAAAATTAGCAAATGAATTTAGTGACACTCGTCGGCAACACAATTTTAACATTTAAAGACAAAAATAAAATGGGAGGGTTCAAATTTTAATGCTTAAACTAAATGTGATGTTGTTAATACAACCATATATATATATATATATATATATATATATATATATATATATATATATATATATATATATATATATATATATATATATATATATATATATATATATATATATCCATTGCTAGCGCTAGCACCGTCCGCTATATAATGTAGCGGCGGCCAATTATCGTCCGCTACATAATGTAGCGGACGGCCAAACAGCGCTAGCAACAGTGCTAGCGCTAGCAATGGATCACGATCCTCTATATATATATATATATATATATATGACCGTGATCCATTGCTAGCGCTAGCAGCGCTAGCACCGTCCGCTATATAATGTAGCGGACGGCCAATTTCGTCCGCTACATTATGTAGCGGACGGCCAAACAGCGCTAGCAACAGTGCTAGCAATCAGAACGATCCATATATATATATATATATATATATATATATATATATCCTTAACAAGAAATATAGAAAGTGACCGTGGTCTTCATTAATTGCAGGTCCGCCCCTGTCAAGGAAGTAGTAGACTGAAGAGCATTCAAACAAATGAACTCCGCAAGAAAAAGTGGGACTGAAAATGAAAACCCGCAACTGAGCATTTGTTTTTCTAACGAAAACAAAACCAAAAAGCAAGAAAGGACAAGGACACCGCCACCCTTATTGTACCTCATGAAATGAAATATCCTAAATTGGTGAGTGAGAGTGGAGAGTAAAATATGAAATGCACCCGAGTGACCTTTACATGGAAACCATCCATGGCGTTTTTTCATGACTGCTCATGCTGTCTAATTTCACCACAGCTTTATAGGATTCGTCTGTCCCCTTCCACAGTGTGGTGGGCTTCTTAAATTAACTTACGCTAAGTGCCAATAAGTACGTCCATTAACGAGGCAAATAGACAGTGACATCCAATTTGGTGGTGTCATTTGTTGTTTAGTGATGTTGTGGTAGGCATTGTTTGGTCAGTTTAGACTTATTATTATTATTATCCGATCTGATCTGATGATGGGAATCTTCATTTCGCTAGATAACGGAGGAAGGAATTCCGATTTGAGAAGATAAAAAGCTTTCATGTGTGGTGCACGTTTGGGAGAGGGTGGGATTAGGTTTCTGTCAGGATCTAGTGTTCAGTCTAGCTACCAGTGTTTTGTTTAGGGGATCTAATCCTACTTTACAATTTGGTTGCTTTCCTTTCATGTTTTGTCGCTAAAAAGGTGTAAAAAGTTTAGCAACAAATGTTGTTAGGTTTTTAAGTATTGAAGTGGAGATGTCAGCTTTTGGGGTACATGCAAATGTTTTAATTTCCATTACTCATTTTTAATAGGTTGAATTTCTAGTTGAAGCTCCTTAACCATATGGTATCATGGTTGGGCTTCTTTTTTTCTTTTACATACTCGCTCGGTGATATATACTTCATGTTGTTAGGTTTGCATTCTGCACGAGTGGTCTTTCCGTTGATTAAAATTGTTTGTTCATGCGAGATCATTGAGGTAAGGCTTATGCGATGTTGCCAGGGAATGTGGGTTCGAGCCTACGTGGAGGTGCCACAAAGGCTGCAGTCCGAGTCAGCTTCCAGGTAGAGAAAGCGAGAGACAGCAAGGACGGAGTGAGGGCCGAGAGCAAGGCTCCCCAGACAGGCTGCGAGGGCTGGCAGTGCTGCGCAGGCAAGGCAAAGACGAATGGGGCCGGCGACCGACAATCCCAGCTAGGGTCAGCGTCAGGGGTGCAGCGTCAAGAGTCCGAAGACGGGAGTCCGAATGTGTTTCTCTCACTAGAATTCTAGAGAGAATGTCTTTTAGAGAGAGAAAGTAAAAAAATGGCAAAATGAGAGAGTTCCCTTGAAAATGAAATCCAAGGCCCCCTATTTATAGGAACAAAGGTTCCGATGTCATCAATGTGTCATCAGCTGACACGTGTCACCCCTGAGGGTGACACGTCACCAGGGGGGTCCACAAATACCGGTTCTCCGTTGGACTGTCGGTTCCCAAATTTGCACTGCCTTGCCCCACATAGCATCTCTCTACCTGTCTGAGAAGACTGAAGACACCGTGCCGGCGTGATCAGAGTAAGCCCGTTGCCCTAGCCTCCAGTCCAAGCCCTTACTGAATCCCATAGGCCTGGCAGCGGTGGGGAAGACCCGACGCCCAGCTGCCAGGTGGACTAGGAAAGATGCCCTTCCGAAGACCTGCTCCCATCTCGGAATGACCCGGGGGTCATAGTCCTTAGGGGTGCCGACGCGAGCCCCCAGTGCCAGAGCACGTAAGCCAGTCACGCAGGCACCCTGGCGGAAATAGTGTCCCGGAGGAGTCGCCTATTCCGCTGCGAAGGGTCCTCGTGCCGGAGCACAGAGCGAAGCCCCCCAGAATGAAGACGGCGATGGCTTTCAGGTTGTGAGCCCATCCCGTAAGCATATAACATGATTGTGGCGCATGGGCGTGGCGACAACTGTCGCGAGACCATACCTGGTGCCGGGGTACAAGTCATGGCAGTGTCACACAGGCCTGGTGAAGTGAGTGGTGCCAAGGGCACCGTTAGAGCGACAGAGAGCCCGGGGGGCATGACTGTATCAGCGGCGCGGCGCAAGGGCGCGGCGGAGTGAGTGAGGTGCCGGGGGCACTGTAATGTGACAGAGAGCGCCAGGGGGGCGCGATTGTATCTGTGGAGCGGCGCATGGGCGCGACGGAGTGCGGGCGACGAGGGTCGCAGAGTAACTTCCTCCGAGCGACGGGGGTCGCGGAGTGACGTCCGAGCAACAGGGGTCGTTGCGTGGATGGCGCGCGACCGTGAGCGACGGTCGTCATGGCGACAGAGCGGCCACAAGCGACGGTCATCGCGACGACGGAGCACGGTCGAGAGCAACGGTCGTCGCGACTATGAGCGAGCGACGGCGAGCGAGGGTCGTTGCGGAGACGGAGCACGGCCGAGAGCGACGGTCGTCGCGACTACAGTGGAGTGCGGTCACGAACGACGGTCGTCGGTCTTCAAGGCAGGTGGCCGACCTCATAGGGTGGCCGAGCCCCTCAAGGTGGCCGACCCCATAGGGTGGCCGACCCCCTCAAGGTGTTCGACCCCATAGGGTGGCCGACCCCCAAGGGTGGCCGAGCCCCTCAAGGTGGCCGACCCCCAAGGTGGAAGGCATGCTGAGGTCGCTTCACGAGCAGTTCACGTGACTTGAGCATGCGTTGCTTTGACCGGCTCTCGAGCGTTGAAAAGTTGACCGCTGTCTGGGTGATGTGTCGCGCAAAGTGGATCTCTTAGCGGGTCCTGGGGTGCGACCAAAATAGGGTATGAACATGCGATACTATCATTTTTTTTTTTAAAAGAAAAACAAACCATCAACCATCTGATAAATACTTTCATACAGTATTTCGTAGACAATATCTATACATTTCCCGTTTGATGTCATTGAGACTGCTCTTTATTGTTTTGTAGTCATACATTGATGTTTGTCCTTCAATTTCGAGTTGCCTAATTTATATGGATTTCATTATGTACTGCTTCATTATAATTATCTCATAAAGTCAAAATAATCTATGCCAAAGTAGTGGCTGTGATGATAACATTCGCCATACTTCATATTGTAGCAACAGGTTCTCATATAGCATCAACATTAAAAAGTGTCGTTAAAATTTGTCAACTGAAAGTACCTATAAAGAGACCATTAAGCATTTTCAACAACCAGATTGTTACTATACGGGAACTTGTAGCCTTTTATTAACTTGAGACCAAATTTATCCTATTAAATAATCAGATGCTGAAACATTTAGGGGCTGTACGTTTACATTTTTCAGTTTTTATTTTTGTAATGATGATGAAAAAGATGCCTTTTTTTGTGTATGTTTACGTTTTTTTGGTTCCGTTTTGAATAAAATTTTCAAATAATGTCAAAAAAGCTGAAAACACCCAAAGGGTGTTTTCACCTTTTTTCGAACTGTATTCTCCTAATCAGAACACCACCTCTTCTCCCTCATATCTACCACCCTGTTTCAACAAACACTCACCAAACTAGACCACCCATTTCACTGGGTCTTCCTAGAAATGGAAATAGTGGGGTCCATTAATGAATTGATTCAGAAAAAATGTTGGTAAAAACGAAAATAATAATGATAAACGTACAGAAAAAATTGAAAAAATAGATACGGAAAAAAGTAAAAGTACACAATACGATTTTAGAACTGAATACTAAATTCTGGAAACCAAAAACAGAATATAGAATACAGGAAAAAAAAATCTCGTAAGCATACGGGCCCATTTAAGAACTAAAGACTTTTTTGACGGGCGAGCGAAGTAATTCTTTTGTTGAGCAAACTATGACAAACTAAAGGGAATTCCCAAATCCATGACAAGAAAAACATTTAAACACGGGATCTATAGGTAAATGGTTTCAAGAAATAATTAACATGACTTTGAAAGAATAGCAGAAGAATACCGGACCGTAGGTACTTGGGGCACTAAATTAAGGAACAACCGAGGTAGACTGACAAAATATACATGGAGTAACTTGAACAATAGGAGAGTGCAAAATGAACTTTCACTTTATTTCCTTTGGTCGCATGAGAAATAGGAAACGTCACCGTTTCTTTCTGTTCTCCTCTTCACGTGTGACTGGGTTTCCAAAAACCTTTACCAGGCCTTCACGTTAACCTTTAACTCTCCTCTGGGCTGGTGTTGTCAGTCATTTTTGGCGCTCACGCGAACAACATACAGCTCCCTTCACATCTGACTTTGGTTGTCTTTCTGATGTAAATTATTGTATTGATTTCACTTTGTCAAAAGAAACCGAATGCCCTGTTCATTGTCGTTTATGTCATTAGACTTTCCCCAAGTTCTCTTTTCGGTATTTTTCATTTTTACTTACTTTTAGTGAAAGCTATTCATAATAATTCCGCCTACAATAGTGGATTATACTTGAAACGTCTTTTCCCGGGTAATGATTCCTCAATTTGTGCTTCGCTAATCCGTTTTTTCTTCTTCTTCTTCTTCTTCTTCGGGGGCTTTTTGCGTATAAGAGCTTATACTTTAAGAATGGATGTGCATGCATTTCATGGGGCTGTCTCATTTTTTGGCTCTATTCACTTTTCTATTACGCTTTGTTCATGAGTAAGTCAGGTTAAAGTTCAATTTTTTGAATGTACGTCAATTTTTCAATGGACCACCATCCACCACCATAAAAGCCACCATACTCATTTCCGCTGCCGCCACCTCCACTACCTAACTGCCACCACCACAACAGTACACAACCCACTTTTACTCAATCCATTACTCTGATGTCGAGCATATAGGATCGCTTATGGTGAAGCTGTAGAGTTGGTGGTGGTGACTGTGGTGGCTTTTAGGTCTGGTGGAGCTGGAGGTAAATAAAAGGGAGTTGTGGTCGGGAAAGGGGAGAGACTGATTTTGTTGTGTGCGGGAGATGCAGGGTATACATATAGATTTCAAGAAGACGGTAGTAATGGTGTGTGCAGTAACAATAAGGTGAATAGAGCCACATTTGGGAAGATAAGATAAAATACGCATCTGACCGCAACATGTAACGTTTTCAAAATTAATTCGAAGTTTATGCTCCTTTAACATAAATGGAATTGCTATTGGAAATAGCACATGCATCTCGAAGTTCAAATTTGAGAACAGTGCTTGCTTAACTAGGACAACAGTATATTGTCCCCAGAACAAAGGCAGAATAGTTCAAGCAAAGGGACAACCAAGCCAAAGAAGTACCCTTCTATTTATGTGAAAGAATCCAGAGTCTGTGCAGAAACATACGTAGAAAGAAGGGAGCAAAATAGCAATTATTCCTGCCTCCCCGAGCAATTACTTGTGTGGAGAAAACAAACCCAAAGTGTTGCTTTTTCTCAATTTATTTCCAGAAACAGGTTCCAACCTAACATATCAGCTCAGCTATACTACTTTTGTTGAATGCAGAACGGAACAATTAAAGTCTTACTCCAACGCAGGGAAATGACTCACCATTTAATGTTGTTAATTGGACAATCGAATGCATCCATCCTATACCCAACATTATCATTAGACAGTCCGTCGAGACAAGTTATCCAAATTTTCTACCGTGAATAACGTGTCTCGTCTTCATTCTTTATTTTGATCTCTCCTTCAATTATATGAATTTTGTATAACAAGGAGGGTATTTGAGATTGATTCTTAAATGGTCAAACCTGATTAGTCATATCAATTCAGGTCTGAAGTATTTGGTAAATAAATAAATAAATTGATTAAATCTGCTCCAATGTGTTCAAAACTGATTAAATTTAGAATTATCGTATTCTTGGAATCTAAATCAGTTTTGAAAATCAGGTTTGATCAAGAGATTTTAGAAAGTGATTCTGATTTAATCAAAATTTACTCTTTAAAATCAACCCCAAATGGATTCTAAGTGTGTCAACTTTATTGCTATGGGACTATTAGTTTTTTGATTGATTCTTAGCCGACGAGCTGATGATTAATGGGGTGAGCATGTCATATCTTACTAAAATTATGTAATTTTGAAAGGTTAGGGATGTTAACCTTATTTATTATTCGATAATATATATTTTCCATAATTTTCACAAAAAAAAAAAAAAAAGGAGAAGAAGAATGAGCGTCATGTTTGGTGTAGCGTTTGTTAGAAATTATCTAGCAGTACGACACGATACCATACAACAGACGATGCAAACAGTACAACGTGGGCTGTTGTCATGGTCTACCCAAAAGAGGGCAACTCTCACTGACCAGTGACGACTCGATGGGCAAAAGTTTGCCATACAGACATTTTTTTACATGTCCCTTTCTGCTTTAGTTAGTATTCATTCACCAACCCAACCATCAGAATACCAAGAAGATTTTTCCAAATTACCAAACTGGTGCAAAGTCACAACTCTACTGAACTTGATACAATGCGACTGTTAGGGGCATCTTGGACATTGAACCGCGGAATCTCCATTCTGGGGATTGGTGCAATCTCACTCACTCACTCACTCACTCACTCACTCTGTAACTGCCTGTAAGACTTTCCCTCCATGCGAATCACGTGCTGCTCCTCCGCCCGTCCGCAAATTTCAGCACCATCCGCGACCAAACATGCTGCTCTTTTGCTGCCAAAAAAGTTTAGCCACAAACTACGAGACCTCCGCGGGTACCAAATTTGGATGTGCAAATGCAGACTCAGCCTTTCAAATTTTATCCATGTTAAATTATCATTTATTATAAAAACTTAGCTATTAGAGAATGAGTCTAATAATATATATCATATTTTTTAAAACTTTCCGTCACGTGCAAGCTTCAATTGCAGTTCTGATACATGTCAAGTAGCCATCTACTACAAACTCTTAGAGAATGACTCAAAAATGTATATCATACTTTAAAGATTCATAAAAATCATTTTTCGATATCTTACCTCCGGTGGAGATAAAAAAATTTAGGGAGCCACGTCCGCAGGGGAAAGCCCTAAGTTGTGTCCCTTAAATTTCGTTCATTTTGGTATCGGCTCTGGATATTATAGAGGTTCGAAAAGAACTATTCTCAAGTCAACACCGGTCATTGAGTGGAAAAGAGCTGTAAGAGTACGAAGACTAGCCCCTTTGGATCATGTGGTACGACGAATCCGCTGGCACCATGGGGTACATATCCACCATCTTTAATGCAGCCAAGTCCAAAAGCTTACTTATTGCGAAGTGTTACTAATGAGGAGAGAGTTCTTTGCTTCTTTTCAAGGCAAGCCAGGAGAGCACTCATTGCCTCGTGCCGCAGTTGTTTTCAATTCCCTTAAATTCGAATCAACTAAGAATCCTGAAAGAAGAGCCAAAGAGACTTTTCAATCTCCATCGGCAAGCCCCAGAGTCTCGGTAATTGAGAGCGAACTGCACTTAGTGGTCAACCACTCTCTAGGGGCTACCGTCTTCACATGCAAATAATAAAAATAATCTTCCAACACAACAACACATACACGTCTATCCAAAATATATAAAGCTTTGTCTTAAAACTTGCTTCTGAGGACAGCACTAACTCTCTTGATGTCCACAATGAAGCTACACAGCTTTCTAAACTTTTTTGCAGGTACAGAGCAAACATAGAAGCAACTGCAGTGCAATAAACATCAAGAACAAGCAGCAGCAGCAGCACATGATATGTGTCCGAGATGGTTTATATAAGAAAAATCCCCACCAATCCTACTATACACAAAAAGCTTTAAACAAGACACAACCTTTAAGTTAGAGTAAGCCCTTAGCCCTCCCAAAGAAAAACAGAACAAAACAAGGCAAATAGAAAAAGAACACAAGAACAAAGCTAGCCAATTCATAGGAATTCAAAGTGAAACAACTCCCCTAATCCAGTAGAACATTCTTCTCATATGCTAAGAAGGTCAGGAGGTGGTGACTGTGGTCGTGGCTGGTAATGTTCTTTTGTGTCCTTAGGAGCTGTGGTGGGAGACTCCAGGGCAGCAGCTGGTGATGGGGGTGACTCTGTGACAGTTGAGTCTGCCTGTTTTGAATTTGGTGGCTTTGGGAGCTCTGTTAGTATCTGCACGACTTCACGCATTGTCGGGCGTTCAACCGCCTGTTCTTCAACACACAGCATTGCCACGTAGAATACGTGCATCACCTCGTGGAGGGGAACGGTGGGGAGTCTTGGATCGAGGATTTTGAGCACCCCTTCTTTCTTTCCGTCTGTCATCTTTCGCACCCATTGGACAATGTCAACACCATCACCAAACTCCCCAACTGGTTTTCTGCCACTGACCAATTCTAAGAGAACTACACCAAAGCTGTACACATCGCTCTTCTCGTCAACCTTGAGTGTGTATGCATATTCTGCAAATGCAAGCAAATTGCTTTCAGTTAATGATCAAAATAGTACCCTTAGAACTATATATGTAAAACACATATCCATTTCCAATACTATTCTTTCAAATTTGAGGAAATAGTTAGGTTCTGACAGATCTCAAGGGGCCAAAACATTTAGCTTTGAAACTATTTCCTTGCAAAGACAAGTTATAAGTCCAACTACTCAAACACCCAAAGTAGTTGGATATTCACGTCCTTTATTTATGTACGCAAATTCATCAGTCAAAGCACATACAGTTCATGTTAATCAAGGAGAGAGAGAGAGAAGTTGTTTCACAATCTGAATGCATAAGCAATGGGAGGCACCCATTGTTACAAACACAATATTTCGAAGATAGGCACAGAGCATATGCAGACAGATGTAATGCCCGTTGAAGCCCCAAAGTCAATGCCGACTGGCAACGAAAGAAAGAGAACATAGCAAGATGGTATGTAAGAATTCAAAGTAACAGTCAGTTCCAAAGACTAGTAATAAACATATTAAGTTAAAGCTCTTGCAGATTTGGAATTTTCAAGAAATTTTGAGCTCAAAGAGTCATAATACCTGGTGCAATGTATCCATAAGAACCGGCAATAGCAGACATGCACTCTGAGGTGCCTGAATCTTGCATGAACTTGGCAAGGCCAAAATCTGCCACATGTGCTTCAAAGTTGGAGTCCAGAAGGATGTTGTTCGATTTCACATCACGGTGAAGAATTAAGGGTGAGCAATCATGATGGAGATAGCAAAGGCCCTTTGCAGCCTCCACAGCTATCTTATACCTTGTATCCCAGTGCAAATGACCCCCTTTCTTGCCATGAAGCATTTCCCCCAAGCTCCCATTAGGCATGTACTCGTAAACCAACAAATTAGTTTCGTGGTTGGAACAGAACCCCAGTAACCTCACAATGTGCCTATGCCTGATCCTCCCAAGTGTCTGTATCTCCGCATTGAACCCATGGTCATGTGATGACCCACGGCTCATTGCCGGCAACCTTTTCACAGCCACCAGTTCAGCATTTGGCATGACCCCCTTGTAAACAATGCCAGCACCCCCTTTCCCTATGATGTTATCCTCCTTCAACGAATCAAGAACATCATCACAAGTGAAATCCAAGCGCTGGAAAGCAGTTAGCTTCCATGCACGAGCCTCACTTGCCTTCTTCAAGGACCGAGCCTTAATAATCGCTGCAACAGCAAACGCAATCGAGCAAACAAGCAACCCAATAACAAGTAACAGCTTCAGAGAAGCCGAGAGTGGCCCCTTGCCATGTGCTTGGCCAGTGCCATTGGCAATGCCTTCTTTGCAAGGTCCCAAATAAGGGCCACAGAGCTCGGAGTTGCCAAGAAAGGAAGTGTAATTGAAGTAACTAAATTGACCCGTGCCCGGAACCAACCCAGATAAGTTGTTATAAGAGAAATCAACAGAAGTTAAACTCTGCATTGATGCTATCGATGTCGGAATGGTCCCTACTAAATGATTTCTCGACAGGTTCAAGTAGTTGAGTATCCTCATACCTGTTATCTCAGTCGGTATCTCACCAGATAGCTGGTTTCGACTAAGATCGACGAATGTGAGCAGCTTGCACTGGCTAATCTCCGGTGCAATCCGACCGGAGAAATTATTGTGGCTAAAATCCATCTTTGACAGCTGCTGCAGTTTACCGATTTCCGGCGGAATCTGTCCCGAAAATTTATTGCCATCTAGCAAAAATTTCTGGACACCGGTAAATCTACCGATACTAGCCGGTAATGACCCAGTTAAATGATTGTTGGACAGGCTAATCTGTCCAAGACTAGCCGATATCGAATCGGTTACCGGAAACTCACCGGTTAAAAGATTGTCCTGAAGTTCAACCTGCGTGAGCACCGGCAAACTCAACAGACCTTTGGGAATCGAGCCATTGAGATAGTTTTCGCCCATCCGAATCCGACTCAGGGATTTGCACTCGCCGAGTGACTCAGGAATCGGGCCGAACAAAAAGTTTCCAAGAGTAATCAGGGTTTCGAGCTTATTACCAGTGCACATATATGGCGGAAGTGTCCCTGTCAACTTGTTAGATGACATATCCACAAACTGCAAATTCCCATTTTTCCCCAACCCTTGCGGAATACTTCCGGTGAAGTTGTTCTCCCACAGCTGTAACACCTCTAACGCCGGCATTTCACCGACAAAGTCCGGTATCGATCCGTGTAGCTTGTTTCGAAACAGATTCAACAGGGTGAGATTCTTCAGCTGGGCAAATGACTCCGGTATTTCGCCGGTGAACACGTTGTTGGACAGATCCATAGACTTCAACCCACCCAAGTAACCAAGCTCCCGGGTTAAACTTCCGGTTAACCCGTTTACTTGTAAGAACAGTGTGTCTAGGTTCTGAAGCTTGCCTAGTTCCGCTGGTACCTCACCCGAGAGTCCGCAGTTTGCGGCGTCAAAGCGAACGAGCTGAGACAAGTTCCCGAGTTCCGGTGGGATACCGCCGGAGTAGGTGTTGAAGTAGCCCAGGTACAAATGCTGCAGCGTGGATATATTACCAAGCTCAACTGGAATAGGGCCCGTTAGTTCGTTGCCGGATACGGCTAGATACTGTAAGAAATGGAAGCGACCGTATTCCGGCGGAATGCGGCCGGTGAAAAAGTTGCCGCCGAGGTGCAGGTGTTTGAGACTGGTCATCTCGTGGACTTCCACCGGCAGGTCACCGGTCATGTTGTTGTTGTAGAGGTCGAGCACTTGGAGGTAATTGAGGCGAGAGAGCTGAAGTGGGAAAGTTTCGTTGAAGATATTGTTGGACAGGTTGAGGAGACGGAGGCCGGAAATGAGGGAGACTTCCGGCGGGATGGGGCCCGAGAGCTGGTTGGCGGCGGCGGTGAGGTTGAGGAGGTACCGGAGGTGGCCGACGTCGGTGGAGAGGGAGCCTGAGAGGTTGAGGCCGGAGATGTCGAGGGCTGTCACGTGGCGGTAGCGGTCGCACGTAACACCAGACCACGTGCAGTGGCTGGTGGAGATGTTCCACGAGGAGAGGGAGGAGTCGGGGTCATCGGTGATGGCGGTTTTCAGGGAGAGGAGGGCGCGGTATTCCGGTATGTGGGGTGGTTTGGCGGCGAGGAAGTGGCAAACGTGTAAATGGAGTAGGAGGAGGAGGAGGAGAAAGAACCGCATATTTTCAGCCGGGGGTGGTAATTAGCTTTTCTCTCTCTTCTGCAAGTTTTTATTTTTAGAGAGAAGGAAGGCGTGGGGGGGAAGAGGGGGTTAGGAAGAGAGTAGAGCGTGTGAGACTGTCCAGTAAGCAGAGCCAATCGAGGACTCCCGGTTTTAATCTCGTTTCCCTCTGTTTATTTTATTTAAGGCATGGTATATGTTAAGAAACTTGTCCTAAATTTCCTGGCCTCTCTATTTTGCATAGTTTCCGGATCGTTGATTACTTACCTTTTTTTAGAACATTATAATATCACATCAGTTTACGTAGTTCAGGTTAAGTTTATGCAATATTTACTCTGAGTATTTAGTCTATAGCCTGATTCAGTCGCTCGCGATGACTATGTTGACACTCGCCGTGTTACGTGTGAGACAAGAGATGAAGAAGTTTATATCACATGCATTGTCAATTACTTTTGAACTAAATGCTCTTATAAAAAAATTCAGGGAGTTGTAATAACTTTTTTATTTTGATTTCGCATGTTTGTATATGTTGATGAAGATGGTAAAGGTTTATAACCATTGTTTTTTTTTTTTAGCTTAAATGAATAAAGGAACTTTATCCAAAAAACTAATCTTCTTCCTTGTATTTGTTGTTTGGTTTCATGGCCACTTTTTTGCATAAAAAAGGTACTTTTTCTAAGTAGTTACCATCAAAAAGTTCTCCATTTTCTTTTTTTTTTTTTGGCTTTTCTTCTCTTGGGTCATATCCAAAAGTTTCATCAGTATTACATTTGTTGTGTTTGGCTTTATCTTTTGCTTTTCATTTGCTTTTTAGTTCGTTCTTGGCGTTTTCTCCGATAACTTTTGACTAGTGTCATTTTATTTTGAAATGGTGCCATCGGGGAGGGGGGGGGGGGGGGGGGGAAATGAACTTGCCAATGTGTTGATTTTGAGCCAATTATTCTTTTTATGTCGGTAACTCTCGTGATTTTTTGTTTGATATTGGTAACCCAAGCTCTTCCTTTTTTTGGAAATAAGGTGGTTTAATCGACCTATTGTATATGGAAACTCTCGACTTCATCAATGCGCTTTACCTCTCTCAAATTGGCTATCAAAAGGTGTCTGCCCAATTAATTTTTTCCGTACAATTTATTATCCATTTATTAAACTCATATTCATTAATTTATTTAGGCATATTTTCTCATTTACTTGCTATGGTTGCAATGTATATTGTTGTTAAGAGTACACTAGTAAATAACTTATTGAGAACGCAAGAAATGGCAAGTAGACCCGATTCTCTTATGTTTGACGCTTGTTATCAGGAGTAGAGATGCCACGGGTGGATTTTGTGAAAAGGCGAGGGTCCATGGTCTTATGACTCTTCTCTCGTATTTGACACTAAAAAACTTACTTATATTGCCCGCATGCCATTTGGTTATATCACTAAAATAAGTAAATTAAAAGGTTTGGGTGTATATTATGTTTATAAGTTAAAAGTTGTGATATTAACAAATTTCACTAAAAGTCATTTAGACTTTGAGCAAATTTATTTACCACAATGTGATACTATTATTAATGCACATAACATACAAAAGAAAAAAGGAGATTCGTCTTATTAAAATAGAGAATAGAGATTCTTCAAGTTTGTTAAGTGTTGCAAGCTCCACCATATGTGGTCATACTAGATCAGTTTATAACTCAAGGACTAAGGCAGTGTTTGACAGAGATTTTTTTTTTCTCAAGTTTTGTAAATCGGAGGGAAAAAAAATTCGTTTGATATGCAGTTTTCGTTTTTTTTTTTCCTTTCAGTTTTTAAAACCAATTTCTAAAAACGGGGCTATATTTGAAAACTTCATTTTTGGAGTTTTGAGTTTTGATTTGAGATCTAACCATCAAACTTTATTAGAAGCAATTTGCTATTCACATTTTAAAAAACTCATTTCATTTCATCACTTTCACCAAAACACTCCTTACCTTCTAAGCCCTCACCACCACTATCACCACACACCCCCGGGCGCTGTCCCAACCACCCCACCTTCGTCACCCCATTGCCACGCCACTATAGATCTGCCCCACCATCACCAACCTACGACTATCTCACTAACATATATCTTACTTGCCGCCACAATCCCGCCATTTTTACTGGCAGATCTGCCTCATTGTTGCCACTCCACTGCCATCGCCATCGCACGAATCTGCTCTACCACTGCGTCGCATCAACCAAGTAGACAACAATGCAACCACCATCTTAACCACCAAGCACACCGCAATAATTGCACAATCGGATAACATCACAATCGCCATCAATCAACATCGACGTTGTTGATTTTACCACTGCCAACCACCCATTGTCGATCTCGTCACTACCATCGACGTCGTCTCTCATCACTACCGTCGATCTCGTCAGATATGGTTTTTGCGTTGCAGTAACTCTATCGTGATTTTGGTGATTGGTCGTGATGGGTGGTGGTTACTAGCTATGGGCAGCAGTGATACTGTGGCGTCATAGTGTTGTTTGGTGGTAATTGAAACTTGTGTTTTCGGGAAGAAGGAACATAAAGGAAAATAAAATCTTCTTAAAAGAAACAAAAAACGGAAAAAATCAAAATTGATCTATCAAACATCTACTTCTTTTTTTTTCAAAACAAAAACTACAAATGGTTTTAATTTTTATTTTTTATAAAAATAAAAACTAAAAACTACAATGTTGTCAAACACACCTTAACGTTTTTTAACATGCTATTTTTGGTCCCCTCAACGTCACATTCACGACTCGTCCTTGCGAGATGACACTAACCCTGATGATGCTGTAACACTCATTTTCAAGACGCACAGGGTCTGTGCATCTTGGAGACTAGTTAAACTTGCAAGTCAAAGTAAACACGACTGTGAAATAAGATCCATTTTGTCCTAGATTGATGCTAAAACTATACTCTGATTTGCACCTTTGAAAGTTCATGTTTAAACGGCAAATAATATAATCGTGGCGATTTCATTATGAATTCAGTCAAATATATGTGAAGGGGGGAATATTATGTTTGTCATTAGCAGGACCCACAAAAAAAAAGAAAAAAGAACATCCTAATTTCTGTAGCGGAGCGCACTGATTGGATAACAAGGCGTGGGACCCGTGTCCACTCCATGCAGACAGTGTGACCATGGAAGCATCATCACCTAACCCTCCCCCTGTTTTGGGGTTTGGCAGCTAGCTAGCCACCCAAGCTTCTCTTCACCCCCTCCTAATACACGAAAAATACAACACCAATGGTAATTATTACGCTGTAATAATTTTGCTGGGTTATGTAAAGCTCGTCAAATCATGTTGACCCACATGGACAACCATTATATATAGTTTAGGTCTTTTTTTTTTACCTCCACTTTTTTTTTTCCCGACAAAAGAATATTTTCGTATAAAGTTTTAACAATAAATAAAAAAATAAATTAATATATTGGAGAATAAAATTAAATCATTATAGTTTAAGATTTAGGGTTTAGATTTTTTAATGATAAATAAAGACAAACCATAATAGTTCACGATTTAGAATTTAGGGTGTTTAACAATAAATAAAAAGATAAATTGATATATTAGAGAACAAAAATAGCTTCTGAATTCAAGTGTTATTTTTTATAGACATTGCTGTCCTATAGCTGAAGTAAACTGTAATGCCATTGAATCTGCTAATCAGAGCTGGTGTTATTTAATTTTAAATGACATTTTAAGTTTCTCAAAATTTGACAAGCGGCAATGTAGTGGCGGACCTATTGTATAGCCTCAAGGGGGGCCATGGTCACCCCCTCCTCCCCTCTACTATATATGTCACTAATTTTTTTTAAGTTACCAACATGATATATGGTTAAAGCATTTAGTTAAAAAATTAAAAATACGTAGTATATATTTTGAGATTTAAACATTTTCACTTTATTTTTTTTCACTTTTTAGTTATTGAGAGAACCCAAGTACTATCTTTCGGATTCAGGAAACAACTCTCATAAATATTTTTTTCCTTTTGGAATATACAGGAACGAACAATTAACCTATTGATATTGAAAAGTCCCAACCAATTGAGAGGGAAGATCCATATATTTTTTCCCAGGAATATAGTCTGGGCGCCCTTTAAAGATAAAAATTGTGTTTTTAACAAGTGAAACCAAAAATTATTTAGGGTTTGGAGAAATTTAATTTTAGAGTGGCTTTATCAATTTTTTATATTTTGTTGTTTTAGATCCAATTCACAAGAAAATTCTTATTTTTCTTTTTGTTTTGTATAAACAAATTCAAAATTCGACTAATACTCTTTTCTCGTTATTCCATCTCAAACATATATCTTCATATACGTACAACTGATACACTCACAAATGTTATACGCGAGGAGCATTTAGTTGAGTTATTTTCAAACTAATTGTGTAAAGATTAGAACGTAAAAATGCATGCAAATAATGTAAGTTCAATATAGATGTGATGTAGTACTATTTCACATAAACACACAATTCTTTTTGCACATCTCATGGAATTAAATTTTAAAATGTTTCGAGTTTATTTGATATCGTTTCTTATACCAGATGTGATCACATTAAATCATTTTAATAAATTTGTAACCAAAATCTTTATATATAACTTTTGGCCCTACTCGATACGACGTTCTGAATCCATCCCTGCGACATTGCATGTGCTGCTAACAAATATAAATATGAAGAAAATCTAGTAAAGAAACAAGGAAAGGAAAAAAAGAGGTAAATTCTAACTAATTAACTTAACAGTTAAGGTTTGTTTTACAGTTTTAATTTTCAGTTTTTAAAAAATAAAATAAAATCCATTAAATTTTTTTTTTACAAAAACAAATGGCTGTTTGATTAGTCAGTTTTTTATTTCAAGTTTTTTCATTACCATTTTTTTTCTTAATTTTTTCAGCAACTATTTTTCTCCAACAGATTCCCATAACACCTCTAAACACCACCATCGGTGGGTGGCACAACCACCATCCAATTCGTAGCACTACCACCATAATAAAATACGATGGTGGTAGGGTAGTGACGGTAGGGCAAATTATGGGCTGCGCGACGGTGCTGAGGTCGCGGCGTTACTTTAGGTCCCATTGATTGTCCATGGCAGTGGGGGTGGAGATGGCGGGTTGATGTCTGATTCATAGTCGAAGGAGTGGGTGGCGATGACGGTAGGGTGGTGATGCTGGGGGCATATCTGTGGGTGGTAATGACAAGAGTGTTGTGGTGGTGTGGCAAACCCTTGGTTATTAAAGGCGTGGGTTGGCGACGGGGGGCCAAATTTGTGGGTGGCTATGACGATAGGGGGTGGCAGCGTTGGGGCAGATTTGCAGGTGGTAGTGGCGAGAGTGTGGCAGTGGTATAGTAGACCCGTAGTTGTCGAAGGCATGGGTTGGCGACGGGGGCCAGATCCTTGGGTAACGATGATGTTAGGGTGGTAGATCTATGGGTGGTAGTGACGAGAGTGTGGCGGTGGTGTGGTAGACCCACGGTTGTCCACGCGCGATAGGGTTGGATTTGTGGGTCACGATGGCGATAGGGTGATGATGGGGCAGATTTGGCCGATGGAAGGAAGTGTTTGGTGGTGGTGGTGGTGGAGCTCTGTGTGTGATGGTGTTTTCTTAAAATGATACTAATTTTTTTGCTTCTAACAAAGTTTGAAGGTTGGATTTCAAAACAAAAATCAAAACTGGAAACCCAAGACTCCAAATGAAAATTTAAAAAACAGACCTGTTTTAAAAACTAGTTTTCAAAACTGGATGAAAGGAAAACAAAAACTGCCTATCAAACGAATTTTTCTTCTCCAATTTACAAAACTGAAAAAAAAAAGAAAAGAAAGAGAACGTTGCCAAAGGCTAGCCTATAGGTTTACCATATTCATTTTTTGTTTTCTTTTTGTATTTTAATTTTCATGATTTTTTCGTATTCAGTTAGAAAATGCGTTCATGCACTTTTATCATTTTCACCAAAATTTTTTTAAATACTTTTCTTACATTGGATTAAGTTTGGGTGAAAAAAGTGAAAACACTTCGGAGATGTTTTCAGTTTTTTTGTCACTGTTTGAGTAATTTTATTAAAAATAAAAAAGATGATAAAAGTAAATATTTTTTATTTCTATTATAAAAAACAGAAAATAAATATAATAAACGTACCATTTCTGTAAAACTCTTTGGAAGAATATCGTCAACCTCTAGACTCAAACGGGACCCATTCTGAAGATTTTTTTTTTTTGATACAATCATTCTGAAGACACAGACACCGATATAGGCAGGGAGCAGAAGGAGCAGAAGGTTTGGTTTGATTTGCATTCAGCATTCCAAATGACCAAACCGTCCCTCAAAGACTCTTCACGCCAAAGAAAGCGACTACATGATGTTTGGGAAGTGTACAAGACTTGAGCATCTCAATTTTGGTGGCCGCACGCACTGCCCCCTTCAAGCTTGGGCGCATTTAATGAGTCTAAAGCAAGTGTCCCTTTCTGCGTGGCAGCTCATGGATCCAAAGGTTACTCCGGTAATTTGGGCAAGATTTTGCTAAGGCAAGTTCAAACTTATCAATAGCTTTTGCTCTAGTACAATTAGTTGGTATTTGATAGAAATTTTGTTTTCTAAAACTAAAACCCAAAAAAATCGATGTTTAACGGACGATTTAAGTTTGTATATTCATAAAGTTCACTGCCACCTCCATGTCCTCCAATGCCCACATCCATCGTCACCACCGGTATCAACGTCTCACTTCCATCTCACTTCCACCGCATGTCGCCAACTAACCTGATCTAAATACATTATCGGTGCTCATAGATTTATGCCAACACTATCAATTCACCATCTTGTGTCTGTTGCGCCACCACCATCAAATTCATGGAAATTGACAGCATAGGCCATGTCATCATTAGGGGACGGTGAAGATCGGATAGTGGATCCTATTCGAACCTGTCGCCATAGAGTTCCTATGGTCACCACCATAAAAACCATGTCATTGTCGGGCTCAGTGAAGATCCAACGACGGAGTAGTTCATGGTGCTAGCAAAGGAAGAGAGAATTCATTGTGGTGGTGTTGTGAGTTTGACAATGGTGGCTGTGGCTGAGACGTGTTCTATTGGAGGAGTAAAGAAATATGGAAGGTCTGAAGGAAAAAAATATGCCAAAAAAATAAAATAAAAGAGAAAACTCAAAACAAAAACTCATAATTAACCTTGTATTTGTTTCGGTAGAAATATGTAACCCAAATGAGGGATTAGTCATTTATCGAATATCAAAAGCTAAAAGCACTTGAATTTCAAACGGACCCTTATCTTTCCTAATGTTTGAGATGGGCTAAATTGAGGAGCCCTTTGCTTAAAAATAAGCATATATCTAGCAAAAACAAATTGAGGAGCCCTCAGCTGATGCTTTTAGAGAGAATTCCAAGTAACATTTTTTTAACATCACTAAATAAAAGTCACTATAATTATTTAATGATAATTAAGTGTCGCTGTATGAGAAGTTGTAGCAATCTTCCTACAACCTGGATAATAACCAAAATTTTTTTGCATACTATTCTACCTATTTTGTCACCCAAAATTATTTAGGTAAAATTTTAAAATAGGAGCGAATAAGAAGTGAAGAGTAACCCAAAGTATTGTTCCAATCCGGTGTGATGTAAAAATTCCCCCGCAGGATATGCAACTCGAGGAGGTTGTTCTCCCCCTTGCATGATCTTGAATTCCTTAGAATTACCTTGAAATGGAAAAAACTTAACAAAATGAAAGCAACAAGAAGATATGCTAATTTCTACTACTTGATTGGGTAATACGTAGTTTCTTTATTTAAGCATGAAATGCTCCACTTTCTTTGATGACTCCTTGTTTAACACTCCTTTTTTTCTCAGTTCTAGCTTTCACTGAATTTTTAATAACGCTCAAAGTTTGTCAAGGTAATAAACATGGGAGGTGAGGCACTGTCACCCAAAACGTATAAAATTTGGGGAAAAAAAAAAGGGAGCTTCTGAGACCGGCAGGAGGAAACATGTCCACCTGTACTTTCTGCCGGCTCCGCCTCTAAATACTGCCTTATAGTAACTCTACAAGTTCTCAGTAACAGCAGTATCAAGCAGTTGATCAAGAAACATACATCTCATACTTGTCATTTGCTAGGACTAGCTAGAGAAGATTACATAAAAATCCTTCAAGGGGGATACAATAAGGGGCTGGGGAGGGTTGAAAGTTTAAACCAATCTGCTATTGATTGTTTAATGCGAGGGTGGTTAAGAGTAGAAGGCAGATGCACTTAATCCTCTTTAGTTTAAGCAAAAGTTTCAAACCCACCCTTCACGTCGAATAAGAAGAACCTTGGGGCTTAGTTAAAAGGACCTGAGCCCAATGCTCTACCATCCCAGAAAACACGTTACTGCATCAATATCCATCTCTTCCTTACATGTCTCGAAGGCTGAACCTTTTGTCTCCTCACCTTTGGACTCCTCTTTCTCTCCCCCAGTTGTTAGAATCCACTAAGCTATCACCAACATGACTTTAGTTCATGTGCCACAATTAACTATGCGCTAATCTGTTTCTTTATTGTTATCGTGCTTATTTAAATTGATCTCACAAAATATGACGATCTTGATAATCCTGGACTTTTAAGTTGGCAAATTTGTCATTTATGCGTGTCGTCTGCCATGATTTGCAACTCACGTAATGATTATCAGAACAGTCACGAGAGTCTAGAACAAGAATATGGAGAGATTTCAGCAAATCACACTATGCTTACATTGCAACCATTTAGGAATCATTGCCTTTTTTTATTAGCTTCTTCTTGGTCTCGAGAGACGAAAACCGTTGCCCTTTTCCTTCTTGCTCATAAGTCTGTCTGGCTTCCAACTGTCCCGTATTAAAAATAAGATTTCTACTCAATTAATTATGTGAAAGGTTTGTATTGTTTTGGACAAAAAATCTTGTGGTCACATATGCTGTTGTCATGAGTGACATGTACGTGGTTTCAATGCGGTCCCAAGTCCCAACCCTGTCATCTTCATTGAATAATTTTCAATGTAATCCTCCAGAAGTGCTATGGATCGAAGCCTGAAGGCCCTCCCTTCCACCGATGAACAAAGCCCCGCACACACACACACACAAGCAATGGTTAATTTCTAAATTTTAACAATTATATAAGCAAATCTTTTACTGCAGCACCAATACTTGGTTCAAAATTTAGCTTCCGTTCCACAACGAGTACAAGCAATGGATGAGAAAGAAGGATGTAATGCAGTGTGGTTATAGAGTTGTTAAAGCGCTTGTTTATTGGTAATATATTTCATGTTCATTTGGGCATATATAGAGATAGTTTTCTTTGTCTGTTTAATTTTTTATTGTGATAGTCCTTGTCTGTTCGATTCTGTTGGGCTCAACCCATCAAGAATCTCAATTGTTTAGTGAAACAGTTCTAATCATAATCAATATGACTGACTTGGAAACTGACCCAGACAGGGACACAAGCAATCTTAGCCCTTATGCATGGAAGTTCCCCGGATAGAAGCATATTTCTTCATCTTCCTTCACATGGAGAAAACTAATGTTTGGCAGTAGGGATGCCAAGGAAAGTGGGTTTGTATCTACGTGGAAGTGCCACAAAGGCTGCAGTCCAAGTTAGCTTCTAAATATACAAAGTGAGAGACAATGAGGGCGGAGTAAGGGCAGAGAACAAGACCTCCCAGACAAGTCGTGAGGGGTGACAGTACTGTGGAGACAAAGCAGAGACGAACAAGGCCGGCAGTTAACAATCCGAGCTAAGGTCCAAGTCGGGGTCCAAGTCGAAGTCCAATGTCACGGTCGATGTTATATCCAAAATCACGAGAGAAATGTATCTCTCTCTAGAATCCAAGAGCTCTCAAGTTCTAGAGTGAGAAAGTGATTTTTGTCAAATGATAGAATTCTGTCCAGAATGAGTCCAAAAGTCCATTATTTATAGTAAATAGTATGCTTATGTCATAAAATGCCACATGTCATCCCCTGGGAGTGACACGTCACAGGGGGTCTACGTCGAACTGTCAGTTCCCAAATTCACGCTACATGCCCTACACAGCGTCGCTCTACCTGTCTGAGAAGACTGATCGACCACACCGCGGTAGCATGATTAGAGTAAGCCCGTTGCCCCATCCACCGCTCCAAGCCCTTACTGAAGCCCACAAGGTGCGCCGTCAGTCGCATAGAGAACCTGACAGCGGCGAGGGTTGCCCCTGTGACCAACTGCCAGGCAGACTAGGCGCGATGCCCTCCAAAGACCTGCTCCCTTCTTGGAGTGACCCGAGAGTCATCGTCCTGGGGGCACCGATGATCACCGGTAACGTGAGTGGACATGGTCGCAGCTCAGTACCTAGTGTCATGCAAGTCACCCCAAGACGGCGATAGCTTTGTGGTAACGAGCCTATCCCGCTGCGAAGGGTCCTCGTGCCGGAGCACTACAAATAGAGCCCCCCAGAATGAAGATGGTGATAGATTTATGGTAACCAGCCTATCTCGTTGGGAAGGATCCTCGTGCCGGAGCACTACGAACGGAGCCCCCCGGAATGAAGACGGTGATGGCTTCTGTGGTAGCGAGCCTATCACCCTGCGAGGGGTCCTCATGCCGGAGCACTACGAGCGGAGCCCTCAAGAATGAAGACAACGATGGCTTCTGTGGTAGCGAGCTCATTCTGCTGCGAGGGGTCCTCATGCCGTAGCACTACGAGCGGAGCCCCTCGGAATGTTGCACACTCCGGAGAGTGGATCGAAGCATGTTCCACGTCCATGGCGGGGGCACATGGTATAGTGCCCGGGGGCCTGTAACATGATTGTGGCGCATGGGCGTGGTGCCTATAGCACGAGACATTGATTGTGGTGCATGGGCGCTGTGACGATCGTTGCGAGACCATACCTAGTACCGGAGGCATATCTCATGGAAGTGGCGCAGGGGTGCGGTGACGATCGTCACGAGACAATACTTGGTACCAGGGGTACATGTCATGGAAGTGGTGCACGGGCGCGTCGACGACCGTCGCGAGACCATACCTGGTGCCGGGGGCACATGTCATGAAAGTGGCGCATGGGCGCGGCGACGACTGTCGCGGAGACAGTGCACAGTCGCGCGTCGAGTGTTCTGGAGCTGTGACATGAGTGAAATGTGTATGATCATAATGCATGAAATCTTTAGTAATGACAAAGTTGGGGGGTGATGGTACGTAGTCATCAGTAATGGGTCATTTGGCAGTAGCGCACCACTTTGAGCGACGAACGTCACAAGAGCGGCACACGGCCGCGGACGTCGGATGATGAACGTCACGGGGTTGGTGTGTGCGCGTTGGTGGGCTTCATGGAAGCACAAAATATGGTTCAGAAAAGTTTGCGAAAAAGGGGCAAAGCAGGGAATTTTGGGGAAAGGCCTAGGCCGACCCCCCTGGGAGGCTGAGGCAGACCCCCTGGAGAGGTCAAGGCCGACCCTAGGGGTGGCCAAGGCCACTCCTCTGGGAGGGGGGCCAGTGCCACTTTCTTCCTTTTGATGGGCAACGGGGCGTCAGGAAGTTACAATATGACGAGCGCATTGCTGTGAGTCTTACCCACGTGACGAACAAGCTGCTAAAGTCACATACAAAGCGTACGAAGCGAATAAAGCACAAAAAATACTTTACGCAAAAAGTGAACAAATGAGGGGGAAAGGCCAAGACCAACCCCCTATGGAGGCCGAGGCCGAGGCTGACCCCCTATGGAGGCCGAGGTCGACCCCATTGTTAGATTTTTGTGAGATTTTTGTGCTTAACTGACTATCATATGATACATTTTACCTTACATAGAATCAATCTTTGTCATCATCAAAAAGGGAGAGATTGTTAGCCCTATGGTTGGATAACCTAGGCTTACATCTTGTTTTGATGATAACTACACATTGATTATGTTCTAGTTTGTGATTTGAGTGGATTCTTAGTAGATATATACATGACACTCATGAAGACACATTTGAGAAGCTGGATAAATGGATTGAAGCCAAAGAAGCTTAAAGTTATAGTGAACATACTATGTAAGCTTCATCAAGTCCTATGTCAAAGAGCAAGAAAGAATGCAAAGGTTAAGTTACTACGATTATGATTGATCTTTACTATTATGTAACTAGTCTTGGTTTTATGTTTGGATTGATGACTATGACCTAAAAATACCTTAGGACACCTTGTGCATTGCATGTGAGTTCATAACCTTTCACACAAGTGTGGTTCTTAATTAGTGAACTTTGGAGCTCACTCAGATTTTCTCAAAAACTATTTTGGTGCTAATATTTTTATTTCTTGATAAAACTTTTCATTAGCTTTCAAACTCAAAAAACGGCACCTCAATCCGATTTTTTTAGAAAAAGTTATACCCAAAATAGGAAAGGGGGTTCTGTGAGGCAGCCGATAGGCAGTAGGGTAATACAGTCGACTGTATTTGAATCCAGTCGACTGCATTGGTCAAAATTCAGCTCCAACGGCTATTTTTGAGGACAAAACTCCAACAGCTATTTTAGAGGGAATCCAGTCGACTGCATTAGGAATACAGTCGATTGCAATGACAGTTTTGCCCATATTATGCCTATAACGGCTATATTTCATTTGTTCTTTATATAAATGATTTGGGGCTTCATCATACACCATGGAAACAACATTCTAAGCCTCCATTCATTAGAGAAATATCAAGGCTCATAGATTAAACTTTTCTTTCTTCATCTTCATGATTTTACATCATTAAAGAGAGCATCTTTGTGAGCAATTCTTTGATTGAGAGTGAGCATTCTTCAAGTCATCAATTCTCTCATCTCTCTATTATACTAGAGCTTCATTTGTACTCATTTCCTTTCAAGAAGGTTTCTTTGTACACAATTGATCTTTGTAAAAGAATTGTGATCAAGGTTGTCAAGTCTTGGGTGAGCTTTATGGATTCAAGGCTTGTGCTTGGTGTGTAGATATCACTAAGTGTTGTAAGGGTTTTGATCTTAACCCGGAAGAAGATTGTTGCTAGTAAATTCTAGTGCTCTTGCAAGGGACTTCCTTGAAGAGGTGGATGTAGGCTTGAGGGTAGTTCAAGCCGAACCATTTAAATCTCCTTGTCAAGTATCTCTAACTCAATATCTTTACTTATTGCTCTTTAATTGTTTAGTTAGCATCTTCATTGAATTATTACTTGGTTTGATTGAGATTTATGATTGTGCTTAGTTTAAATTTCCCATTAATTTTCAAAAACCCTATTCATCCCCTCTAGGGTTGTTTTATTGGTTTTAAGAATTGCTTTTGGTACAGTGGTAAGTGCTTGATCCTAACAATTGGTATTAGAGCAGGTCACGGGTTTGAGTCCCCCGGGGTGTATCTGGGCAAGGGATTGTTGGCAGATCGGAGGTTGGCCGCATCTATCTACTCCCTTGTGTACTCGACCGTGTGCGCTGGCTGCTGTGCCAGGATTATAAGGAAATAAAGTTGCACCCTTACTAACAGCAATTGCTTTTGGTGCAGTGGTAAGCGCTTGATCCTAACACCCATGGCCTTGGGGGAGGCCGAGGCTGACCCCATGGGGTTGGCCAAGGCCTTTGCCCTTTGATCCCGTCGCTCCAGTTGCACCGTGGGTCGATGTTTTTGATGAAATGTGTTCGGGTGGTTGCGGCCTGACGATCGCACTACCGTGAGTCACGCTAATGTGATATAATTGGTGACCACGCACAAGGTGCGCTAACAAAAAATGCACGTGACTTGAGCATGCCTGCGCTGACCAGTTTGATGCGTTAGAAATTTGACCGTTGACTATGTTAACATGCCTGCGTGAAATGGGATCCCTAGCGGTCCCCTGGATCTGACCAGGATAGGTTAGGAACATAAGCCCCCTGCGTGTGGTGTCGGAGGGGCAACCCGGGCAGGCACCGCACGCATAACGTTGTGCTCCCGAACGATGTGTCATGACGGAAGGGAAATGGGCGCGCGATCGCCATGAGAATTTTGGGGGCGCAGAGACAAAGAGAAAAAAAGTTAGATTTCTTTTTTTTGCCTCGCGCTAATGACGAGTAGCGCGAAAAAATAACAGCGCTAGCAGGGAAGAAAAATGAAGAGTGAAAAAAGAGTTAACGCTAAAAAAAGTGAGCGCCAAAAGAGTTGTTGGTGTTTTTGGGGGGAAACTCCAAAATTTGAATTAATGCGGTGATTTTTGGGGGGAAGTTAGGTAAAGTCTTTCAAGACTTGTGAGGGAGAGAACACTTAGCCAAAAAAAGAGAAAATAGAAAGAAAGAAAGAAAGAAGATGAAGAAGGATAAGTCTTGGAGCTTGAAGACTCATGGGATTAAGGACATCACAAGAGGCAAAGAGGATGCAACAAGGTAAGAAAGGAGGAATGCATGGGGGGAGGGGTCATGGGTCGACCTTGACGACGTCCGAGGCACACTAAGGGGTCGAGGCCGATCGGTGCCGGGCTAGGAGGCATGGGAGGGGGTCACGGCATGGAAAGGGGGGCTTGGAGTCAGGGAAGAGGAGGGCCAAGGCCGTGAAGCCGAGGCCGAGCTCGTGGCAAGGCCGAAGCCGATTGTCCGTGGCGCGGGGCGGGCGAGTGAGGGGGAAAAGAGAAGGGGAGATGGGAAAAGGGGAGGGGAGAAGGGGAAAGGGAGAAGAGGGATGAGGAAGGGGAGAGATGGGGAGGGAGAAGGGAGAGGAAGGGAGGGAGGAAAGGAGAAAGAGGAGGGAAGAAGAAAGAAGGAGGGAAGAAGAAAGAAGAAGAGAAAGGGGAAGGAGAAGGAAGCCGAGGTCATGGGGACCGAGGCCGACGGGGCTGAGGTTGATCGGGTCGAGGCTGACGAGGCTGAGGTTGACCGTGCTGAGGTTGACGGAGCCAAGGCAGACCTTGTTAACCATTCTGGGTGCGCTTTTGATTCTCTCAGCGCGGTGGGTGGTTGAGCGCGGAAGAAGTCAATGAAGAAGCAAAGTGCACGGCGTCACGTAGGGGTGAGTGGGCATTCGCATTTGCCATGGGGTGATGTGCTTGATGATGATGATGAGGACGTACCGGTGCCGGCCGATGCATCGGGTGTACCTTTAGGTTTCAACGATGGTGGAGTAAGGAGCTTTGATCAGACTCCGACCCAGAGCAACGCATTACTGACCGCGAAGGGTGCAGTGCCTGGTGTCCCCTTGAGGTGATGTGGAGGGAATTGGTGTGACTGATGTCTGCTGATGTGTTTTTGGTGCCTTGGAGTTCTGCATCGATACGTGATGGCTCTATGGTCCCTTCACCGTATGTCCATGCGCCAAGCTTCGAGGTTGCTCATGTGAAGTCACCGCAATATGTACCGGGTTTGTTGGCTGAACAAGAGGACATTCCGTGGTCTCCCATCGTGTTCAAGGGCCACAATACCATGCCGGTGGGTTGGAGTTTCTGGTGTGCATACATGATGGGGCACGAGGTTTGGAGAGAGAGGTTAGAGGTGCTTGGGCTAGTGGCAACGATTGAGGCGACGTAGAAGAGTGTTGAGCCAGGCAAAGATATTAGCGTCCTCACACTACTACCTTCGAGATGGAGTTCACAGACTCATACCTTCATTACAGAGTTCGGAGAGATTGGTCCGACACTACTGGACATTGTGATACTGATCGGCTTACCGTTGCACGGGATAGAGGCTGTCCACGCGATGAGGTTAGTAGAGGAGGAGCGCCTGGTTGTCAAGGCGATGATAGGATTTCTACAAGACACGAGGTTCAACCGCAAGTGCACATATAGCGGGTGGGTTTAGTATTTCTATGGCACAGTGGTCATGCGGCCCGGGCAGAGGGTGATGTCGGACGACGGCTTCCATAGCGGTCCTGCCTATAGGGACGAGAGATACGAGCTAGCTGCCTTCCTTGCCCTGTTCCTTTCGAGGTACGCCGTTCTGCTACTCCTATCCTTGCGTTACTCGTATGCTGCATATTCATTGCTCTTGTACATGTAGTATGTTGGCTTTTATACTTAGAATTTTTTTATGCTTAAGAACAAAGAAAAAGTAGCGTAGCATGTTGCCATTTGTTCTACTGCATATCATGCTATGGTGGGGTGGTCATGATGGATGTCCATTTATATACTTGTAGGTTTGTGTTTGAGGGGACACCCGAGGACTGTATTTCCCAGAAGGTCTTCCCGTTAACAGTACGGATGGCAGCAGACAAACGTGGGGTTGGCGTCAATGTACTTAGGCACCCTGCGCGTCTAGACCGGTTTTTGAACGACATGCAGAGATCGTATGGGCAGTATCAGGTGTTGACCTACGTCGACTGGATATTCTTATAGAGGTATCTATTCGAGTGCTATGTAGACTATAGGCCTTTGGGGTATCCGAAGGTACATCCATGCCTAAGGAAGGGGACGGTGACAGGTCCGGGGAAGTCCATGGTAGCACCTAAGTGGTACGTAGTAGGATGAGTTTATGCATGGACCGGTGGCAAGAGGCCTGAATGTGAGCTATCACAGGTGTTTGACATACAAGACGCGTGCCTCAGCAGTCTGTACGTCAACATGCATTCTTCGTACGGGACTCCGCCTTGGATGCACTTGCCGGACATCGATTCATGGTTACACAGCAGAGCCAACCTGACAGACCTCGAGATATCTCTGCTTGTAGCCTTCTTCCCTGGATGGCTTTCGGTCATGACTGATGACAGCAGGAAGCTGACTATGTGTCGTTATTATGTTGCACGCTACAATCCTGACCTATTGTCCCTCTCATTTGGCTATGATCTGGAACCCCCTTTGCGGTTATTCTTGACCTTGGAATGTTGATACGGCTTTCTAATATACCTTACAGAGGAAGGCGCGTTCGTGGCCGACTCTAACAGACGAGTGGATGAGGCTTGGTTCGTTGTCCACCGGGGTGGTCACAGCTGCGTATGCTTGTTGGTGGGAGAGGGTTCGGACTATGTGGTCCGAGTGGTTGGTACAGGGGCCAGCTGATAGGCAGCTAGTCAACATTTTTGTTGATGACAGGGGATTAGGCTTGGTGCCGCTGCAGGTGGCGAGGTAGTCTGGTATGACTGCACTGATCACCGGTGTTTCTGAGGCTGAGGTGGCTAGAGGCAGTCATGGTAGACACGAGACCCTGGGGCGATAATGTTAGAGGTATTGCTGCACGTGCGTCAGTGCCAGCCCACGTGCCTAGGATGCCAGGAGCCGGCAAGGGTCCCCTCTCGTCAGTGAGATTGGGAATAATGGAGAGTGCGTAGCGCGACGACGCTGGTCTTTCAGCGGGCGACAATCATGGGTCTAAGAGGCCGAGGGAGGTATCAGAGTATTTTGACTCTGAGGTTAGTATTACCATTTTCCTTTTATTTTATAGTCTCTGATCACTGTGCTAGTCATGTGCTAAGACCTTTCCTCTTTTTTTGTCAAGAGTTTGATGATGATATGGATACCGAGTCATACGTTATAGTGGAGGACATCGAGGCAGAGACTGACGAGTTCAGAGGCATGGATGCTGAGGTGCCTAATAAGACCAATGGCACGGACGTAGAGGTGGCGATTGAGGCCGACGAGATAGGCGTCGAGACTGCTGATGATTCCATGAGTATGGGGAGACGAGTGCTGGTGCTATTAAGGGGACCCGTGGGGTTGATGAGCCTTGTGCTGAGACTGTTGATGAGGTCTGGCCTATGGACACTGATGCTGTTGAGGGGGCCACGGCAGTAGAGCATGCGGCCGAGTATGTAGCGGAGCCAGTCAGTCATCCAAGTTCGTCACCCGTACTAGTTGAAGCGGTCGAGTCCCCGTTGGGCTGCCAGGTCAGCGATTCCCACATCTTCAAGGGGTTGGATTGGTGGATAATCAGGGAGCCAGACGCTCCGTCTAGAGTTCATAATGTTTTTGCTACTGCACACACACCTACTGCGAGTCTGTCTCTGTAGCCTGAGGTATCTGTTCCACCCTTAGTGGGCCTATTCATGAGACGTTGTCAGGCTCGGTACGGATGCTGGTGATATCCTATTGTCGATGCACTCTAGTAAGGTTGATGCATAGTCGGTTGGTGGTGGTATCGCAGAGGTTGGGGCTGCCAACACTAGGTTTTCAGTCGGCGGGGCAGACGCGATCCCCTAGGATGGTGTGGAGTTATTGGATGCAGTAGTATGCCAATGAGAGATAATCAGGGCGAGGCACCCAGAAACAGTTGTTGATCCTGCCCTCGTCCGTGGCGCTGTATTCTCGAGGGCGCTGTACACAGCCCTCGTGGATTAGTTTGCTACCCTTGGTGTGGTGCCGGTTCCGGTTCTGGTTTCGGGTTAGACTTCAGTAGTTATATCAAAGGTATCTTTCAGAGCTTGTATCCTTTACAGCTCTTGGCTTCCAGTTAGACTAGCTGGCGGACTATATCTGATCGAGAGGCCAGAATGCTGAGGCAGTGGCGGGGTTAACTCTCATCATCACTAAGGAGGTGGCGTTGCAGGGTTAGAGACGTGTGCTTGATATTAAGATGACTGTAGTGACTGAGGAGTTGGAGGGGCTGCACGCCCAGCTTACAGAGGCAGAGAAGCGGCTAACCGAGACGGAGGTTCGGCGAGCTGAGTGGGATAGTAGATGGTCAGATCTTCAGGTGCAGCGACAGACGTTGGAAGTGTACACTTCTGATCCTATTTGTGCATTGCTTGCCCTTTTACATTGATCTCTTGTACTTTGCACTTTTCTTCTTTTAGTAGACATCGGGTCAGTAGTGGCCCCCTCGAACCATTAGCTTGTATTCATTTTGTTGATATTGATATTGTAGTCATGTGGTTCCTTTTGCACTTGTGTTTGTTGTGATGTGATACTTAGCTCTTGTTGTGCATGCGTGACTTCGCATGCGTTAGCTTCTCTGGCGTTCCCCCTTTTTCTTCCTGCCCGCAGCAGGTGACTTAGTGAGTGATTATGAAAATGAAATAAAGTAAAGTAAAAACATACATTGCGTACAATAGTCAAGGCGAATGACTGATTCTTGCATTAACAATATTGGGCCAAAATGCCATTACATAAGTAAGTAAAACTTGCAATAATCAACAAAAGTTATAAGTTTCCAAACAAGTATTCATATACAAAAGAATGCTATGTGTTAAGTAATCTATGCTTTGGGCGGTTAGGGCTTGGGGGAACACTGCCGCGATTGACTATGGATAATACTTTTTCAGGTAGCGGCCGTTGATAGGGGCCGAGATCTGTCTGTCATCGGGGTTGAGTAAAAGATAGAAGCCGTTGTCTCTGGCGGCATGCACTTGAAGAGGGCCTTCCCAATTTGGTGTGAACTTTGGGGCCGACATGTTGGCGCGCATATGCTTGGCGGCTTGGAGGATAAGGTCACCTTCCACAAATGTTCGTGGCTTGACAGTCTTCCCGTATACTTTTGTGAGCTGCTCATGATATTTCTTCATCTGGCGTAAGGCGTTGGCTCGTCTTTCGTCAAAGCCCTCGAGGGCTGTCATTCTAGTTGCTTCTTCTCCAGGACCGCTACCTAGAGAAAGTCATGCCGAGGGGATCGCTATCTCAGCTGGTACCACACACTTGTCCCCGTAGACAAGGGAGAAGGGTGTGGCCTTCGTCGCTGTGTGCTTGGAGGTTCGGTAGGCCCAAAGTGCCAAACTTAGATTTTCGGACCATAACCCAGTTGCATCGTGAACCATTCATGAAAGAACCTCGTAGCAGGGTCTTGTTGGAAGCTTTGGCCTATCCATTTCCTTGGGGGTAGTAAGGAGTTGATGTGGCGTGATTGATGTTATACCCTTCCATGAAAGCTCGGACATCCTTGTTGATGAATGGAGTGCCGTTGTCGGATATGATACACCGAAGGATGCCAAAGCGACAAGTGATGTGATCATGCAAGAAGTTGGCAATGGCACCTCCCGTCTCTTCATAAGGGCACAACTTCGACCCACTTTGTGAAGTGTTCAGTTGCGACCATAATCCAAGTGTGTCCTCGAGATGTTGGGTGGATGGGACCTATGAGGTCAAGGGCCAAAGAGTGAAACGGCCAAGGGGCCAAAATCATGCTAAAGTCAGACTCTGGTGTGTGCATCTTGTTAACGTGTCTCTAGCAGGGTTGGCAGTGTTGGACATGAGAGATGGCGTCGGACTCTATAGTTGGCCAGTAGTATCCCAACCTTAGCAATTCTGCGTACAGCTTCTGAGAGCCTTAATGCTTGCCACAATTACCATTGTGCACTTCATTGATCACTTCTACCGCCTGAATGCCTTTCAAGCACCATAAGGTGCATCCCGAGAATCCTTTACGAAATAATTCACCTTCCTCCACAAAATATTTGGCTGACTTCCGTTTGACGGATTGCGCCGAGCTACGATCCGGAGGTAAAACTCAATAAGGTAAGTACTGGATGAAAGGCTGGCGCCAATCACCCTTGACATTAATAACGAGAGCTTCCGCATTATCAGGCCCATATAGGCATTCAGGGCAATCCCTCTGTACATCTGAAGCATACTTGGCCATGGATGGCCAATAGAGGCCCATGCGCTAAAGGCGACGACGGTAAAAAGGGGGACCGTCGAGGCTGCAAAATTTCTAATTGCCGAGTCTAAGTTTGTGCTTCGCCTCTTCCGGCGCCAGATACCTCTCTAGGGTGCCTCCGAGGCATCGCCTGTACAAAACATCTCCCAACATTAAGTATTCAATGAGGGTAGAGGCAAATGTGAGGGATGGTGCCTTAAGCTGGTCGACAATCGGCTACCTCCAATCATCTACAGTAGTGTCCCTCAGAACTAAGTTCAAGGCTGTGCAAGGCTCGGTCATTTTGATGATGGTTAGCATTCGTTGTTCACTGTCGACTTCTATCCTTGATGCTATTGTGGCCAAGCTGTCTGCATGTCTGTTGTGGCACTTGTTGTGACGTTCATATTGGACATGGCCAAAATTTTCTTCTAAGTGCTGCACCAAGGCACGGTAAGGTGCCAAGGCAGGCTCCTTGACCGTGAACTCCCCATCGACCTGCTTCATTATTAAGTTTGAATTGCCTTTCATGCATAATGACTTAGCCCCCATACTGATGGCTAACATGAGGCCAATAACAAGTGACTTCTACTCAGCTTCGTTATTAGACACCGGGAACGCCAGCTTGAAGGATAGGGACATGGTGACGCCGTCTGGGCTCCGAAGGACTACACCGGCACCCCCTTGTCGAAGGGGCGCTCTATTGGGACCCTTGCTAGTGGCGAGCTATCAAACTCGAGTGTCCATAATTCATCAATGTCAGAGATCAGGGCAGTCTCCTCCCCAGGCAATTAGACCGAGGTCGGTTCGTATTGTTGACGTGGGAAAAAGGGCAAGAGGTCGACAAGTGCTTGGCTCTGTAGAGCTGTAGGGTTCTTGATAGATAGGCCGAACTCAGCCAAAAGCAACAACCAGTGGGTAAGATGGCCAGATAGGGCAGGGCATGTAAGCATGTACCACAGTGGATCAGCCTTGGTGACGAGTGTGATCTGGTGCGCCAAGAAGTAATGTATGCATTTCTGTGAGGCGTATACCAAGGCTAGGCAATGCTTCTCGATCTCGGAATAATTGGCTTCGGGTCCCCTGATCGACCAACTGAGATAATAGACTGGACGCTCCACCCCATCCACCTCTTGGGCAAGCAATGCTCCTATGGACCTGGGCGTGGAGGTCAAGTAGAGTAAGAGTGGTATGCCTTGCCGGGGCACTACCATGGTCTGTGGCGACATAAGGACCCTTCTTGATTTGATCGAAGGCTTGCTATTGGGGTGTACTCCAACTCCACGGTGCACTCTTGCTCGTTAGATGCTGAAAGGGAGTGATGAGCTCATCCAATGCGAGTATAAAGCGTCGGAGGTAAGAGACCTTGCCGAGGAAGCTCTTCAGTTGATTTGTGTTCTTGGGGGGAGACATTTCTTTGATGAAGGCAACTTTGGAGGGGTGAACGTCGATGCCCTGTCGATTGACCAAAAAGTCGAGTAACTTGCTGAAGGAGACACCGAAGGCAAACTTCAATGGATTCATCCGCATGTTTTATGGAGGCAACGATCGAAGACTACTCGAAGGTCAGTGAGGTGATCACTTTCCTTCTTGGATTTGATGATAAGATCATCGACGTAGTCTTCCACTGTGCGGTGTATCATGTCGTGGAAGATTGTTGTCATTGCCTTTTGATATGTAGTACCCGCGTTCTTGAGACCGAAAGGCATAACTTTCCAACAAAAGTTACCCATAGGAGTGCAGAAGGCTGTCTTGGCACTGACGTCGGGGTTCATGCAAATTTGATTATAACCTACAAAACCATCCATGAAAGATAAGGTTTTATGTCCGGCAGCGGCCTCTATAAGCATGTCGATGTTGGGTAGTGGAAACTCGTCTTTGGGGCACGCCTTGTTCAAGTCCTGAAAGTCAATACAAAATCGGACTTGGCCATTCTTCTTTTGTACATGGACGACATTAGCCAACCAAATTGGGTGAGTGATAGGTTCAATGAAGCCTGCCTGCAGAAGGCGTTCAATCTCTTGTTTGATCTTCAACTCGAGGCCGGAGCGGAAGGTCCACGGGTGTTGTCGGACAGGAATGGATCCAGTAGCAATGTTGAGATGGTGTGTGACTAAGGCAGGAACCAGTCCGGGCAGCTCATTGTAACTCCATGCCAAGACATCACGATATTCGTGAAATAGGGAAACCAATTCCTCTCTTCGGCCGGGGGCGAGTTTTGTGCCAATGTAAGTGTGCCGTGATTCTTTGTCCGAGTCGGCCAGGTTGATTTCTTCAAGATCTTCGGCCTATGGTTGAGGGCCATCTTTATAGTAAGGTGGTGCTGCGCCGGGGTTGAGGTTAGGATCTGGCAGGCAATGCTCGGCCGTGCAGCACCATTCAGTCTCCGCAAATAGGTTGGGATCGATGAGGTTAGATGAGGGACCACCTGGAGCCCCCGCACACCATCATAGCTTGTAGATCACCTTACCGTGTTTGACGATGCGTTGGAAGGTTGGTTCAGGCTTGTGCTTCTTGGACTTGGGGGATGCAAGAGGAGAGTTGGCCTTGGCAGCAGGTGGTATGGCTGAGGTTGATGCTTTGTTCTTGCTATCCTTCTTTGTTTTTGACTTGGGAGGCTTGTTGCCACATAGTTCATCCCAAATTGGCAGCTTTGTAGAATGGATGTGAGCAGCGTTCTCACCATCCTCGGCAAGTTCAGTGAAGAAGGAGGCCTCGGCGAAGTATGATTTCGCGCACTTGAACGAAGCCTTCGTGGCTATTTTTGTCACTGCTACCTCGTGTACCGCAGGACTGGCCACCAGTTTGACACACTGATGGTACGTTGAGGGCACAACCTTGTTGATGTGAATCCACGGTAGGCCGAGTAGGTGTCACGGCGTACGGTCCTGACCATAAGGTCGACAGTGATATGACCCAAGGTTGATTGGTGACCTTTCCCAAAGCCTGTGATTTTGATTGGGTCTCGTATAATTTTCCTTGTGGGGATGCCAGCTCGTTGTAAGGTAACAAGGGGCATGATGTTGACAGATGCTTCGGAAGTCTACCAAGGCATGGCAAAAGCCCGTGCCATTAACGGTACATTCCAAAAATAAGGGTCGGTTATGCTGTTCGACTGGTGGCAGGTCCTCATCCGAGAAGAGTAATGCCGAAGAGGGGATATGTCACAACTCAGCTTGAGCGGCAAAGCACTCGGGGGCGAGGCCTGTGGTGACCTCAATCAGGCAGTTGGATAAGTAACTTTTTGCTGTTGGTGAAAACCCCATTTCATCAAAAAATCCTTTGATCTTTGTCATTTGGCCCACCGAGGACTGTGGTTGGGTAGCTGGCTATACACATAGTGTGACCATCGGGATGGCCTCCGTAGATGCTTCGGTGATGATAGGTTCAACATGGTCGGTGATGGCCATGAGTACTTGGTGCTCTCTGTTGTTGTTGTGCGGTGGGTAAGGCTGTCGAAGTACATCATTATTCTTTCGTAGCTGCAGGTCCCTGTTGTGACCTTCCTTGCAAAGATATCTCGCAGCCCATTACAATCTTTAAGATAATGGCCAACGACTTGATGGTAAGGGCAGTAGTTAGGTCAGGCTTTGTCTGCTTCCGTGATATCGGCTATTAGTGGCAGTTGGATGTTATTGTCATTGGTTACCCATTCCTCCAAAAGTTCTTTCACCGTGTTCAAATCAACATAGGTACTCGGGGGCAGGCTCTCGCTATCTCCTTTTGTCGGGCGCCGGTCCCCTTCTTGGAACTGACGCTTGTAGGGGTTGCAGTTGTTGCTGTTATGGTGTGGAGCTCCAGATGGTTTGGCGTGGCCAAGAGTGCATTCTGTGGACGGGGCTTCCATGGCTTGACTGGACCAACCGACTCGTAAGTGCGGTGGGCTGTTTCCTTGAGGTGTCCCCATGACCTCAACTGTAGGTTCTCAATGTGTACCCGATATACATCGCTCATGTTCTTGATGCATATGAGCACTAGGGTCTCGTCCTTGCTGAAGTCCGTGCACTTGAGGCATTTGAGATGAAAACAATACATGTACTTGTTCAAGTCCTCCCATTGATTCTGGCGGATGCTGGCAATGTCAATGATAGTCACGCGTTCAACCTTGTAATGGAATTTGTCTAAGAATAGCCGAACCATGTCGTTCCATGCATGGACAGTCCCCGCAGGGATTTGGTGATACCAAGTATAAGCAAGCCTGTGAGAGACTTGTGAAATTCTCTCAACTTTAAACTGTCACCCAGACCATACTGCTTCAATAAGCCTGCAAATCTTGTCAAATGCTCACGGGTGTTGCCCTCGTGTCCATTGAAGAGCATAAATATGGCTACTTATACTTTGAGGGGTAGGGTATGATGGCAATGTCATTGGCGTAGGGGGCATGGCCTGTCAGGTTGGTAAAGGAGTCAGGTGTGGAGTTTTGTGATAAGCGATGCGTGAGTGCTTCCAAGTCCAAACGGGTGACATAGTTAGGAGATGGGTCTTCATAGACGGTCAAGGGGTGGTGGCTGGCTGGGACGCCGCGAGCCCCTGAGCCCCCAGATGGGGCAAGTTGGTGGGCAGGTGCAATGGATGGTTAATATATGACATGGGCTGGTGGTGGCAATTTTATATGGGCATGGGTGGGTGGGCGAGACATGTCCACTACTTGGCCAATTGTTTGATGTTGCTCGGCTTGGTAAGGGTTGGGTTCCATCTCATTGGAGTCATGTGTTTCGGAAGAACTCCGTGTTGGCACATGCTGGGGTACGATGACAGGATGGATCTGTTGTAGCACGGGTCCGAGTTCTGCTTGAGGTCTTCAGAGTGGCATCGCAGAGAGAGGTGCGTCTGGCATGAGTGAAGAGGATGTCACGAGTCCTACCGTCAAGGGTCTAGATGATCGAGGCGGCAGCTATCGCGACACTGGGGCCTGCACGGCGTCGAGAGCCAGCCCAAGTCCTTGAGACTGGACCTGTGCGGTGGAGTGTTGCGAGGCCAACGCCTATATGGATTTTTGCATTTCCATAATGGCAGACATCAGAGTGGTCTGCGACTCCTGTAGGTTGGCTATGGTAAGAGTGAACTGATGTATGGCTGCATTGACAGGCACTTGCACGTTAGGTGCAGCGACTAGGGGTTGATCTTGGACAGGTGTGGTACTTGTCCCTTCTTGGTCTTCAATATGGGTTTCTTCTTACACAGTGGTGGCGAGACCTTGCTGGTAGTCCTCGTAGCTCTTTGTTGTACAGGCATGATGATCAAGGGTGCAAGACAGGCAGACTGCAGTACGATGCTCACCTCCCTAGTAGAGTCGCCAAAATGATGCCAAGAAAAGTGGGTTCATACCTACGTGGAGGTACCACAAAGGCTGTAGTCAGAGTCAGCTTCTAAATATGCAAAGTGAGAGACAGTGAGGGTAGAGTAAGGGCAGAGAACAAGGCTTTCCAGACAAGTCGTGAGGGGTGGCAGTGCTGTGGAGACAAGGCAGAGACCAACAAGGCCGGCAGTCAACAATCCGAGCTAAGGTCCAAGTCAAGGTCCAATGTCACGGTCGATGTTATGTCCAAAATCACGAGAGAAATGTATTTCTTTCTCTAGAATCCAAGAGCTCTCAAGTTCTAGAGTGAGGAAGTGATTTTTGTCAAATAAGAGAATTCTCTCCAGAATGAGTCCAAAAGTCTACTATTTATAGTAAATAGTATGCTTATGTCATAAAATGCCACATGTCATCCCCTGGGAGTGACAAGTCACCAGGGGGGTCCAAAAATGCTGGTTCTCTGTCAGACTGCCGGTTCCCAAATTTGCGCTACCTGCCCCACATAACGTCCCTCTACTTGTCTGAGAAGACTGACCATACAGCGGTAGCATGATCAAAGTAAGCCCGTTGCCCCAGCCACCGGTGTAAGCCCTTACTGAATCCCATAAGGTGCGTCAACAGACACGTAGAGAACCTGACAACGGCGAGGGTTGCCCTGTGACCAACTGCTAGGCGGACTAGGCGTGATGCCCTCCAAAGACCTGCTCCCGTCTCGGAGTGACCCTGGGGTCATCGTCCTGGGGGTGCTGATGATCACCGGTAACGTGAGTGGACATGGTCGCAGTTCAGTGCCTAGTGTCATGCAATTCACCCAAGACGGCGATAGCTTTGTGGAAACGAGCCTATCCCGTTTCGAAAGGTCCTTGTGCCGGAGCACTACAAACGGAGCCCCCGAAATGAAGACGGCGATAGCTTTATGGTAATGAGCCTATCCCTCTACGAAGGGTCCTCATGCCGGAGCACTACAAACGGAGCCCCCCGGAATAAAGACGGTGATAGCTTTGTGGTAACGAGCCTATCCCGCTGCTAAGAGTTCTCATGCCGGAGCACTACGAGCGGAGCCCCCCGGAATGAAGACGGCGATGACTTCTGTGGTAGCAAGCCCATCCCGCTGCGAGAGGTCCTCATGCCGAAGCACTACAAGCGGAGCCCCTCGGAATGCTACACACTCTGGAGAGTGGTTCGAAGCATGTTCCACGTCCATGGCTGGGGCACATGGTATGGTGCTTGGGGGCCTGTAACATGATTGTGGTGCATGAGCGCGGCGACAACCATCACGAGACCATACCTGGTGCCGGGGGCACATGTCATGGAAGTGGCACATGGGCGTTGCGATGACCATCGCGAGACCATACCTCGTGCCGGGGGCAGATGTCATGGAAGTGGCGCAGGGGCGCAGCGACGACCGTCGCGAGACAACACTTGGTTCCGGGGACACATGTCATGGAAGTGGCGCATGGGCGTGGTGATGACTCTAGCAGAGACGGTGCACGGGCGCGCGTCGAGTGTTCCAGAGTTGTGACATGAGTCAAATGTGTATGTTGTATGATCATAATGCATGCAATCTTTAGTAATGACAAAGTTGGGGGTGATGGAACGCAGTCGCCAGTGATGGGTCATTTGGCGATAGCGCACTACTTTGAGCGACGAACGTCACGAAAGTGGCGCGGACAGCGGACGTCGGATGACAGACCTCAAGGGGTTGGTGTGTGCACATTGGTGGGCTTCGTGGAAGCTCAAAATATGGTTCAGAAAAGTGTGCGCGAAAAAGAGGCAAAGTCGGGAATTTTGGGGGAAGGCCAAGGCCAACCCCCCTGGGAGGCCTAGGCTGAACGCCTGGATAGGCCGAGGCCGACCCTAAGGGTGGCCAAGGCTTAGGCCACTCCTCCGAGAGGGGGGCCAAGGCCACTTTCTTCCTTTTGGTGAACTTTGGGCGCGCCGACGGTTCGTGTTTTGATGGGTAACGGGGCATCGGGAAGTTGCAATACGACGAGCGCATTGCCACGAGTCGTAGGCTTGTGACGAACAAGGTGCCTAAGTCACAAACAAAGCGTACGAAGTGAACAAAGCGTGAAAATGACTTTGTGCGAAAAGTGAACAACCGAGGGGGGAAGGCCAAGGCCAACCCCCTCTGGAGGCCGAGGCCGACCCCCCATGGAGGCCAAGGCCGACCCCGTGGGGTGGCCAAGGCCTTTGCCCCTTGACCTCGTCACTCCAGTTGCGCCGTCGGTCGATATTTTTGATGAAAAAGTGTTTAGGTGGTCACGGCATGACGATTGCGCTACCGTGAGTCACGCTAACATGATATAATTGGTGACTAAGTCATGCACAAAGCGCGCGAAGCGAAAAATGCACGTGACTTGAGAGTGCGCGCACTGACGAGTTCGATGCGTTGAAAATTTGACCGTTGACGATGTTGACGTATCCAAGTAAAATGGGACCCCTAGCAGGCCCCTAGGTCCGACCAGGATAGGTTAGGAACATGCTACAACACAATTTCTTATGGTTCTAGCTCTGCAACAGAGTGCCAGAGCTAGAAACAATCTACAAGGTTGTCAAACTTTAATACTAAGCGCATAGTTTTAAGAAATTAAAGGTGGTCAAAGTACACTCTAAACAGATTAATTTTTTTTTTAAACAGCTTACTGCCCTTCGTATTGACACACCTTGAGCAATTCGATCTTAGATTCGCCTTTGGATGAGAATTGCAACTAATAGGATAACTAATGATTTCTAAAGTAGTAAATGACTAATTACAGCCTAAATACTCTCAGGGTTTTGTTTGGAGAGAATAATACTATATACAGGTCACGAACCCATTGGTTCTTTCGAAGAAGAATTGAGCATGAGCGAAAATGTGACCGTGAGAGCATCAAAGTAGGCACGTACTTTAATCAATTTAGAAGAATTTGATGACTTCGAGCATGACCAATATCATGATTTCAATCCTCTAGTTACATGAGGTCACGATTCACTCCCTGGTCATCGGATAAGATTGGTAACACACTTTCACCAATGAATTAGCTGAGACATTCAAGACTCTTTTATTCTATCTATAGTGTGAGACAAGAGAGCTAATGCACAGCGGTCCAGTTGCAGTTGGGAGATATCGGGACCAAACCCAGCATTACCTCGATGGGGCATGGGCGTGCAAATGGACCTGTTGTACATGTTCTAGCGCAGAAGCTGCCACAGAGGACCACTGAAACTGGAATTAAACCATTAGACGTGCCCTGTAACAGCTAGTCTCCATGGCCATATCTACAGGTCATTTTTCAGGTCTATTAAGAGAAGTGTTGTCACCATGTACGTCTTCATATTCTTTAAAGAATTGCCAGTACTAAGATGGAGCTAGTAGTCGAAGAACAAGACAGTACTACATTATCGTATACACTCTGGTTTATCTTTTTGCCGTACTTCTCTTTCATGTACTATTCATTGATTGATACAAGAGGGCAATAAGAATTGAAACTTGCAAAAAAGAACTGCCAAATTCCGTCTGCTCCTTAAGATAACAAAGTTCTTTTTTTCCCTTACGTACGGTCTCATTCTCAAATATATCTGGTACCAAGAAAAAAAGGAATAAAATGAGTGCCACTACGTTCACAAATTGCATTAGAAGAAAGAATACGGATACGTATTCATGCACTCAAAAGTAAGATGAAGCCCAAAACCATCTGATATGTACGTAGTTGCAGTTTTGATGAGCTATGCTACTGCAAAAACCTGGTTCTTCATGTCCTGCTCAAGCCATTTTCTCTAACATTATGCACATATACGTTGATTTGAAGTGTGCAGAAACTTAGCTCTATCTCTAGCTTTCCTCTAACAAGTAACCGGAAAAAAGATTGAAAAAAAATTCTCCAATCAGGTCATACACAAAATTGCACAGGGTCTTACAGCGGAATTTGAGGACATGACGACATGCGGTAAGTGAATATTTATTGTAGGATGAACCCGATCTACTTATGCTCCGGCGGGCAAAGACATGTACAACATCTCTTGGAGATTTTCTAAAAGTTGTAAGCAGTCAAGAACGTGTCTCATCTTCAAACCATATTTCTAAGAATCTTGTTATTTTGAATTTCTCCAGTTGGTTTTAGAGGTGGCTTTGAACATAGAGTCTTACAGATTACTTTGTGCATACCTGTTTTACGTTTACTTGTTTTCTCTGTTTACTAAACAAAAGGTTGGATATAGTAGCATCTTTGTTTTACACTGAGTTATAGTCCCCACATTACAACTATAGTGACAAAAATTAAGGTTGAGGAAATTTGATTTTAGTGCCAATTGATTCCACAGGCTAATTTTTAATAATTTTTCACTGTTTCACATGCGGCCAATCAAAATACGGTTTAAGGGATGGAATTTGCCATTAGAGCTAAAAATTTATTATTGTTCCTAGACAATATACTTTGACTGTGCCTTTTTCTCTACAACTATGCATGCATGTGATGCGTTGAAAGTTTTTAGTAAATCCATTCAGGAATCTTTTGTACTCTGTATTTCTTTCCGTTCTCATCTTTCTCAAGGAATTGTGCTAATGATTTGACCTACTGTGTTAGTCTCTTTGGAAGTGCTAAACGTAGGCTTTGGTTAAGATGTTGAATTCATCGACCTTACACGACTAGTTCTTTAGTTAAATGATCAGTAAACATGCATCTATAGGTAATGACCTGCTGGAAATCATCAAAAAACTAAACTTCGAAAATGGCCAATAAGACTGACTGTCACCGTTTTCAGTGTGAGCGGAAAATTAAGTACTAGGAAGCGGCATTTTCCGTTTGTGAAGCAGCAAGAAAGAGAGCACCAGTTCCAGACCCTCCATGAGAATGCTGAATAATTAAGTTGTCTGAGAGTTCATTTCCAAGCATCTCCCAAACACTGCTGTGCACATAGTTTCTGAAGAGCCGGTAGTGCTCGTAAAGCCCACCTTCCACAGTGACTACGCTCTTCTTATTAGCTGATCTATCGAGCTTCTTTATAATCCCAACTATGCCAGCTCCAGCAAGACGAGCTCCACGTTCTGCAACAATGTCACAGACCTCGGCTACTACTTCTCTCACTGCGGGAGTAGAATTCGTGATCTGGGATTGGAGGACACAAAATATTACTCATCTAAGTACCCCCATCGTCCTTTAAATGACACATTGGTTTCTTTTTGCTACATCCCCAATATAAAAATGGGGAATACTTTCCCAACATAAACAATAGAATCCATTGATGTTTCATTGTTGCCTTAAACTTCATGGAATAGGAATCTGGTAGTAAACAAAAATCTCTTCATTTAGATGCCTTTCTCATTTACAGGGACACTTGATGGAGTATCATGCAGCACATAAGCAACAATTCACAGTATGAGCATTTATAGTCTCCTATATAAGATTGTTCCCTAAGTATATCTGGAGATTGGGGAAAGAGATTTTTTCGTTTATAGGCTAGGAGTTGAATAACTTACGAAAGCAAAAGAAAGAAACAACTTAAATGTTAAGTAATCAAGCGTACCTCGAAAACTTCCGTCAGCTTCTCGTCAACTACTCCATGATCCTCTGACGTATCTTGATGCATCGCAGCCATATCCGGAGAGCTGTATGCAAAATCAAAGTGGAACACTATAGGCTGCTATCTTCAAGCACATTAATCTTATCACCTAAAGGAAATCATCTGTCTTTAACTTATCATACAGTGGAGTTTGTGATTCCCTTGCAAAGGCTTGTACCATCTAGTTCAAGTACTGCTACATACCTCAATGTATAAGGAGTTGTAAGTTTGGGCGGCACAGTATCGCCAAATAAAGCTGCCTCCTGGGACATCTTTAGCAACACTCTTCTAACAATCTCCCCCAGATACATCCCGGAAACGAGCTTTTCAAAGATCTGAGGAATAGGTAGATTCATAAACATATCAAGGCATATCCAGATATATCAAAGAAGAGACAGAACATGTGCGCTCCCAATACCCGGCTGCAAGGATTTGAGCTTTCAGCATCTAAAGAACTATCAAACTCCGTTACAGGGAGGTGGGAGGAGCGGAAGCTTCCCCATTGCACGTTAATAATCTGAGAAGGTGAACAAATTTATCAACCGAATATTGCCCTGCGAACTAGGTAGAAATATCAATAGCAGTGTATGGCATCAGAGTTACTACAATTTCTCCCGACTTGGGTGATTGTCCTTGCCATTTGGTAACTGACTGGGCTGGTTCAACATAAGCAGCATTTGTGCCCATCCCCAGAGAAACTGCAGCCACACTATCCGTGCTATAGTATCTACCTCCAGCCAAATCTCCAATAGTATCATCAACCTGCACAATTACCCCGTAGTATGATAGTCCACTGAGATTAATATGTGATCGTTACATGGACTTTTGCTTTTGGATACAAGAGCAGAGCAGTAGGACTAGTTGCAAAGGCTGCTTACCAAGGCAAAAACACGCATGTCCACGCCATGTTTCTCCAAAGCCTGATTGATGTCATCCACCAACCCTTTTCCAACCTGATTTTTATGTCAATACGATCAATGAATGCTTAAACATAAAATTTATGAACATCTGGTGATGGTGATTTATGACGCACAACCAAAGATACATCCAAATTGTAGGCCATTAGGCATCTGTTTAACTACAAAATGGAGAACAGTAAGACTCAGTAGTGAACATGTGGTCTTTAACCAGTTGGAGTTCAAGCCTAGGATGATCTACACTTAACTAAATGTTCACATTCCCCCAAAGGGTTGAAGGGAGAAAACCAGTTACTCCATCTTTACAGCGTGTGAGAATAGTCGGAAACTGAATGATATACAAAGTACAATGACCAAACATTCAAATATCCTGGCATATAAATTGCCACATTGCTACGATTCACCATGAAATGTAGTACATAAAGAGTAAGCTAACTCAACTGTGTCATCAGCTGAGGACGTCTTCCATTTGATTGCGGTGCCTGAAGATGACGAAAATTCATCCACAGGATATGACACCGTAAAACCCAATTTTCTCTGCGTTGCTCGTCTATCATTGCTCGTACTTTCTGTATGTGAGGTTACAAAACTTGCTAGATGCAGCGCAATGTAGTCAAATATTTCCTGTAAAGGTATGCATTAGAATTTAGTGACTACACTGTGTGGGTGTTATAGCTCAATCTTTTGCCTGTGTATCTGTTTACTTTCAAGTGATTTCATCAAATGATACTCTATTAAAGCATATGTTCGTTAACAGGTCCAAGACAAGGCGACTACTACAACAGTGAAGTACATAAAAGCTAATCCAAAAAAGAAAAAGAAAGGAAAACCAACTAAACCTTCGAGGTTCCAGCCATTACAGAAGAGGGAAAAGAGATTTCCTCCCTATGCAGTTCATATATGGGTTCATTCTTCCCTCCAAGTCGCGCACGCAAGATCAAGAAACTGTCTCCCCGTAGATTCACCCCGTAGTACAATCCTTTCTCATCACTGTCACCGCATACGTATAAAAGTTGAGAAATGAAAAACCAACCAAAGTGTTTCATTATATTGGAATACAAAATCAAACCTGATACAATTATCCGTCTGAATTTCTTATATCTTTCCACCTTTTCAATTTTGTACGTGAAATGATTTTCAAAATTATAATTAAATACCAACATTATTCTCATTCTTTTAGCTTCATATTCATTTACCCCGTGGGGAGCGAAGCAACGTAGGACGCAAGCATGCTGAGGTTGGATTCACTAGATCCGAGGCCAGCTTGCATTTCCGCCACAACATCATTGGCCACATTCCACAGCTTAGGCACAGGAGTGGCGCAGTCCCTCGCGAATTTACGTAGAATACGTTGTGCGTGCCTCCACCGCCTCTCGCTCCTCCGCTTCGTCTGCCTCAGCAGCATTGCCACTGCCACCACCGCCGCTGCGGTTGTAACTGCCACCACCACCTCCTTTCTCATACTTCTGTGTCTCTCTGGCAATGGAATACGATAGAGGGTGCCTTGTTAGGTAGTCACTAGAGGTTGAACGTAAGGCCACGGTTAACAGAATCACTACATCCATGCAGAGGAGACCGAGTATCATGGTCGGTGGAGTATGACCGGCCGTTGTTTGGGCGATACCGGAGCCCAACCCACAACACGTTACTACCCGCTTTTGTTATAAATGGGCCTTAACAAACACTTCAATCTAGGCTGAATCTGGACATAGCTTCTGCCTAAGGCAGCTCTTGTTACAACTTTGGGCCGAGAAACGTAGTCTAACAAAAATCAGGGCCGGAGCTAAGGCCGTAAATGAACCGAACAGCTCATCATTCTTTATTACAAATTCATTCATGTATGAACTTAGAATTAACAAACTTTTAGAGCTTGTTTGTTAAATGAACGAAACATAAACATTTAGAATCGTTTATAAACAAGTTCGTGAACATTCGGCTTGTGTTAATTATTTAGCATTATTTATTTTTTGTGTATGCGATTTATTATAGTCATCGACCTATATAGATATAGTCGGACCCAATTAGGGCACACTAGTCTAAATTAAGTCTAAACCCAAACCGAGTGCACCTATATACCCGAAGCCCAAAACCCCAAATACTTTTTAAGTACATAATACTGATTGTATATGGAAAGTGATATTTAATCTTTTATCATTTAAACTTCATTTTTGTTGTTAAGAGTCTCCTACATGTTTCTTTGCGTGACCTTTAATTATACGTCTTGCTTTATATATGTGACCTTTAGCGACATGTGTAGAGCTTAATATTAGGAAAAATTAGCCTATGATCACCTGTAATTTACACGCTGTGTGATTTTTTTCTCTTTACTTGAAAATTAAGTATTAAACCTTTCTACAGTTACGTAAATTGAGCACGATTAACGGAAAACATCCGACTTAACTGTGGTTTTTGGAGGGAAACATACGAGACCGCAAATGTTATTTTTAAGACCAAAATACCCTTCTAGCAACTTTATAACACATAAACTCCCTTCCTTGCCCTCGTTTCTTCCCTTAACAATCTCCGGCAGTTCTCTTTGCCTCCTCTACCAAACAGCACAAAATCACGGGATCTGGGTTTTGAAAACCCCTTATCGACAAGGCCCTCACATTCACTCCCCTCACATTCACTCCCAATGCACTCTACAATGGTGAAGGTCAAAGTGAAGAAGTGAAAGCTTGTCAAGGAAATGACAGACAACACCACCACCAGAAGATTGACTAGAAGCTAAAGAAGAAGAAGCTCATCAAGCCCTATAAACCCATCATACCAGTCCCCATCAAGAAACAAGACCCTCAAATAGCCACCGGCTCCTTCCTCCTCCTCCGATGACGACGACGACCCGTCCTTACCCCAACCCGAGAAGATCCAAAAGCTTCTCAAACCCTACACTCAGGACCACCTGGTCGGGTTCCTCATCGATGCCGCCAACTGGGACCCCTCCATCCTTGCCCGCGTCCGACCCGCAGTCGACCGCGATGTCTCCCACCACAAGATCTTCGTCCACGGCCTTGGGTGAGATAAAACCCGAGAAACCCTAGCCGCTGCCTTCGAACCATTCGGGGAAATCGAGGACTGCAATTGTAACTGACCATGCCACCGGCAAGGCCACGGGCTTCAGCTTTGTCCTGTTCGCGTGACGGCGAGGTGCCGCGAAGGCCTTACAACACCCAAGGATGAAGATCAATAACCGAATGGCGTCGTGCCAGCTGGCCTCGATCGGGCCGGTGCCGTCGGCGCAGGGGCAGGATGCGGCGGCGCGGAAGATCTACGTCGGTAATGTCTAGTCCGACGTTGATCCAGAGAGAATAGGCGCGTTCTTTGGCAAATTGGGTGAATAGAGACCGGTCTGTTATGGTTTGATATGCAAACCAGAAAATCTTGTGGTTTTGGACTGTTTGAGAGGGTTTGGGCAAAAGTTCTATTAATTAATAGGTTAAAAAGGACAAAAATGATATTTCATCTAGATCTGTTACGTCCCGTAACTGTGCTCAATTTTCGTAACCGTAAGGAGGTTTAGTACTTCATTTTAAAGTAGAGGGAAAGAAATTACAGAACGTGTAAAGTAAAGAGAGTCGTTTGCTAATTATCCTTAAATATTATCTCTCTTTTGTATGTCCGCACTCAAAAGTTCAAAAGGAAGTATAATATAATCACTTTTTTGTTTTATGATAATAAGAGAATAACATTAAAAAATTGAAGTTTACAAAGTCGTCTAACGACAAATGAATGTCACGATATTTTCGTAACTCTCTGTATACAAGACTTCAAAAATTAACAACCACTTACAATGACAGAGATGTGAAGCTGAATCTTCTCGTCCAGGAGCATTAAGGTTCTCCTCTATGACCTCGGGGTATCTTTTTCTCAATTTGTCCATCGAACAATTTAAAGACATCATATTTGTGATCGATGTGCTCTTCGCCTCTCTGGCTGCAGCCATGACAACCTTGTATTGCCTCATCGATGACGAGATGTTGATGGATCGTGCTTATGAACTATCTCCGTTCAATTCCTTGCTGGTGTGTTCCATTACTTGCAATTCGGCAAAATTAAATCAATTACTTGATTGCTTGAAGGATTGAAGAATTTGGCAAATTTGGGAATTTCATATGATTTCAACAAGAAACCAGCTGAGCTTAAGAGCCCGGCTTGTGTAGTTAAACAAGTTGAACTATCCGAGCCCAAGTTCCCTGGACATTTTATTGAACTAAGCTCAAACATCAGTTGTGGGCTCTTAGCAAACCTGAACCGGAGTTCAAGCGTATCTGAATTTAAACGAACCAAATTCGAAGACTTCCAACAGTCGTATATGTCCCTAGCTTGGAAGTCGTATATGTCCCTAGCTGGAACCGGATAAGCAACCGCAATCATCTCACAATGTGTTCGCACATGGGACGATTTGAATAGGGTTAATTCTTAATATCCAAACCAACCATACTCCAATACTGTTTGAACCCACCAACAGGAGCTAGATTTTCAGAAAACTCGGGTCCAACCCAAACTAAACAAAACCAAGTAAGAAGAACCCACCCAACCACTAAACTACTTAACAGTCTAGGCCCAATCTAGCCCAAAAAGGTTGAATGGATAGGCTGGTTTGGGCCGAACACCGTACTATCCGCATTTTTTAGTTAGGTCTTGTTTCCTTACAAATTGTCATGCCATGCAATAATCGTTGTCGTAAAATGGAAAGAGATACTTAAAACGATTTGCAAACAATTTATTCTTCTAAACATTTTGCAAGGCTTCGCAAACAAATTTGATTACATTGCAAGTAATGTTTCTTTTGGATAAAAATCAATGATAATGAATGTTGGTTAATTAAGTTTATGGTACGAATCATGTCAACAACGATACAACTTTTGCATGTTTAATAATTTTGCGTATGCATGAAATATTTATTGTAGGTACTACTAGAAAAATATTATTTTTGATGAATATTCCTGTTCTAACCGTCACCGATGAGCTTTGGAAGGAACTGTGGTGGTTTAAGTTAACTTTGACATGTTGTTGTATAAGGGTGGACCAGAAAGTCTAATCAGGAGGTCAAAAAGTCATATACAAAAATTAATGATTAAAATAAAAGAATTCTCATCACTATTGAATATGTTAAATGTAAAATAGATTGCTTAATTGTACTAGTAATCATATAATTTTACTTGTAATATTGATCTATTTAACTTGGTAAGGTTAGTAAACAATAAAATTCTAATCATGCATGAAAAAAACTTAACTCTATATATATATATATATATATATATACTAATGTGATTATTAATTGTATGATGACACTAGTCATATATAACTTAACAAACTATAAGAATTTAAACTACAAGGTCTAACTTTGATTTGTTCGTGTTTTCTTTGTAATTTGTAGATTTAAAATTTGGAAGAATGAAAATGAATAAAGGAACGAGAAAGACAAAGACTATAACGGCCAGTGGCACAAAAAGTAAAAAAAAAAACTCAAAAAATTGAAACTTTAATACATTAATATTGCAATACAGTGACATTTTTGTAAATATTTTAGACATGTTTATCCATTATTTAACACAATTGAAAAATAATTTCCCAAATTCAACCCCGGTCATACAGGTGTTTCGCCCCTGTTGGTGGGTCTCGGTTAACTGGGCTAATGTTTTGGTTGAATGGCAACTATTAAAGCATTACTATGTTAACAGTCAACCCGACGTGGCCCGGCCCAACCCATCTTACTCAAATTAAAGGGGTTACACACATTCTTTTTTAACGATAGTGGAATTTCGAAACATTCAAGTCGCTTGAGATCATATATAATAATAGCATAGATCGAACCGAATGGATGAAAGTACCCATACACGTCCTTTATTATATATGAATATATGAGGCAGGTCATCCTTACCTTGAAATCTTTTAGTCTCAGCTCATCTAGGATTGTCCACCACAGCCACTTGAAAAATCAATTATTTTGAATTTGAAGAACTATGCACCAGATAAGCTGGAATATGAAGAGCTTTTCGAGGTTTGTGTATATAAGAAAATGTTTTGTAAATAACATACAAGTTAGTCCCCATGGCTTTATATAACATATAAGTTAGTCCCTATGGCCTTAGGTATGTAAGACTTCGAGAAAACTTCTCAAATCTGGAAGAATGTAAGATATAAAAATGTGTTCACATATATTTATATGGTCAAAAGTTAGAACATATTTCAAAAAAGATACTCAAAGCGGACTTTTTACCATAAAGCCTTTTCAATTTTGTAACTTTTCAAACCATATAAACTGGGTTTCGATCTGTAGACGCACGCGAGTGCATGGAATTTATGTGTTCTTTTAACCTAAACAACTATATCAGTTGGGATTGATCAGAAGCTGTGATGATAGTTAAATTTGCTTTAAATTTAAACACAAATCGAATTGACCATCATTGCTATTCAGAAAGTTTTGAAATAAGCCAATGGAAAAAACATCATGGCTTTGAGTAGTACTGCTTTATTGGTTTAAAAGGTTTAGTTTCATTTTGGAATTTCGGGTTTTTTTATGACTACCTCTTTTTAAATCCAAAGTAACAGCAAAGAACATTATTAATTAGACAATTAATATGTGAAACTATTCACAATTAAAGTATTTCTTCTCCTAAGTTAGGTGGAGGATCTGCAGTCAACAACGGTGGCACACTATGATATCATGTTAAAATCGGGTGTTCAAACTCAAAAGAGTACTCATATGACGAATAAACCTACCAAATATAAGAAATAAATCTAGCACTTCTTTCTAAACGATGTGGGATGCAACTTAAAGATTTAGCTCAACGTGTTGTGCAACTGATATACCTCAAATATAATTCCCAATAATTGGAGAATACCCGGCAATTCTAGTTGAACTAGGAGACTGATAATTATCTTATTAAGGATCGTGACGTGATCCTCAAGGATCCTAACGCGATCCTCAAGGATCCTAACGCTATCCTAACACATCTAGCTTACGGCCCAATCCTACTAAGGCTCTTCTTCCTACCGCTATATAAAGGGGTCTACCCCTCCAGGTATGGGATAACATTACATAATTCATGCTTTTTCAGAGTTACTATCCTGTAGCTGCGCTCTGACTTAAGCATCGAAGAGTTCTCCGCCGGGAATCCCACCCGGTGGTTACTCGTTTTCTGTCTTGCAGATCATCAGTCCAGGCTCGGGTTCCGCATTGTACGCGGAGCATGTTTTTAGCAGTAACAGATTGGCGCCATCCGTGGGACCCGCTAGCCTAGCCGATTAACCTCAAGATTGAACAACCACATCGTAATTTTCTGATTAATGGTCACAAGCTGCCGCCAGTAGTCAAGCCACTAACAACCCCGCCGTCATCAAACAATCCAGCAATTGCAACCTTGTTACGTCAACAAGGAATTGGCCGGTGGGATGGCTCTGCGACTAGCAGCCAAACAACTCACAGCGGCCGCAAGTCAATAATCTGATCACGCAAAAGCAATAGCAGAGCCACAGGCACCATAAACCGCCGATAATCGCCATGAAGAAGCCGAAGCAGATACCATTGGCAGCGGTCACGCCACTGCCCCCACGGCTTACATCACGAAGATCAGAAAAGGAAAAAAAAATAGAGGAAAAGGCACCACAGCGCCGCCGTCACCATCGCCATCCTCAACTACTCGCCGGTAATCGCAACTCTTCGCGATCTCTCTCCTTTCACATGAAGAAAACGGTGAGCGCCGGAGCGGCTAACGGAAGCGTCGTCGCGACTAAAGGCAGCGCCGTCGCGGCCAACATTAATGCCGTGGCCTATACCGCTGCAGCTGTCGCAAGAAGCCCCGTTGAAACCCATCACAATCTGCAGCCAAGAAACACAATGCCGCTGGAGTTGCAGCAGCACAAACAGCCATGTCGCCACTACGAGTCTATAATCACAACAAAAAAAAAAAAGAAAGAAAAGAGGAGGATGCTACGGCAGTGCACCACAAGACCCGCGCCGTCGAGACGCCACTACCGCGATGACGCCCTCGCATCGCCATCAGCACCATCGCTACCAGTCCAAACGATGCACGCCGTCACAGCCAGTAGCTGGGTCGCCTCTGATATTCCTACCATGCTCACGGATCGACGTCTGGCCGTCACTCGGTGGTCCAGATCCAGTCCACCGCAATCGACTCGGTCCACTGCAACTAATGTCGGTCAAGACTTTGACGCCGGGGGAAGCAACGCCGCGCCGTCATCACCGTCGCCCTACCTTGGCGCCGCCTCACTGCAGCACCGCCGGCCACCTCACCGTCCATTTCGGATCCAACCGCCGACTGCGTCGCCGCCTAGTCCAAATTCGGCCCACCGCAACTGATGGCATTCATGTCTTTGTCCAAATCTCGGCCTCTAGCCTAGATCCAACTACCGGCCACCGTCAGAGACTCTTCCGTCCTCCTGCCAGCAAACGGTGCCGCTGCCGACTGCACATCCTTCACCGGCGCCGCATCACCACGCCGGTGGCCACTCTTCTGTCAATAAAGAAAAAGGGGCAGATGAGAGAAAAGGTCAATTTCTCTCTTTTTTTTTACACTAACCCCCTTAATTATGCATATTCGTATTTTAGACCTATTGGGTTTTCATTATTCAACATATGCCTATTCTTTAAAAAGCATTAGCTTTTTGCCTACAAAGGATGCATATTTATATATCAGACTCACAGGGTCTTATTTATTCAACTTGGGCTACATGTAAGGCATACTTGTGTTTAAGACCCAAGGGTCTTATTTATTCGACTTGGGCCACACGCTTTTAAAAGTATTGAGCTCTTAACAAGGACAATTTAAATTCAAGACCTACAAGGTTTCAATCATTTAACATATGCCGCACACTCTTCGAAAACGGCGTATACTTCATTACATATTAGTTGCTAAAAAATTAAGCGACTACGAATTTTAGCACTAGCAAGCCTTCCGAAGGCTACTTCCAGTGCACTTCTATGGCTAGACCTATTTAATTTTTTGGTCTAGCATTATGCAATTGCGTCAGTCAGTGCAGACACATTACATGTTGGGTCTTATGAGCTGCTATAACTTTTTAAGCTCACCTGCGATACGCAGTGCAACACATTAGTCGCTTAACCAGCAAAACCCTAATGGGGTCGCTGTGTTTAAACACCGCTCTTAAATTCTGTGGTAACAACATAGTTTCACTTGTAAGCTCATATGCTTTATTACTTCAAAAGTTGTTTTTTCAGTCACGTACTTTTTCTTGTTGCAAGGGCTTAAACGGCGCCCGCGAGCATCAACAGTGACGTATAAATCACTTCATAAAGCGAAGAACAAATTTGCAGCACCCTGCGACTAAAAGTCACGCCTAGGGTTTTTGCAACAGCATCTTGCCTACTCGGCATCTCTTATTATCTTGTGATTTATTCGGTCATACAGTGACCGACTATGAACGGTCAAATCTTCACACTAATGCATGCTACCAACACCCTCAAGGGTGACAGGATAGAGCTCAAGTTCTATCCGAACGGTTTAGCTATAGTTCTAACCCGTGAAACGGCAAAACCTAGTGGGAGTTCGTCGCCCTACCCTGTTTTGTTAATTCGAAACCTAGCCGAGCGTGAGTGCGAGGCTTCTTTGCCAGCCCTTAGCTGACGATAAGGGTTTGCGTCAAAGTAAAATGCAAGCATGATGTGGTCAGCTCAAGCTAAAGAACACACACTTGCACAAAACAAACACCCTCCACAGGAGAGGTGACCCCTCAAGGGGACATTCAAACACTTAGCACATGTAACAACTTGCATGCACAGCTCTGTGTCCTCTCTCTAGAGAGGCTAACGTGGGGCACAGCCTCTAATGGATCCCGAGATCCCATGATTTCATCTTCCCAAAGATGATTCCGAGTAGCCTACTTAGGCGACATTCGAAAGACCTAGCTCTCAAGAGCTAGAGTTCTACCATCGTACTTGGGCAAAGTTCTAAGGCTTAAGCTCCCAAGAGCTTTGGTCCAAGCACATGGAGTAGAGAAATATTATTACCCCTACAAGCGGATGGAGATTCCCTTACAAATCTAACACGTGTCTCAAGACACCAGGTATAAACTTCCTCAGCCAAACATTTTTGGCTAAGGAAGTGGGGGGCTTATGATATACCTCAAAAATAACTCCCAATAATTGGAGAATACCCGGCAATCCTAATCGAACTAGGAGACTGATAATTATCTTATTAGGGATCGTGACGTGATCCTCAAGGATCCTAACGCGATCCTAACACATCTAGCTTACGGCCCAGTCCTACTAAAGCTCTTTTTCCTACCGCTATATAAAGGGGTCTACCCCTCCAGGTATGAGACAACATCACACAATTCATACTTTTTCAGAGTTACTATCCTGTAGCTGCACTCTGACTTAAGTATCGGAGAGTTCTCTGCCGGGAACCCTATCCGGTGGTCACTCATTTTCTATCTTGCAGATCATCGGTCCAGGCTCGGGTTCCGCACTCATATGACGAATAAACCTACCAAATATAAGAAATAAATCTAGCACTTCTTTCTAAACGATGTGGGATGCAACTTAAAGATTTAGCTCAACGTGTTGTGCAACCATTCTATTTAATTAAAACAATGACCCCAGGACAGGACATGATTAACACAAGTTGGGTGCCACAATCTTACCGTTTGACAAAGTTTAGTAGTGCATCAAACGTTTCATATGCTCGATCATATCTTCCAAGTTGAGCGTATTTATGTTTGAGAAACCTGTTCAGGTAACCTAATAGTCTTTAACTAAACCACACTTAAAATATATGCTCAATTATTAGCTACCCTATGGTTTATTGTTTCTCTATTATTCATTGGTTCTTTCTATCGTTATGTGTATGACACGAAGACAAGTGAGCCTTCCTTGGTGCTGTTACATAGGTTGACGCATGAAACACGAGTTTCATGTAGCTTTCATCACTAACGCTAGGTAACATACATATCTAGTTGCTGAGATATTACTTGAATTGCTAGGTTTCTAAATATTAGATTTGTTTGTGAACTTGAATGAAAGTAAGGGTTTAGGTCCTTCTTTTGTCTCGCAAAAAGAAAAGAAATTAAAGCATAACGCTGTTATTTTGGTACACCAGAAATAGTGGGCAAAGTTGTTTTTCTATGTAGAAAGATTAGCGTAGAAGAATATTAAACCAGGATGCTTATAAAAATTCAGCGTTAATCCTACTCGTGGTCAGCCATCAAACTACCAAATGAGCGTTGTGGGACTCAAAAATTTTATTTTTGATCATCCGTTGTCCTACCATTTGAACTTAAAATGGTGGTGAGGCTAAGCAACCAACTATACTAATGATTAAAAGTGACGAACGTCTAGTTAACTCAAAACATACGACGCCCAAAATTCAGACCAAAAAACTAGGGTGTCAACTATTTAATTTTCGGGTAAATTACACCGGTATTATCAACACCTATATCTTCCCAGAACTATTGTTTATTATTATGTCAAGTCACAGGAAAAAAAAAAAGAAGTAAAAAAGAGAACAGCCACACACAAAAAGTAAAATCAAATGAACGCCATTATAAAGCCTCTCGATATCTTGCACGTCCAACTCAAACTCCAAGTCACCATTGTTTTCTTCTTTCTTGCATATCCTGGGCACCAAAGGATTACAAAAAATGGCATTAAATTGCTAAACGTTAATGATTTTCCTAACCCTTAATTCGTTTTTCTATGTACGTGGAATTCCAGAATAAACCCTTATACTGCATCTACGGTGGGAAATGGTTAGTATTGGCACACTCAATAATGAAGCAATGGTGTCATCATCTTTGAGGGAGATCTTTGTATTATGGTCGGAAGCCTTTAATGTCAGTATTCATAAAATTCAGTTTCAGCTACAATCTTTTACAAAGTCAAATTTTCCTTTTTAAGTATTATATTTTTATAAGAGTTCCACAAAGTGTAGTTTTCAACAAAATTGCCGCAAGAAATTGCATTGTATGACACTTCACCCCCCTGATTAGAACATCGAAGTCCAAGACGGTTGAATTTTGTGCTCCATTGGCCCATATCTCCATCTAGAAGCACTAGCTTTGGCTTTGACTGCTATACCAGTGTCTAAGCCTCTGAATTCCTTGTCCCTTGCTCGTGAAAACTGTCAAACAAACGTCAGAAGACATAGCTTTATGCTTTCTTTAGAGAGGATTGGAGAAGTCCTGAATGTCTTTACTTGTGGAATGCATGTTTCCTCACTATAAACATTCTAATAAATTGCAAAAATATAAACAGCATAAGTTTCTGGTTGTGCCCGTGCCTAATTCTATTTATCACGTCCACAAGGAAAGAAGAGAAAGATTAGTTAGAAACAACACTCTCCCTGGCTCGGATTTTGGAGATCTTGAAGCTTGTACTAGAAAAAAATTGATTGATTAGACGTGAAAGTGGTAAGCTACATTTACTCTGAAGAAGTTAAAAATGAGTTCCAACAGCAAATATATTACACTTACATTACCAAGTGCAACTTGCGCTAAAAGTACGGAATGCATGTGAAAAAATAAAATAAAGTTAGAACGGGATCTTGCGCAATGAAACCTATAATACTTCCTCCGTCTTAAATAAATTGATTATATTTTTTTTTTGAATCATTTCATAAAAAATGATCACTTTGAAATTAAGAAAGATTGTATTGGTATTTTTACATATTTGTCCTTAAGATGCGGAGGTAAGTTGATGTAGTAAAGGATAATGTGGACTCCATGGTGCAAAATGAGGTTTGAAGGCTAGTTGAAGTTCCTGAGTGTTTCAAATCCAGCGGTTGTAAATGGTTAGTTAATTAAAATGGAAAGAGATCCAGGGGCAAAGTTAGTTTTAGAGGTGTAAGGCTAGGCTAGCCAAAAAACCGTATCCACAGGACGAAGAAGTAGATTACGACTCCATTTGAGATTGATTTTGAAAAATAGTTTTTAGATTAAAACAAAAATAGTTCTAGTCATTTTTTTAGCATAATCAGTTTCCGTTTGAGAACAGTTGCGAAAATCCTTGCTCAAAGCTGTGTAATGCGTTTGAGTAAAAGTGGTGAAAATAGTTTTAATGTGAGAAGATTGACCAAAAAGGCATCAAAGAAAACACAAAGTTCTCAATATTTTCCTTGACAAAAGTTTTAAAATAAGTAAACTATATGTTATGGCTATTCTTTTACCTTTTGTGTATATTGTCATATTCCCTATGAATATCGATGGCATACTCCGTAATTTGTTGCTCAACCTTCTTCCTGTATGCATTTTTTAATATTTGACCACCCTTTCTTTCTATTTGGTTGCATGTAGTAAAAATAGTGGTGAAGTCCCAAACCGATCCGTCCAAAAGAAAAAAAAGAGGCATATGATGTCATATTGCAAAAGGTACGAGTTTATTCTAGTACTTTTGTTGGTCAAACATATTTTTTCAAAAGTGTTTAAATCTATAAAGTACAAAAGTGTGGTTTATGATTTTTAACATTTTTTCTGTTTTTTATGGGTGTTTTAAACACCTTGTCCTTTTGCCAAACACCGCGCAACACATGCTTTGAACTGTTTAAAATAGATTTGCCATTAAGAAATCAAAAAAAAAAAAAACACCCTCCACATCGACACTTTTTCATCGAATTTGTCTAAAGACTTACTTGGATTATCATGGCATTAACAACACAGTTGAGCCAGAGCTTCAGCTGATGTAAAAACAACTTTGTGAATGGTGGTTTGTGTGGGAAGCAGTGTTATTAAAAGCGCGCCTAGGCGCAGGCGCACAACCCGCGCCTCGCCTAGGCTAGGCGCAGCGCGTTCAACTAGGTGCGCGCCTTGTGAGCCTAGGCGCCCAGGCGCTAGGCGCATAGCGGGGCGGGAGGCGCGAAGCTAGGAGCCTGTTCGTCCTTGCGCCTGTTCGTCCTTGCTCCTAAAGTCTAAAATCCCCAAATCCAAATCAATTTCACTCTGCGTGCGACAGTTCGTCCTTGCTCCGGTGACCGGTGGCCGTTGTCGCTGCCATTGCTTGTCCCCTCGCCGCCACCGCTGACTGCTAGTTGCTCCGCTGCCTCTGTCGACGCCGTGGCGCTGCTCTTGCCGCTGCTACTCCGCTGCTCCATGCCTCAACCCCGCTGGTCTCTCTCTCTCTCCCCCTCTCCCCCTCCCTCCTTCACTCAGTCCCTGTTCGTCCTTGCGCCTGTTTTTTTATGTATGTATATATATATATATATATATATATATATATATATATATAGATATCACTCTCTCTCTGTATCTCTATAGAATTACACAGAGAGAGAGAGAGAGAAATGGGCTGTTGGTTTTCAGGGACGATGATGAAATCATGGGCTCAGATGAAGGTCATCTTTGACAGAGAGGGGCAACCACCCATGGAAACATCCCATTTCTCTCTGGAGCCTCATTCTTTGAGCACATCAAGCTCTGTGATGAGCTTCGTGTAAAGTGAACTGCCGGTAGTTCTCCATTTATTGTACCTTCAACTTCAGATATGCCCTTCATTGACCACGTATTTACACCTTTGTGGTTATAGTTCTCACGAATCTCAACAAAAAAAAAGCTTGTAAATATGCTTTTAGTGACATTTTTATTAGCTCTTTCAAAAATAAGAATTGTCTATTTTTCACGTCATGTGTATTTTTTATATTCTCGTTTGTCGCTAATAGATTTTTAATCATAAAATGAGGATATTATTTAATACGCTCATTATCGATAAAATGGGGATGTGAACGACTTAAAACATACGTACAAATTTGGATGTGTATGGGGATGTGAACTGAAAAAGAAATGTTTTTTTAAATGTAATTTTATTGTTTTAATGCACTATTATTTATTTATTTATATTTATTTTAATTTTGCGCCTCGCTTCGAAAAGGCGCGCGCCTGCGCCTTGCGCCTAGGCTCCAGGGACCTTTTGCGCCTTAGGTGCGCCTGCGCCTTTAATAACACTGGTGGGAAGTGTACATGAATCATCAACCAAAGAGTTTTGACGTGGTTCAGGCCATTGGGAGCTTATATTTGTCGCAATATGGGTATCCAGACAATGGTATTGGGCAGCCTTGGCTCATGGTGAATTTACAGTTAGTTTGGGTTACCGGCTCTTAGCATTGGAAGGCCGCAGGTCTATCACCTTTCCTACCATACTGCTGAGCGTGTGGCGGCGGCTGTGGAAACTTAACCTCCCTCACAGGCTTATACTTTTTCTATGACTATGTTTATGGGACGCCTTCTGGAGGAGTAGTGTGACTACCATCGAATGTCCATTATATAGATGCTCAGAGGAGTCCGCCTCGCATTTATTCCTTTATTGTGAGGTAGTGAGGCTTGTATGGTTTGGCGGATACCTCGGGCTCCACTTGAACAATCAAGACTTATCCTTATCGGACTAGCCGGCTAGTTCAATGGCTTTCTACACTCTTCAATGCTCGCGACTATAATGGTCAAGCCTTCGAGATCCTAGCTTGGTCGCTTTGGGCCATCTGGTTAGCATGCAATCAAATAGTGTTCCAGGCTTCCACTTTTATTCCGAGCAATGTTATTACGCATACTAATCGCATGATGCAGTCCAATTCTGCTGCATGGTCTGTATGTCAACAGACCGGGGCGCGGCAGAACAAGGGGGTAGGGTTCACTGTACAAACAACACAACCACATATGGGGTCAAGCAGGCCTATTACTCTTTTCTCTTGGGGGTCTCCCGACATGGTGAGCACAGCTATCAGTTTACACTTTAGTATGGTTTGAGTGCCTGAGAGATTGTGTGTGGGTATGGGTATGGAAGCAGTGGATGCGAATGGGCATTATTAGAATCCTTTGCACGAGCATCCTGTTGTACGGATAAATCGGTGGCATCTGTGCTTGCTCTCGCTTATACTGTTTACCAGGCTTTGACTAATAATTTCTTTAATCTCAAGTTATTTACTAATGATGCTTCCTTGTTTCTACAGTTATCAGGGAAGGATGATTTGAGCACAGCAAGTTCCCCAGCCCTTTTTGATTCGTATTATAGGTTGAATGACACTCAGTTCTGCTCCTTGAGTGTGGCGGGTTGATACGGCCTAGTTGAAGTTCGAAGATTAGCTTGTGCTGCCAGGATAGGGTGTATCCCAGTGGCCATGGACTGGTAGGTTCCAGGTGGCCTAGCTATTTTGCAACCTCGTGTGGAAGTGGCAGTGCAGCGACCACCATAGGGCGAGTTGGGCAACTTGGATCATTGTAAATATGTCGCGTGTGCTTGTTGTTTGTGTATCTATTTATTATGTGTATAGGGTTTGACTTTGTAAAACGGTGGTTCTTAATTGGATGATGGTATATATAACAGATAGCGTTCTTACCTGATTTTCACAAAAAAAAAGAGCTTTGACGTGACTGGCAAACGCGAACATGGTTTATCGATTAAGAAGTCTATCTTGTTTTCGTGAAAAATGCTGTGACTCTTGCATAAAAATATATATCAAAATCATTTGGAGAAATTACATCTTCTTAGTGTAGGGTACAATCCAATATAACCAGCGCGCGAGCCTGCATGGACGGTAAAATGTGTATGAATAATAGACATAAAACTTACGCATCATAAAGCATGTAATTAACGTTATAATTAACAAAAAAGCATGTGAAACATTATGCTTAGTAAATGGGCACCTAGAGCATGACACTGAAGAAAATAAGAAAGAAATTATGATTCTATAAGCCTTATTACACTTGGATGGAACCACAAAGGTCTTGAAGAAAAGTAATGCGGAGTATGTGCTTAAGGACCCTCATGGTCTGCAAATAACTCTCAAAGCTGAAAAATAGTCAAGTCCCCGGGACTTGATGAAAGTTAAGCAAGTTCTTAGAACCATTTTTGTTATTGACTAAATTATGGTAGCATTTGAAATAGTTTTTCCTTTCAATGTTGAAAACTGAAAAAAAATATTGCCGTCTGACAAACAGTTTTTTATTTTTTTCTCCATCAATTTTATAAACCAATTCTCAAAATGGGGGCTGTTTTTTTTTTTTTAAAAACTTCCTCATTTTGAAGTTTTCAGATTTGTTTTTTTTTTAGATTCACCTTTTAAACTTTTATCAGAAAACATTTTATGTCTCTTTTTCTGTTCAATCTTCATCACCAACACCTATCACCCCAGAACACCAAACCACCAACATTGCCGACTATCATAACTATTGCCCGCCACTATCACCACCATCGATGACCAACACTCCCGAACACCAAAGTACAAACACTGTGCCAACCACCACAGCCACTGACCACCGATATGCCATCACCACTGATCAATACACTCGAACACCAAACTTGCCAACACCATCAACCACTATAGCCACTGACTGTCCCTTACCCCCACCAGTGACCAACACCCATGAACACCACCTATCACCATAGCGACTAATAACCATAATCACCACCACAACTACAACTACTGACCAATTATGCCGAACACCAAACCCTTTAACATCGATCACCACCACAGCATCACTACTTCTCTAAACCTAAATCACTATCATTATGACCACCATTGTCCCCACAATAAATACCACCAAAGGATTTCATCCATTGATTAGCCCTAGTATCTTCAATTTGTACATGTCAATTCTAAACCAATCAAACCATTCATCTAATCAAATCCCAATCAAACCAATGAAGCCCTAATTTGCAAGCTACTGCATTGTTGCCATACCAGTAGTTGGATAGTGGTAGATGAGATGTGTTGGTCGTGGTGGGGGCGCTTCCGGTTGTTAACATTAGATTTCACAAGAAGCTCACAAGTATTGGAAAATCAAAGAAAAGAGAAGAGATGAAAATAGAACAAAAAAGTACGTAAAAACCATTTATGCAAAATTGTATCAAACAACCCATCAATTTTTTAGAAAAAGAAAACCCAAAGAGGTTTTGGTTTTAATTTTTTTTTGAAAATAAAAACTAAAAACTAAAATGGATTTCAAACACACCCTGAGTGTTTCAGAGAAATTAGCCTCGAAGGAAGATCTGGCCTCGAACGATTGTCAGCCTTGAAAGGTACTCTCGCCTTGAAGGAAGTTTTAGACTCAAGTAGAGAAACCTTGACAAAGCCAATCTTGGAAAAACGGTAATATCGAATTACTTAGGGTCTGTTTGACATAGCTTTTTTTTTCAGTGGTCAGTTTTTAAAGAGCAGCTTAATTTATTTTTTTTTACAAAAAGAAGTGGGTGTTTGATAACTCTTTTTTTTTTGAGTTTTTTTTTTTGGGTGTTTGGTAACCTTTTTTATTTTGACTTTTTTTTTGTGGTGGTTTGCGGTGGCAGTGGTGGGGCGTAGCGGTGGTCGACGGTGGTGGTGGCCAGCGGTTGTCGCGGCAGTCGCTGCCGGCGGTGGTGGCCGGAGGTGGTTGCCGGCGGCGGTGGTGGCCGGAGGTGGCCGCCCGGTGGTGGTTGCCGGCGGCCGGAGGTGGCTGTCGGTGGTTGCTGTCTGGCTGCGATGGGCGGTGGCTGCCAGAGGTTGCTACCGGCGGTGGTGGCCGGAGTGGCCTCCGGCCAACGGTGGTGGCCACCGCCCACTGTTGCCCGGTGGTGGCTGCCGGCGGTCAAAGGTGGCTGTGGTGGTGGCTGCCGAAGGTGGCTGCCCGGTGGTGGTTGCCGCCGGCCGGAGGTGGCTGTCAGTGGTGGCCGGAGGTGGCCTCCGGCCAGCGGTGGTGGCTGCCGACGGTCGGAGGTGGTTGTCGGTGGCTGCCGGGCAGCGGTGGGTGGTGGCTGCCGGCGGTGGGTGCGTTGTGGTGGAGGTCTCAAAAAAAAAATTTTAAGTGAAAAAAAAAAGAGCTTTCTCCTCTTTTTTTACTCTACAATTTAAAAAGTGAGTTTTTAAATTGAAAAAAAAGAGTTACCAAACACCCCATTTTTTCCCAATTTTTAAAACTAAAAAAAAAGAGCAAAAAAAAACTCCGTCAAACGGCCCCTTAGTCCTGAGCAAGACATGCAGATTCCTTGTAAAACACAGTGGCGTTGCCTACAAATACCAGCCAGTATTTAAGCAATTGTTCATTCGTGATTCCGTGATATCTCAACAGTTTATTGTTTCTCTAGTGCATTATTGCTTTTACTCTTTCCCAATTTCATCGTCAGCCAAGAACAAAACATCCTAACACCACCGGTAACTAGTTGTAACCCTTTGGAGGAAGTGACATTATCACCCTTAGGCATTACTTACTACCGAACTCAGAGTACTATTTAAATTTTGGTGATAAATCACTTGTTATTAGTGATTTGAGCTTGCTTCATGGGGAGTTAAGAAAATACGCTCTGAATCTTTTTCGACAGGAGAGGGGAGATGCAGCCTACTAATGCAGTTGGAATAGAAATTCACAAAGATGATTGAGAAAGTTCCTGGGACTGTATTAGAGAGCAATGATAGTGATCTTAGCTGAAGATGGTGTACTTAGCTCATTTAATAAACGACATTGTGGATCAGGTGTAACTCTCGCACAAAATTGATAACATTTTGAAAGAAAGTGTATGGAAATCTAAACCTTAATTCTGGTTCGAGTAGTTTAATATAAGTCGAGGTTTGCGCGAGAGTGAAGAGACCAGATACTATTCATGCAATAAATATTCTGGGCAGAGATACTCAGTTAATCTCCTGATCTTACTCATTGAGTGGTCGCAAAAGTGGTGATGCCATATTTACAAAGACGACAAAAGATCACATGCTTGTATATACAGGCAACTAACTACATCCATGCAGTAATGCAGACTTCAGATGATGGAAAACTCATCACTGGTTAAAATTTTTTTACTAGACGGCAGAGCAGTTGCTCATAAAAAAGTGCTGTTACTTGTGTCAGCTTCAACCACATGATCAGAGATAATAGCTTCCTTTTGAGGCTGGGGCACATGTTAAATGGTTGAGGAACTCTAGTTCTGAGGTTGCTGAAATAAAGGTGGGCCACATACCCAAAAGACTTCTAATAAGAAAGGAAGTATGCTCAATGAAGAAGTTGGCCAAAACTGGAAGTAAGTTGATGATTATGAGTATTAGTATCTTTCTCAAATTAGAGTATGCGTAACTCGTATCTGGAAGCTAGTTGGAACAGAAAAGTAAGCCATCAGCTATCCAACTGATCAATAAACTTTCGTGATTCGAATAAGACTTGGTCGAAGATTGCAATAGAGTTTAGAAAATGGGAGTACAGTTTTGCAGGCTACAACCGGCTAAACTTGATTTCCTTGCTGAAATAGTAGCAAACAATTCGCAAGTTCTTCAGTAGGCTAAAGTTGATGGAATTCAGCGAGGTTACGCTGGCCTCAGGTAGATTACTAACTTTAGTTGCTACTTGCTAGATGTTTGCAGTTACATCTATTGAATAATTCCAAGTACTATCTTCTGTTCTTTCCATCAAACTTACATATAAACAAGACACTTATGAATACTTCTATACAAGTCCGATACTATGAAACTTTTTTTCTTTAATGTAACGGAGATAGTGATGACGTGATTACTATTAGAAAATTGCCCAATCTCGTTGAGTTTCACTCGTCTCTTGTACTACGTTATATTTATCATGGTTACATTGAGATTTCTGCACAGTATGTTGCTTAAGCAATCTAGAGCCCCCCGACCGTCCCCACCAGCCTACCCCCACCCTTCCTCCCCAGCGCACAAGACAAACATATGGTATTGATAATAAACTGAGTAAATATATAGGACGATGGTCCCTAGCTTTCAGTGACAAATTATCATGCCAAATATGGTTAACCCCACAAGCATATTTTGTGGCGAAACTTTCCCAGACATACTTGGTTGTAACCAAATGGTTTATGAACCAATTTTGTAGCGGCAACTTTTATGATTAAATGGGAGCTGCTTCCAAAATTCTATCCTAATTAATGAAAATCCTCAACGTTCTACAATTCAATGACACTTAATGATGTCTTTTTTGTTCAATTTACCTAATGATCATTGTTGTAATTACAAATCTTAGCCCTCCTACTATAACAACCGTGGTAACATTAAAATCCTCCCCAGTGTCCATTAGTGTTTTCCATATAAGTCAACTTTGCAACGGGTGCATTTTGCATGTCATGTGGAGCAGTCAAAGGAAATATTTTTATCTCTTACTTGGCGCTACCAACAACGACATAATATACTTTGAGACAAATTGTATTATATTCTGGCAGAACCCATGTTTTGTGTTCAAGCGAGATATGTACTTGTGGATTTTACCCTACAAAGCCATAATAACCTTTGAAAACTGTGTATTATCCTATTATGTAAATGTCATTTTTGTTGTTAACAAAATAAAAAAGAGGGAAACGAAAAACAACGAATTAGTATTACACAAAAGATTATGGAAGTTTTCTTTTATTACCCACAAGAATCACGTGTTTCTTACAATAAATCCTCAAAGATGAAGTAACACGAATTCTTACAAGAGAAGACCGAGAACAAAAACATATTTTATGATAGTAGGACATCTAATAATTCCTCGAGGCCTACAACGCATGACCCTCCATGAAAAATGGACTATTTTGTCTCTACAAGTGTGAATAAGGAAAGGACCAACTGGGTCGAGTGGGTTTAAACGGGTTCAGCCACGAAAGAAGTCCCAAAAAAGGAACCTCAATTAATCAATCTCAACTAATTGAAAGAGTCTTCTAGCAAAAAGTATTCACCACTAAAATTACATGGTGGGACTAATCCTACTTTTATTGACCAACTTCACCTACTTTTATTGACCAACTTCACCAGAGATATGTTTAGCAACTCTCATCATAGACAGTAAGGCGAATATGAGTATGGATGGCATGTCACATGGACTCTAGAATAGCAGAACGTAGGTTTTCCACAAGCTCCTTCGTTGTCATGCAAAATTCAGCGTCCATCTGCACAAAACCGAAATCAATTGAAACCAAACTCGAACTAGGTTATTTCTAAGGAAATGAGATGGTTATATGAATGCAAAGTGGATCTAATTAGTCATCATGTATCTAGTGTTTGAGCGAATGTCGAATTCATAAATATCGGTAAATTTATCAAAGAGAATCAAATTTCCGGATAGATGTTTTACAATAAATTTGACCGCAAAGCTCGCTTATGGAGTTCTTGTGGAGGTGACGAACATTTACCTGGGCTATGACGGTTATTAGGAGATTGGTGTTTGCAAATGGCATGACACTGCTACTCATGATACTGAGGCAAAGCTTCTGCATTTCGGTTATTGTTTTCATTGTGATAAATGCAGCGTGTTTCTCGCAGTAAATTCTGACGAGCACACTCCTGGATGAAACTCGAATTTCAATCTCCGGAGAGAATTTGTTTAGCCTGCCGTAGGAGTTGCCATCAGAAGACGAGGCATCGATGTCGCTACCTGAGGGGCAGAATTTATTCTCAGAAGCAAATGCTTCGTCATCTCTTTCCCTGGCCTCTTCCTCGAGTGTCTTCACACGTTCTTGAAGTTGTTTTATGTGTGTAATAGCATTTCCTAGGACGGAAGCCTTGTCCATCTGCACACAAGAATTTCAAACTCGGATATGATGATGCATTGCAGCCAATTTGCAATCGTGTCAAAAGAAAATTTTCTATTTGGTACTTTCAGCATAAGATTTTTAGCGATATTAACAAGCTACTCGCTAAAACCCAGTCCTCAGATCCATAACTCTAGCTATTGAAATGGAATCTGGTCGTAGAAAGTGAAAAGATGTAGAGCATGTCGTGGGTGACGCTTTTGGTATAAATCTAATTGCACTTCAGTGATAAGAGAAAGTAATCAGGGACCACTTTTCATAAGTTACATTCAACCACTTTTTGCAGCAAAAATCTATCTTAAAAGGAAAGAAATCTGAAAGTACAAGTACCTTCTTCAGGCCAGGAAGGAGGGCTGACAAAGCTATGAAGCGTTCGGTTAGCCTCTCCCGACGTTTTCTTTCTGCCAAAACATGATCTTGAGCTTGTGACCGTGTCCTGGTCGTGATGTTGCAAACCCTTTCGGTCCCTTCATCAAATTTTAATGCATGGCAGGGGTTCTCATGATAATCATAACGATCCTGAGAAAATGAAGATGTGAAACTTTTGCCGGCCTCCTTAGGTACATTTCTAGAACGTCCATAGAACCCATTGGAGCTGTCAGGTTGCGAGCCTGAGTTTCCGAACGTTATAATGTTGGAGGAAGAAGATGATGTCGAAGGCTTTGGAGTTCTCTTCAGAGGTGTCAAAAAACTCGAATTGTTAGATTTGAGCAATTTGGCTGGTTTCTCAAATCCAGCTTGGAAGGGTTTATCAATTCTTGTGCCTTTTGAACTGAAACTTGGGTCTGTTGAGTAGCTTTTAGGTGAAAATGACTCGAACATGAAGCTATCTACCGAGTCTTCAAAAGAAGTCATCTGGCATTGATCCGTGAAGCCTAAATCATCCATTTCCTATGAATTGTCGAACCACCATCATCAGACAACTTACAAACAAGTACTCCGAAAAGATGAGTAAAACAAAATTATAGCTTACAGACCAAAATCACGCTAAAATGGCGTAGAAGGGTTCATGTTACTGAATATAGTCCAGACTTGAGTATCTCTCTTCTACATTAGTTAATTACTTGTTGATTTTACAGAACACTACAAAAAGGTAAAAGTTCTTACCACCAGCTCGGACAGCCAACCATCCGAAGTAAAATCCATCCTGCACTTTCGATCTTTGCCTCTTCTACACAACTAAAACAGGATGAAGCTGAAAGAAACCAAATCTTAGTTATAATAAATACAACACCTTAAAAGGTTTACACAGAAGAGAGTAAACCGAGTACAATTCGTGATCTACCCGAAAAATTTTTGGATAGAAAAACACCAAAACCAGTCAAAGTGAATTAAAGCTCGGAACAATCTCATTAATGTAGATCAAATATAGATCAAAGATGAACTCAAGAATCGGTCTTTAGATCATGTGTAACAAAGTAACTCTCACATGTTCAATAGCTAGAGAGAGAGGGAGCATCTAAATGTAAAATTCAAAAGAAAAGAATTCAACAAACACATGGTTACTCTTTGGGTGGAAGATCAGCATGAACAGAAGCTTACCGTCAAAGAGGCCTATACTTTTTTTATTTCAATTTTCTTTTTCTGTAGATGTAATGGCCAAAGGCAAAGTTCTGACTATAATATATAGGTGCACGACAGGACTTGAATACTAGTACAAGTATAAAATAAGGAAGAGGAGGTTAGTTAAAAATTTCCTCTAATAACACGTGAAATTGACCCCTTACACTGTTCAGATGGAGGCCTCTGTCTCTGTCTCTCTCTCTCTCTCACACACGCACACATATTTTTATATAGAGCATTAATATGGTCAAAGATGGTTTCTCCCGCGGTTTGGGCTTTCGTTTTCTTGGGTAATGTCAGGTATAAATAGGAGCAATGCTGTTTCTCAGGCGTATTATACTACTTGCTATCCATAGGTAAAAATGCTTAAATTATGATGAACACACTGGTTGACCGCTATGAGTCACACTTGGCAGTATTTTGCATCCGTCTAGCTTATACTTGTATCACGTTGCATAGTAAACTCATTTGATTTTGCAGTTACTCTTAACGTAATAGTGTAATGTGGTGTAATGGTTATGTTTTATCCTAAGCCAATTTATAGGCATACATAACATGGAATCCACTCCTCGCACGCCTTGTGCTACTTTTTTTTATTTTTATTTTTATGAAATGGGATATTATTAATAAAGAATACTGGGTGCATCATTTATAATGACAGACATTACAAGAGAAGGTACTCCTTCATCCAAACCAATTAATTCAATAGTTAATTAACATAAGCAAATCTGTGTGCTTCCTTGTTTCCCTTTTGTCTAATTGAGAAATACTCAATGCTTCTGAAAGACCGATTTGCTCTCTTAGCATCTTCAGTAATTCCCTCATTACTTGATAGGTCGATATCCATCTTGTTCAAATTTGAGATAACAAGTTGATGAGCCTCCTCCAATGGCTACATCTCTAAACCCACATTGTGCACCCAAAGCGAGTGCCTTCCAATCCGCCACTGCTTCAGCTTGCTCTGGATCCAAACAACTTTTGATTTTCTTGGATATGCCCGCACCTTTATTAGCAGGTTGCTGCACCAATCCCAATTACGCGGACCTCCTTAAACACAACTGCATCGAAATTAATCTTAAACCAGTTGGTTGCCAGCGGATGCTAAGTACTGGGTGGTTTCATTACTTGTTTATTGGGGTTGGTTTGAGCTTCCTGAAATTTCCCCTAAAAAGATAGATGTTAAAGAGTACTGGTCTAATGCACTTTATCGAACTCCTTTGTACAAAGTGTCATTCCTGTTATATTACAAAAACTAGCAAATACAAAAAAAAAAAAAATTCGAAGTTATTTTTCTTAACTATAGCTCGAAAATATCTTGCCACCAAATGCCGCTGCGCGCTGCAATGAACCTCTTCGTAGAGCTGATAAGAGCATAGAGCCCACGCTTCCCTTGGAAATGCGTATTGCCGTATAGAACATGGAACACCGTTTCTCCTTCCGTGCCACAAACAACAAATACATATTAAACTTCGATCTTTCTCTTAACCAAGTTCTGACAAGCTACGAGTATCTTAGAGCAAGCCCTTCATCTTGGAGTTTGTCCTTGTGAATTAGGTCCATCTCCATGATAAGCTGGTATGCTCTCCTAGCGGAATATGTACCCTGTTAGTTATAACCATAAAATCCTCATTTGATGAAGATCCAAGGGGAATTTGTTTTATTATCTCAGCCTTCTGAGGCCAAAAGGTATTGTATATAAGCCTATCATTCCACTTCCTTCCATCAATTTCAATGAGATCAGCCACATTGGCATTCGGACACAGGAGTTTCCTTGGGGATTGAATTTGAAAAGTAATAGGTTGTGGCAGCCATGTATCTCCCCAGACTTTAATATTTTGACTATTACCGACCCTCCGTCTCTCTGCTGCCAAAAGAGCCTTTCGGGATTCCAAAGTACTCCACGTATATGACGGCCGAGAGCCCAATTGTGCACTTTATATGTTTCTATTTGGAAAATACTTAGCACTCAAAATTTGCACAGTGAAGACTCTTGGTTACATACTGATGTCAAGGAAAGTGGGTTCATAATAACGTGGAAGTAGCACAAAGGATACAGTCCGAATCAGCTGATAGATGTATAAAGTGAGACACAATGGGAGTAGAGTAAGGGCATAGAGTAAGACTTATTAGACAGGCTGTGAGGAGTGACATTGCTGTGGAAACGAGGCTGAGACGAACATGACGACAGTCGACACTCCAAGCTCGGGTCCAAGTCACGGTCCAATACCACGGTCCAATACCACGGTCCAATGTTGTGTTCAATTTTCAATTGTATTTCTCTCTCTAGAATTCAATAACTCTGAATTCTAGAGTGAGAAAGTACACTGTATCAAATGAGAAAATTCTTTTTAAAAAAAGAAGTTCAGGGTCCTCTATTTATAGGCAAAAGTAAGCTTGTGTCATTAGTTGCCACATGTCGTCCCCCTGGGAGTGACACTTCACAAGGGAATCCATAAATATTGGTGCTCCTTTGGACTGCCGATTCCATATTTGCGCTACCTGTCCCACATAATGTCGCTCTATCTGTCTGAAAAGACTGACCATATAACACTGACATGATCAGAATAAGCCCTTGCCTCAGCCACCGGTCCAGGCCCTTATTTGAATCCCACAGGGGTGCGCCGAGAGACGCCTAGAGAACTTGACAGTGGTGAGGGAGGGTCCCTGCACCTGACTACCAGAGGAACTAGGCACAATGCCTTCCAAAGACCTGTTCCCATCTCGGAGTGATCCTGCAGTCATCGTCCTGGGGGCGCTGATGATCTGTAATGTGAGCGCAACATGGTCACAGCTTAGGCATGTATAGTGTCATGCAAGCGACCCCAGGCGGAGATAGCTTCTGTGGCAGTGAGCCTATCTCGCTGCGAAGGGTCCTCATGCCGGAGCATTGTGAGCGTAGCCTCTCAGAATGCTGCATACTCTTGAGAGTCGGTCGAAGCATGTTCCACGTTCATGGCAGGGGTGCATGGTATGGTGAACAAATGCGGTGCCCGGGGGCACATAACATGAGAGTGGTGCACAGGCGCGGTACTAGTGGTAGAAACATAAGAGTGGCCCACGGGCTCGGTGCCAACGATATGAGATATGAGAGTGGCTCACGAATGCGGTGCAAAAGACACAAGACATAAAAGTGGCGCACGGACGCAGTGCCAACGGTACGAGACACAAGAGTTGCGCGCGGGCATGGTGCTAACGTCACGAGACATGAGAGTGGCCCACGGGCGCGGTGACGCCTATCGCGAGATAATACTTGGTGCCAGGGACACATGTCATGAAGGCGGCACACGGGCGCGACAACACTTGTCACGAGATAATACCCGGTACTAAGGGCACACGACATGAAAGTTGCACACGGGCGTGGCGACATCTGTCGCGAGATAATATCTGGTGCCAGAGGCACATGTCATGAAAGTGGCGCACAGTCGCGACGATGTCTGTCGCAGAACTGGTTGTCGTGCCGAGAGCACGTGACGCATGAACAACATATGGGACAGGGATGTCTGTCACAAAAGTGGGAGTCGTGTCGGGGGCACATGACTCATGAGCGGTGCATGGCCGCGGTGACTTTTATCGCGGAGATGGGTGTTGTGCTGGGGGCACGTGACGCATGAGCAGTGCATGGGCGTGGGCGACTGGTATCACAAAAGTGGGCGTTGTGTCGGGGACACATGACACATGAACGACGCATGGTTGCAGGCCGCTGGTGTCATAGAGGTGGCGCGAGGGTACAAGCGATGAGCGACGCATGGCCTCTTGAAGAGAAGTAAAGATACCACGGGGAAGGACAAAAGCCAACCCTTAAGGGGATGGCCGAGATCGATCCCTAGGGGAGGGCCGAGGCCGAACCCTGAAGCACCAAGGCGCACCAACGATTGATTGTTTGGTAGAAAAAATATTTGGATGGTCGAGGGCATTTTCATAAGCCGTGAAAAATAAATTTTCAGGACCAAAATTGTAAAAAAAATAAAAAAAAATGCATATGGCTTGAGCGTGCGCATTTTGACCGATTGAGAGGATTGAAAAATTGACTATTGACTATATCGACCAAAACAGGAACCCCAGTGGGACCTTGGGCGCGACCAAGATAGGTTCCAAACACATACCAACCTCCATAGCTGATTAGAGAGCAAGGCATTTGATCTGATTTTGAAGTAGAATTGCATTTATCAAAGGAAAATATTACTGTACATCAAAAGTGTTTTGGTGTCCAAAAATGAAACAACAACTAATGTAAACACACAAAAATAGTAACTGAGATGAAGCACTAAAGTGAGACCAAGGATAGAGCACTCCTAGTTAATAGATAAAAGTGCAGTTGGCATCCACACGAGTATCCTGCTCCCATTAGCTTCCTCGAAGCAATGACCACTCCTAATTGAGGAACCGGTTTATGTCAATTGCCTGTTGATCAAACTCTTTAGCTGTGTAAAGTAAGTCTGGATATCCTATAAAAATACTTCACTCAGCAAAAAAGGAGCATATACTGCAAATATCATACATGATAGGCTTTATCTCAGTCTGGAGCATCTCAACTCCCGCCATCTGTGATAATATGTGAATTCATTAGTATGAAAAAAACATGATTGAGGTTGTGAGTATGAGCCCAACGACATGCATGCAGTAGAGAAAGAGTCCTTGCAAAAAATTCAGCAGATGCAGACAGCAGAAACCAGTGCCAGTATTTCCTTATACAATGACTTTCGTTTTTAGTTACAATCCACTCTCTACCAGTCATGAAAGTCATTGCATTCCAGATCACCTCAATTCATCAAATGCAAGATTGAAAGTTTCGAGTTTACGAAAGCCCATGCCACCTTGATCCTTTCTTCTAGAAAAGCAGTCCCAACTCATCAAGTGTAATTTCTTCTGTAGTTTTTCAGTCCCCCACTAGAAATTAGCCATCATTGATTCAATATCCCCACAACGGTAATCTGGTTGTTTAAAAATGGGGAAAATGACAAATGACCCTCTCATGTATTTCAGGTTTGCGAGTCGACCCCTCGAGTATTAATTTTTCAATTAGCCCCTCTCATCTATCAACTTTTGCAACCCGTATAAATTTGGACGTAAAATTCCAAAAATTAGCCCTAACTTTCACTAGAATCCCAAGTTTTTGTTGTTAAGGAAAAAAAAAACCTAGAACCAGCACCCCTCTTCCTCCCCTCATCCTCATCATTGCCAATCAAACCACTACCCCCACCCTTATCGTCACCGAACGAACCATTACCCCCTCTCTCTACCCACCCTCGCTGCCATCATTGAGGAGGAAAAGATAAGAAATGGGAGATAAGAGGGGCTAGGCCAATTTTGACAAAAATTGGCCAATTATCCTCAATTGCGCTAAATTAATAGAAGAGGGGGTCAAGTGTCAAAATTAATACTCGAAGTGGTCGACCCGCAAACCCAAAATACGTGAGGGGGATCATTTGTCATTTTTCCTTAAAACACATCCAGAGGTCAGGATAGCTTAAATCACTGCTTTGACTAACACTTCTTTACTACCTTTTGAAAGCTACTTGGACGACCATCCATGTAACCGGTTTCAGATCGGCTACTGCAAGCTTCCAAAAACTTCTTCTTTTGATTTTCCAATAATTGATGGTAGGCCTAGGTACTTTTCATACGACAAAGCTATCGGGAACCATTAGAGTGCTAAGAACTTCTTAAATTTCCTGGGCAGTGTCTCGACTGAAAACTCTTGTAGATTTTTGAAGATTGATTTGCTGACCTGAAGTTGCTTTACAGCATTTTAAAATTCCTTGGACATTGAGAACGTCTTCCTCATCCTTAGCTTCGAAAATAGTAAACCATCATTCACAAGTAATAGATGGGAGACTTTATGACCATTATAACCTCATGCCATACCATGGATAATGTCTTTCGCCTTGGATGATCTAATTAACGACTAGACACCTTTTGCACATATTAAAAACAACTAAGGGGACAATGGGTCCTCATATCGGAGAACCCTTTTTGAGGAGAGAAAAAACCTAGTTGCGTGCCATAAAATATAACAGAGTAAGAAATGGTAGATCATATCTTATGACTAAAGAAATCCACTACTTATCGGTACCAGCTTTCCTTAATTGAAAAACCACTGGATTCTATCATAAGCTTTACTTCTCTATAGTTTAAGAGTGACTTGGCCAACTTTCTCCAAGGTTTTGCATTTTAGGTAGTGGCTTACCTTATAAGCTACTAAATATTATTAGTAATGAGGCATCCAGTGACAAAGCACTTTGACAATGTGAAATACACTTATTTAGAGGGTATTTGAGATTGATTTCGAGATAGTCAAACCTGATTTAATATAGATCAAATTAGGTTTGTGGGTATTTGACAAAACAGATTAAGAGATTTAATCCACCTTAAAAAGTTCAAAACTGATTAAATTTATAATCGTAGAAAGTGAGGATTATGAAATAATTACTTTTCTCATAATCAAGTTCAACCTTCTAATTTATCATACTATCCTCATATTTCTCATAACTCATACCCTTTAACCAATTTACGAAAGTTTGTAGTATAAGCACTAATGTAAGATCGTGGGTGTTTTTAATTACACTGTCCAAAGCCTTAAACCATTTGTCTTCTTCTAACTATCACCTCTTACCTATACAACTGGAAGACATGATCTCTGACTTCTTTGTCTCTCTTTCGCTCAACCCTTTCTCTGTGCATCTCCCCTCCAGTTATCTCTTTTCACTGCAAATATTGTAACACATGCACATAGAAATAACATATCGAGCTTTTCCAGACCAGAGGCAAGTTGGGAATCGAGCATTAAATCGCTTAGATTAAATTCACTGTCTGGTGGAGGGCTACAATGGCCGGTGGATCGATGGTGGTGGTGGGTTTTCTAGGAGGTCATGGGCGAGAGGAGAGAGAGAATTCATAGTGGTGGGTGGTCCGTGTTGTGATGGTATTAGGTTCTCCATTTATGGCCATGGTGGGGTCATTATACTTTTCTTCATGACCATGACTAATCAGTAGATTTGGATGGTGTTATGTTTAATAATTTAAAGTAGACAAGAATTAGTTTGCAATCATGGACAACCTCTGGACAGCCAATGCCCGCACCCATCACGATTTTCATGGGCTGGGCTTGAGCAAATATTACTCAGGCTGTAGATGGGGGTTGAGCTAGGCATGAGCATGAGTTCTTTGATAATGGGCATGGATTCGTCCAACCCACCTAAGTTGCGGCCTTAACCGCAACAATTGGTAGAGGGCAAAGCAAATATTACAATGACAAATTCAGATCTTTGAGAAGAAAACACGTGGCTGGAGATTTTACCGAAGCAAAAGTGAGATTAACATGAATTTGTAAGATCAAGTGATAATCATATTGATCCATTAACAAAAGCTCCAAACAGAGAAAATATCTCAAATACATCGAAGGGAAATGGAGCTAAGCTTATACTGTATGTACATCTTAAAATCGTATAACCTCTCAGGGATAGATATCTTGAAAACTAGGCAAGGGGTGACGAATTGTAGAGTGACTTAGCTTGTTATTTTACTTTTGTCATTTTTTTCTTAGGACCTTTTGTTCATCCCTATGGTGTTTAAGTACATATTTCTTGTACCAATGTTAGAGGTTAAACGAGATTTTATCTTTTAATGAATTTAAAGCCATTATAAAGGTTGATATTTTATCTCTTAATGAAAAGATTTAGGTGTGTTTGATAAAGTAATTGAATACTTAAAACTTAAAATTTTTAGTGATTCCAATTAAGTGTGTTTGACAAAAATTTTAAGTCAGGGTGGACTTACATGCTTATCACTTAATTTTAATTGGGATGATTAAAAGTTTTTTAACATAAAAGGATAATTACTACCATAATGCCACCTCAATTAATTTGCTGGTAACACCGCCTTTATCACACTACAACCACCACCACTCCATCACAATTGCCACGACCTAGCCACTACCACCACCACCACCACCACAAGGATATATACTGCCACCTTTACCACACCATCACCGCCCTTATGTTTGCCAAAACCATCTAAATATCCATTACAGTACAATGATTGCCGTTACCATCATGTTGCTGCCTATCGCTACCACAACAATTACTAACACCACATCTTCAAGCATTATTAGCGCCACCATTGACACTTTTCTACCGTCGCCGCCACCACAACCATTATTACTCACATGTCACTGCCACCATTACCACCAACACAATTTTGGCCAAAACAAAGTTACAAAGTACATGAATAAATGTATAATTTTGGTAAAATGGATAAATTTGTAACTTCGAACAATTTTCAGACACTTGTTTTTGGTTTACCAAACATGTTAACTTATTTTTCAGTACAAATTCAGTCGCTTAAAATTTTCAGTTTTATGAATTCGGCTTTTAACTTTTTCAGCACTTAAAATTCAGTTTTATCAAACTTTTCCTTACTTTCTGATACGTAGTTGTACATTCTAAAAATATATCCGTCCAAACATTGATTTTCTAAAAAAAAAGCATTAATGTGTGTGTGTGTGAGAGAGAGAGATTACTCATTAGCCTCTTAATAACTTGTGCTTAAGTCTTATATAATATAATGGCATGTGCGATTTCCTAGACCGCTATGGGTCATCAACGACGTACATAGAGACGCCGAACAGTGGCATGTCCGAATAGAGCTTGACACCGCGTAGACCATGGTGTTTGGTGTTAGAGGTCTGTTCTTAGGAATGGCAATGGAGCGGGTCGGATGCGGATTTTATGAAATCCGAACCCACCCCGGTGGTACTTATACATTGTCCCGCCCTGCCCTGCCATCAGGTCAAGGGATGGGAATACCATCCCCAATCCGGTGGGTTTTCAAAAAATCCGACCCCACCCCGTGCAATCTACAGGACTATATTGCAAAAAAAAAGTAAAACAAAAATCAAATTAATATTCAGAATCCCTAAAATAGTTATTAAAATTACAAAAATTGCTCAAATAACTTACAGATTTCATTTCCATACAAAGTAACGACATTCATTACAATTACTGCAACAAATTAAATTATTGCAATTTACTATCCAGATTTTACATGCATACAAATTACTGAAAATTTAATTGCAACACAGGAAGAACATAGTCACTTCAACAGATAAGCTTCCAAATTTTCTTCACTCTTCTGTCATTTTTCCTCTTACATCAAGAATGGGTCTCGCCAAAAAGTCCAGATCCCACTATAAATGTGAAAGATCAAAAATCATATCGAATCAGATTTGGTCTCAATATGATTAACATTTCAACACGAAAAACAATCATTAATCAAAAGTTATATCAAATCAAACTATCATGTGGGCAGCAGAGTTTCCATATCATGGACCTTCGAAAGTCGCATCCACAGATCCGACAGTGTATGGCAGACGACAAGGTGGAGGTGGTTCGTGAGGGATGATGGTGCAGGGGAGAAGAGAGATGTTGGACGGAGAGATGTTGACAGTCGCGGCAGAGAGAAGAAGAGACAACACCGCACCGGAGAGATGTTGACCGCGCCAGAAGAATAAGAAAGAGAGAACATTATGGTAGGGTTTCCTTTTTACTACTTATATATATATGGCCAAGATAGACGGCTGTGATTGTACTTTAGTTTAGGGTTAGGATTAAATGGCAACGGGGCGGGGCGGCTCGGACACCGGGGGGGGAGTAAAGTATATACCAAATTCGACCCGTACCCGTTGTGAGTTAAAAACTTAAATACCATACACGCCCCTTAACCCGGTCAAAGTCAAAATAACCCGCTCCTATCGGGGCGGGGCGGGACGGATATCCGTCACGTGCGGATTAAATTGCCATCCCTATCTGTTCTCTGCCTAAGGATTAACTGTTTTGGGCCAAAATGCCAAATTAAGGATTAACAGTATTAAGAATGTAAATCAGTTCCTTGAGAGAATATACTGGTATATTTCGTCCCACGAAGAATTATTGGAAGAATTATTTTGTTGTATTTAATTGCAAGAAGAGAATGGATAAGGTTGGAAAGATCTGGCAAATGAGAAGAAATCATATGGCCTAGTTTTTTTAACCAAACACAAATCAACCCCGTTTGACAAAATTTTTTTCCTTTTTTTTTCAGTTTTAAAAACTGAAAAAAAAAGAGCGTTTGGTAACCATTTTTTTTTCAATTTAAAAAACCAGTTTTTAAACTGCAGAGTAAAAAAAAAAACTCTAAAAACTAGTTTTTTTTTTCACTTTTGGTTTTTTTTTTCGACCACCACCACCACCCTCCCACCGCCGGCAGCCACCTCAGGCGACCACCGCCGGAGACTGCCGGCCGTCGGCGACCACCGCCGGAGACTGCCGACAACCACCTCCGGCCGCCGGCGACCACCTCCGGCCGCCGGAGACTGTCGGCAGCCACCTCCGGCCGCCGGCGACCACCGCCGGAGACTGCCGGCAGCCACCTCCGGCCGCCGGCGACCACCGCCGGAGACTGCCGGCAGCCACCTCCGGCCGCCGGCGACCACCGCCGGAGACGGCCGGCAGCTACCTCCGGCCGCCGGCCACCACCGCCGGTGACTGCCGGCAGCCACCTCCGGCCGCCGGCCACCACCGCCGGAGACTGCCGGCAGCTACCTCCGGCCGCCGGCCACCACCGCCGGTGACTGCCGGCAGCCACCTCCGGCCGTCGGCCACCACCACCACCACCGTCGACCACCGCTACGCCCCACCACCGCCACCGCAAACCACCAAAAAAAAAAAGTCAAAATAAAAAGGGTTACCAAACACCAAAAAAAAAAACCTAAAAAAAAAAGGGGTTATCAAACACCCACTTGTTTTTATAAAAAAAAAAAATTAAGCTGCTCTTTAAAAAACTGCTCTTTAAAAACTGAAAACCAAAAAAATTTTTTTGTCAAACGAAGCCTTAAAAATCTTTTTTTTTCCTTCCCTCTTCCCTTTTTCGTACCAACTCAAAACATTATACAGCATGTACATGCATTGATAAGTGTACTCTAGCAGGTTATTATGTAAGCATCCATCTCAAAACCAATTACTAATAAAAAGAGAGACCTACAAGACTTATGTCTTGAAGTATTATTTGTTAGTTATCAGATGTGAGATTTATATTTCTCAACACGCTCTCTTACGTGTGCCAAATGGGCCTAACACGTTAGAATTGTTTTTTTTTGAATTGTTTGCTGGGCTGGATTGATCAATATCATGTGAAATCATCCATCTCAAAACCAATTGGTAATGAGATGAGAGACATACAAGCCTTATGTATTAAACTATTATTTGTTAGTTACCGGATATGAGATTTATATCTCTCAACAGTCATTTCATTTTTATTCTTTTTGGCTGAAGCCAAGTTGAAGAACTTCATTGATCATAAAGTAATCTATTTACATATACCGAATAACGTTGCTTGGCCCATTTTCCTAACTGGCAACCGGGGAAAAGAATCAATTACTTCAGTTACGAAATTAAAACTAAAAGAAATAAAGGTACAATTGAGAATGGCTTGAGCAGTAAATTGGATTCCTAAACCACAAAAAAAAAAAAAACGACCCAACTTCTGGGACAAGAGATGGTCTTCAAAAAATACATACCAATGCACACCTTTGCAGACAAAAAAAAAGGAGGGGAAGGAAAAAAAAAAGTTTGGAAACCCCTCCTCCAAAAATCATTGTACGGCGGGCCGTCAGCTAGCATTATGGGGTTGGCTAAACGTGGTGTGCATAATCAACCACGCAAAAACGACTTGAAAAAACCCCAACGCATTTCAAACGTCGTGGCAAAATACGCCACGATGGTGGCATTTGGTCCTTAGAAAGAGACGTTTCTCTCTGGAGGTCTGGGAAAAAGACGTCAAAAGTCAACTGTGTAGCCGAGTTTATTCCTAGTTTGAAAAAGAAAAGCTTGCACAAACGGAACTTGTTCCTGGATGTTACGGAGCTTATAGTAAAGCAATTCGTAGATTCCTCACAAGATCCTTCCCGGTCAAGCAGAACTCGGAGTCCATCTGCAAGAAATGGAGATTTGGGTAAAACGTAGAAATATTGCAGAGAGTATATAAACGTGCAGTTATACCACCTGTATTGGTGGTTGTACATGATTATGATTATGGCAACAACCATTTGTAGTTGAGCTTTAAAGACAACATATTCTGAGTTGCGTCTTCCAAGAAAGACAATATCCAAGATAAGCATAATTTTTTTTTCGTGGTCCAATTATTTCTTAAAAAGTAGAAAAACTTTTTGATGGCCCAAGGACTGTACGTGGATTGGTAGAAACTAATTCCCAATTTTTTTGCTCAAATGTGAATGCATGGTCCAGAATTTGATAATCGGAGAGTCAAATAAGTAACACTACTCGAACACGTTGAGTCTTTTTCTTCTGGTTCTATAATTGGATTAGATCTAAGAGCGGCTGGAAGTACCTGAGCAGCTATAGTTACGTCCATGGCATGATTCCCGAATGACATGACATTGCTGTTGACGACAGTACTAAGGTGAAGTTTCTCCATCTCCCTCAACAATTTCACTAGAAAACCATTTTGTTTCTCACAGTGAATTTTAATGAGGACATTGTTTTCTGAGATTCTTGCTTCTATAACTGGAAGAGATACGTTTTCATTGCAAGAAGAGGAAGAATCATGACCATTTTCTGCAGCATGCTGGAATTTATCCACAAAGACCAATGATTCCTCTGGTTTCTTCTTGGCTTGCTCCTCGAGCAATTTCACGCGTTCTTGAAGCTGTTTCAAATACTTGATAGCATCTCCAAGCACAGAAGCTTTGTCCATCTGAATAAAAGTTGATCCATCGTTAAGTTCGTTTCGACATGGACTATATTAGGTTCCTCGTGAAGCATTTTTTTAACAAAACAATTTGTATGATTTCATGGCATCGTGACTGGTTTTATAGAATTATTCCGATGTAACTAATCCTCTTTGAACTTTGAGGTTTTCGACAATTAATCCCACAATTATTGAACCAAAAGAGTCAATCTTCGATTGGCGTAATGAAATTTTTACTAGTTGTGCTTCAAGTTGTAATATAGTTCACAAAAATCATGGAACTACGTATCCTTGATAAGATATACACCTTATAACGAATATGCAACGTAAACATGGAAGCACTGATACAATTTAATAAGGCTGCCAAATAGTTTTGAACTATGTGCATCACATATCGGTTGGAATATCATAAGTTGAAAATGTCACTGTTAACGAAGACGATCGAAACATGTGTAGTAACGTTATGGCTAACAAAGACTAATGAAGTAGTGCAATACATACCCTCTTTAGGCCAGGGACAATTGTGGAAAGCGCTATGATCCTCTCGGCAAGCTTTTCTCTCCTCTTTCTCTCTGCCATTACGTGATCTCGAGCATGTGAAGGAGACCTTAACCTGTGGGTGTAGTTAACCTTGTCACCAAATGAACCATATGATTTCCAGGAAGGTAAGCTCATAACTTCATCAGACACCACCTCTCCCTTCGGCTGGAGGTTGTTAGGTTTTGAACCCGAGTTGGCAAACGAAATAAGTTGAGAGGAAGATGTACAAGAAGCAGCTTTTGGAGAAACGAGCTCTCTGATGCTAGTGGTTGTGGAGTTCCAACTACAATTGTCCATCTTGATAAATTTCGTGGGTCTCTCAAAGCTTTGAGCACAGTTTTCATTAACTGAACTCTTTTTGTGGTTGAGGACTGGGTTAGAGGTGTAGCTCTCATCAGAAGATAAAGGATTCTGGAAAGTTTCTGCGAGTGAATTTACCGAGTATGGCACTTGTCTTCTGAATCCATCCAGTGATGTATTGAATTCAAGAGAATCCATTTGGAAGTCATTTGTAAAGTTGCAGTTATCAATTCCCTGTAATTTTCCCATCATAAAACCCCAATTACAACTAAATACTTAATATGCAGACTTAAGCTGTCTTAAGATTTATGTCATGCAATAATAATTTAGCCATTCTCGAAATTTGGAATGGCAAAATATGTAGCATTTGAGCAGCCTCTTCTAAGAACATATGGCAATCCAAAAAAATAGAAAATGATGGCAAAAAAGCCGTTGATGAATTCAACAAAGGCTAGAAAGCCGTTTTATATGCTCAAAAAGGTCTGTTAAGCACCTTATGGCTATGTCAAAATATATCCAAAAATTTTGCCTGGATGGAACCATAGTTCATTTCATTCTAATGATGGAAAATTTATATATAATGACGGGATAACCATACCTGTTCAAAGTTCCATCTATCCATCGACATGTCCATGGATGCAGATCTTCAGATATGGACTGGAAAACCTGATCCTGATAAAATAACAATTGAACAATCTGCACATATTTCAAGACCTTGGTAAAGAGAAGAGGAGCAGAAAATGACGAAAAGTTATACTTCTTTTACAAATGCAATCCCTCATAATTTAATGTCAATGCATAAGAGGAGCCAGGTTTTTAACTTTGAAGCCCCAAATAGCTGAAGCATAACTGGTTTAGAAAAGAGATTTGGAACTTTATCGATATATAGTGACCTATTAGAACACTGAACGCATTAATCATATAGTCACATACCCAAGAAATACCCTCTTATGACTTGAAAACAAACTCAGACATGAATTCTGGAGAGATTACTGGAAGGAATTAAGAGAAGGAAACAGTTCAGAAGAAGAACCCGGAGAGATGGAGAGAGCTTGTACCTTTTCGGAAGGAGAAGACTTGGTAGTTCAAGTGAATAACAGGTTTGTAGCTTTCCCATTATATAGAAATTCTCAAGTAAGTGAAACCTCTCTTTCCCACGTGTGAAAACTTTGTCTTTTGTGCAAGCAGTTTGACCTTAGCTGTCTGTCCCTTTTTCTTACTCTTTGCTTATAGGTATACTGACTGACGTGCGCAATTATGGGCACTTGGATCTTAAATCTATTCACAACGCGATATGCAGAGATACGCCATATCTATAGCAGGATTTTACTTATGTTATTCTGGAGCAACGAAATAGGCAACTTTCATTTACAGTGTTGTGGTCATCCATTCCTATTAACGCATTCCCACGTTGATCATTGTGTTGGAGATTCCCTTCATAGCCAGCTTTTGTGACTTCATGGCACCGTATGTTTTTCTTCTAGAGAGTTGAATTTCTCAGATTCAATTTGTTGATGAGAACGCAGTCCATTGGTTGTGTGCGGTGGTAAGAAAGTGGCTTCCATTTAAGTTTGTTGAATCGATTACAACAATTATTGTGCTACCACGTAATACGTAATGGGTTCGAAAACATACCGTACAAAGTCTCCGAAAATTCCGACGTAGGATCCTTGTTGTTACGAGCCTCCAACACGCTTGATCTTTTTCGCAGGTACGAAAACGGCTACTAGAGTCGAGTTCTTCGTCCACGAACCAAATCCTAGAGTTTGGTGATTGCTCTAGAGAGAGTGCTATAGAGAGAGGGTTATTACTATTGACTTATGATTTATTGGGATATCTCTAGCCTTTATATAGAGATACAATTAGAGACTGACTTTACCTCCAACTCTTAGGAGATAAAAATTATATTTATCTCAAACACTTAGGAGATAAATATCATCTAATTAACTGTAATTATCCAGACTAACAAATACACATTATCTGTTAGTGGGCGGATAATGGGTCCACTGACCCAATTTATTAACAGCTCCCACTCGCCCACAGACAGGGCAAATAAATCGTACAGTCCCTCTCTATCTCTCGTCCACTCATCTCCTCATACAGGAAATGGAACGTGCGACCTACGAGAAAGGATGTCCAGTTGAGGAGTATTGTATTAAGTTATCACCAAACTAACACAATACATCACTCTCAAAAAATCTCGTATGTACCCCAGATAGTTCAACTACACCAGATTAAACACTCTCAAATCCCTCATAGTGAGCAGTGTTAAACCTCTCATATGTTATGTATTCATGACTCATATCGAAACGAAAATCGACAAAGTCGCCCGGGCTATGAATCACACAACATGATGTAATATTGAACTTTCTTCCCAAAGCCCTCATGTCATTCCAATTAGACCCAACCGCTTTCCTAGACATGCCCCGCGAGACCGCATCATCCATGATCCAAGGGTACATGCTAAAGTAGCGACATTGAGTATCCTCTTCATGACATAGTCTAAGGTGAAAAGGGTACCATATAGGATCAAAAATTTCGATCCAAGTGGCTCACACAGTGACGAAGCAGGGATTCATTCGTCACTCCCACTGTCGGTCTGCATTTAGCACATGCAGTATGATTTGCATGCTATGGCGTAACCCGCAAGGGCGTGTCACATAAATGTATAATAAAATACGCCATACGAATCTAAGTCTAGTCGCTGTACAAGCGCCTAACCTGAGTTTTTCAGCCCAGTCACTCTCATAGTGCCTGCCTGAAATCTCACATTCGGCTGTAAACAGGCTACATAGAGTTGTGGAGATACTCTATGATCGACCTACATTTATTAGGTCTCATCTTAGCTCCAACTAAGGCGACATGTTTGCTTTATAAGCTGTATCATCTTATTCGCCCACTTGGCGCTTAAGACAATTATGTCTCATCTTGCTCGCTATCTTAGCGCCAAGGTGAATTACCCGTGTGAGTGGGTCAATTCGAGCCTGGTGACACTCTCAATAAGGATGTATATGTAATCACAAAGATTATCCATTCATTCCAAAATAAACTCAAATCAAGGAACGAAAATTTAATGTAATAAATAATGTCAAGTACATAAGATGCCATAAACATATCAAAACCTACGTAGTCCCATACTCCTAATATGAGAAAGGAAAACATCTCTAGCAATAGGCTTGGTCAAAGGATCAGCCACCATTTTGCCAGTAGGTATATGCTTCATGGTCATCTCTCCTTGCGCAACTAAAGTTCTAATGAAGTGATAACGAAAGCCTATGTGTTTGATATTTGGGGTCCGTTACAAAATCTAGGGTAGCTGTATTGACACAGTGAACAGTGACAGACTCATCTGCATGAGCTGTAACCCCTAGAGCCTGTAAGAATGACCTCAACCAAACAGTTTCCTGGACTGCTGCTGAACAAGCAACATACTCCGACTCTATCGTGGATAGGGCGATGCAAGACTTTTTCTTGCTGTACCAAGAGATAGCTCCACCTGAAGTGGATATGCGCTCATCTTTATCAGCGCCCCAATCAGCATCGCTGTATACTCTCAATCTCAAGTCTCCACCATGATAGCACAGGACGAGATCAGCGGTTCCACGTAAGTATCGAAGAATCCTCTTCACCGCATTCCAATGAGCGGGTCCAGGATTACTCTGATAACGACTCACCATTCCAACGGCAAAGCAGATGTCTGGACGCGTACACAACATAGCGTACATCAAACTCCCAACTGCAGCCGCGTAAGGCACTTTGGACATTCGATTCTTTTCCTCATCATTCTTTGGGCATTGGTCTGTTGTTAAAGTACACGCCTTGTCCATTAGAGTGTCTATGGGTTTTGAGTTATGCATACGGAATCGTTCAATGACCTTCTTGATATATGTCTCTTGAGACAAACCGAGAAGTCTCTTTGGACGATCACGTATGATTTTAACTCCGAGCACATAATTAGCTTCTCCCATGTCCTTCATCTTAAAAGTTGAGGACATCTACTGCTTAGTGGCGACAATGGAACTCATGTCATTCCCAACTAAAAGAATGTCATCCACATACAAAGAAAGTATCAGAATATTTTTCTTGGATCGTTTTACGTAAACGCAATGGTCTTGTGCAATCATTTCAAAACCTATAGAGGTAATGGCATGATGAAACCTAAAGTACCACTGCCTAGACGATTGTTTGAGACCATATATAGAACGTTTGAGCCGGCAAACTTTGCGCTCATGTCCCTTGACTTCAAAACCCTCAGGTTGAGCCATATAAATCTCTTCGTCTAGTTCTCTATTGAGAAACGCAGTCTTAACATCCATATGAAAAAGTTCTAAATCCTGCTGGGCGACAATAGCTAGGATCAGGCGAATTGAAGCAAATCTCACCACTAGGGAGAAAGTGTCTTCATAGTCCACACCCCGCAGTTGGGTATAGCCTTTCGCCACAAGACGTGCCTTATTCTTGTCAATTGACCCGTCTGCCATGCGCTTGACTTTTAAAAACCACAATATTATTATTCACAATATTATCATTCACCACATAAGAATAAGAAGACTGAGAATCAATTAAAACCCACTTGTTTCCAACAGTCTTGCGCCCTGGCGAAAGGTCAACCAACTCCCAGACCTGATTCTTCTCCATTGAGCTCAACTCATCTTTCATTGCAGTCATCCACTCATTACTAGCAGGTGAAGATAAGGCTTCTTCCATAGAAGTGGGCTCATCTTCATCAGTTGGAGTGCACATAAGAATTTCACCGTCAATCTCAAAACGACGACGTGGAACTCTTCCTCGTGTACCTCTACGCAGTTAAGAATCTTGTTGACCTGATGGTCCTGATGGTGTGCTCCCACTGTCTAGGATGCTCCCACTAGGTTGAAGATCACTTATACTATCTTCAGCGACAACAGGATGAGGAACTAATCCCCCACCTTCGCTTGTAGATGGTAAAGTGGCTTCAACTTCCTCTAACTCATAGAGGTCAAGATTCTTACTTCCGTCTCCAATGCTAGGAAAATCATTCTCTATGAAATCGACATCACGAGACTCTATTTCAGTCTTTCCACCATTTGGATGTTCACCATACATCACATAGCCTTTAGAGTTTTCAGAATACCTCAAGAAGATACTCTTTTTAGCTCTAGGCCCTAGTTTCCCATACTTATGAGAAATACTGTGAACATAACCTGCTGAGTCCCATGGGCGCAAGTTATCCAAATTTGGCTTTTGGCCATTCCAAAGCTCATATGGGGTGGACTTGACTGATTATGAAGGCACTCGATTAAGTATATAGGTTGCAGTCAAAAGAGCATCCCCCCAAAAAGATATTGGGAGGTTTGCTTGCGCCATCATAGACCTAACCATGTCTAACAATGTTATATTCCTTCTTTCCGCAACGCCATTTTGTTGTGGAGTATTAGGAATAGTAAGTTGCCTGCGTATCCCTTTTTCCTCACAAAACTTCTTAAAGTGATCTGACAAATATTCGCGTCCTCGGTCAGTGCGAAGAGTTTTTAAATTCTTCTCTTTCTGATTCTCAACCTCAGCTATAAAGCGTTTGAAACACTCCAAAGCTTCATAGCGGTGAGATATCAGATACACATAACCATATCGCATATAATCGTCTATCAGTGTAAGGAAATAAGAGGCGCCATGGCGTGCCTTTACACTCATAGGTCCGCATATGTCAGAGTGAACTAGCTCAAGTGGTTGAGTTGCTCTCACAGCCTTTCCAAAAGGCTTCCTGCATGCTTTACCGGCCAAACAAGCCTCACATATTTGTAGATTGACTCTTGCGAGTGGGCCCAAAAGGCCTTCTCTAGCCAAACGAGTCATTCTATCTTGGCCTATGTGGCCCAGTCTTGCATGCCAGGTGGTAGAATCAATTAAATCCAATTGAAAAAGACTATCCATGCGAAAACCATGTCCGAACAAAACATCATCGAAAAAGATGTCCAACTTATTACCCTTAAAAATAAAGGAAAAACCACTGTCTAATAAAGCAGTAACTGAAAGTAGATTAAGCCGAACAGTGGGTGCATATCGCACATCCTCAAGAATCAATGTGCGCCCAGTGCGCAACTTGAGCTGGTAAGAACCAACCCCTAGCACCTCTTCGGAGCTATTGTTTCCCATGAAGATATGTTTGCTACCCGCTGGAATCCGGTGATAATCTACGAACCCCTCTCGATCACGTGCTACATGTTTTGTTGCACCTGTATCCACAAACCACACAGGTTGGGAATGAGCAACCATCACATGTGAGGAAACATATAACTGAGAGAGAGATTCTGAAAGTACCTTCTTCGGCTCAGTGCAATCACGAGCGAAGTGTCCTTTCTGTTGACAGTTGAAGCATTTAACTTTAGACAGATCCTTTTTCCCACCAAGTTTTCCTCTCTTGCGTTTCTTCATTTTTTCTTCCTTTGGCGCAGAAGTGCTAGCCTCGCCTTTCTTACTTTGTCTTCTGCGCTTGCCATTTGCATTGCGCGATCCCCCTTGGGCGACATAAGCAAGGGTCTTGTCAGTATCTCGAGTCTCGTCCTCAAGGATGACATGCTGTGAAACATCAGAAAAGTTCTTGATGTTTTCACTGTGGGTCAATATCTGTTTCATATTGGCCCATGAGGCAGGAAGGGACCTTATGACAGCTCTGACTTGCTGCTCATCTGTGAGCGCATGGCCAGCATCCCTCAACTTACCAATCATATTGGACATCATCCTTAGATGTTCACTCATGGTATGTTTAGGGTCTTTTGTGTACTCCTCAAACTTAATCACAAGGCTACGAAGCCGCGTAGTTGAGGTTCCACCAAAAGAGAACTTGAGCTGCTCCCATAAAGCTTTGCAAGTTGGAAGTTCATCATACTGCCCGATTAGATCATTTTGCAAGCTGCTCAACAAGGTATAGCGCGCACTACGATCTTTCTGATTCCATTTCTGGTAGGCAGTGTGGTCTATTAGGGGTTGCGCCTCAGTTGGCGCGACCAACTCCTTGGTCAAGTGCTCCTCGAGCTCTTGTTCGTTCAGCATGAATTTCATCTTTTTGTGCCAAATGTCATAATTGTCTCCGTTAAGTTTCTCACCCTTAACGAGATCAGCTATGACATTCTTGGTGGCCATTATATTCACTACATTAGATTGCGCAAGGAAAAGACATTAATTATACATCCTTCTATTTATTTCAAAAAATTCAAATGAAAAACATAATCCTTCCTCACATCATGAAATCGAAAATTTGCTAAGCTCGTAATCATCTCCCATGTATGTGAGTTGGGAAAAATATTTTTCAAGTAATTTTTCGCAATAAATTTCATCATTATATAAGCCACAATATAATAAATCATCCACATGATAATTTAGAATAATATAAAATTGCACCATGCAATAAAGTGTGCAAGGACTCCATTGAGCCTCATTGGCATTCTAATAACTTATGCTAAGAAAATTCTGTCTTGAATAATATGCGTGCGAAATTACATCCCCGTACAAGGCTTTCTGGAAATATACAGGGAAATAGTAGAATACAACATCTTTGAGAATCCTACTACAAACTACTCCAATAAAACAAATGGAGATGCCGCACAACACATTATTCTCAAAAGAATTTTCTTAAAACAAGAGTAAACACATAAACATAAGTTTCTTTAGAATGCCAATCTAGTATCCATCCATTTAACCTAAAACTAGCATGCTCAAATAACAAGTTAAAGGGTAATAAAATGGATGAATAGGCCACATTCTCCTTCCAAGGAAAACGGGTGTGAAGGCCTTGAAATTAGGTTTAAAAAGAAATGTGGGCTTACCAAAAGCCTAACAAATATAGCTCAGAAGTATATTTAAACCATAACACAAATCAAGGGAAGCATGTAACAAATTAGACATAATTTATCTATGTCATATAACTCTCCAAAAAATATTTATTGCTACTCACGAAGTGCAAAAAATAATATTTACACATTATTCGTATTTTTGGGAACCACAAAAATACTCACAAATGACCAAAAACTGAGAGATAAATCCTAAAAAATTGGCAAATAGTAAATTTATCCCTAATTTACCCTCTGCAATTAAAGAAAAAATTCTGTGTATAAAATAAAATTTTAAAGCTAATTTCAATAGAAAAAGTCGTTTAAAAATTAAACAGAATACACACAGATGATATAAAGGTAAATTTAACACCATATAAAACCTTCAGAAGTCAAAACAAGACTTCACGCGCCGCCGGTGGGGTGAGAACATGCCGGAAAACACCCTCACGCGCCTCCACGCGCCACCATGCGTGTGGGGCAGCTTCTGAGTCTTCTAGGCAGGCGCGTGTGAAGCACGCGCGCGCGTGGGCGCGCGTGGAACCATCTTGGCTTGGGCGCGTGTCACGCGTGTCGCGCGTTCCAGCAGCCTCGGCTGGCGCGTGGACGCGCGTGCGCGGCTCCTATGGGCTTGGCTCACGTGCGGCGCGTGGGAGCGGCTTGGCGCTCGTGGGAGCGGCTTGGCGTGTGACTAGTCATGTGCGTGGCTCAATCGGTGCGTGACACGTGTCACGGCTTGTGTGCACTGTTCATCTTCTTCGTGAAAAAACCCTAATTTTTTTCAGCGCCGCCATGTCGCGATGCCAACTTTTTAAGGCCATATCTCTCTCGTTTTTAAGCCAAATAATGCGTACGATATATCGTTGGAAAGCTTATACGACATAGATTAATTATGTACCAACCGATCATGATAAAAACAGAATATCATGCTCCGAATTTGAGTCCCAAAACTCGAAAAAACCACAGTTTTCTTGAAAAATAAAATCGTGATTTCTCACAAATCATGCATCCAAAAATCACGAAATTTTATGGAGTTCATCCTCAACCATAGGAGATATAATTATTTTTCAGAAAACATGCTCAATAAATTTCAAATTTTTGTAATGGGTCTCGTTCATGTATCCGAAAAAAATCGCAACATGCACATAATTTAATCTAGCATGTTAAAGGCGAATCAACAAGTAATCATGCTCTGATACCAATGTTGAAACGATTACAACAATTATTGTGCTACCACGTAACACGTAATGGGTTCGAAAACATACCGTACGAAGTCTCCGAAAATTCCGACGTAGGATCCTTGTTGTTACGAGCCTCCAACACGCTTGATCTTTTTCGCAGGTACGAAAACGGCTACTAGAGTCGAGTTCTTCGTCCACGAACCAAATCCTAGAGCTTGGTGATTGCTCTAGAGAGAGTGCTATAGAGAGAGGGTTATTACTATTGACTTATGATTTATTGGGATATCTCTAGCCTTTATATAGAGATACAATTAGAGACTGGCTTTACCTCCAACTCTTAGGAGATAAAGATTGTATTTATCTCAAACACTTAAGAGATAAATATTCTCTAAATAACTGTATTTATCCAAACTAACAAATACACATTATCTGTTAGTGGGCGGATAATGGGTCCACTGACCCAATTTATTAACAAAGTTAAAAGTATTTTTTTTAATATCACGTCACACGTGAAGACACAAATCAACGTACACTATCATTAAGTTAAAATATTCATTTTTAGTTTCATGCCATATGTGAAGAGACCATCATGTCATATGTGAAGAGACAAATTAACATATACCATCGTCAAACATACAAATACTGCAAATTTAATTTTGAGATGGCGGGGAACCATATATATAGATGCAAATCAGTTATCAGTTGCTCTAAAAATTTTAAGCTATCTATTATGAAATTGTTGAAGCATGATATACAAACTCTCTATTATCTTAAGCTTTTATAACACATAATAACTTAACAAGGTACCAGATTTTGGCAAGGTTTTACGTTCAGTTCTTTCTATTTGCATAATTTGGTCCCCCTATATTAGTGTGATTTACAATGTACGTGTTAATTTGTGCAGTTTGATTTATCTCTT